>CM057233.1:42352062-42952062 GCA_029891385.1 Erythroxylum novogranatense | reverse complement strand
TCATTCTTTCATCAATTATAGCCATTCTAAAAGGAGAATCTATTCTTTCTTGAAAGGTATATTTTAACAAGATCTGAATTGTAGAAAGATGTACGTATCCTTTATGTCTTTTTCTTCGACATATTTTGTAACTATTTATAAATTTTTTCTTGGTCTATTAAACTTATGCAAATATGTCCATTACATTGATCTATTCTAATAGGTGTTTCATGTATAATTTTTCCATAATAAATGATATTTTTCTATTAATTAAGTTTTAAACAGATGATGTGTAATATCTTGTCCATCTTTTAGATTTAATTGTGTTTTGCTTTTTATTTTGTTTTTTAATGACAATAGTGTATTATGGAAAACATCGGTAGATTCAGATTAATTCTAAAGTATCTACATCTAAAAATTATTATTATTGTTATTATTCTGTGAGATTCTTGAATTATTTCAGTCATGTTGAAGTTAGTTAGAGTAATGAGAGATTCTTTGATGTTCTATATGTTGGTTATATTTATGGATTAAATTTTGATTATGTAAATTATAAAGATTAATTGCAATGTCTAATCTTTCTTTGATACAAATTAAACCATTATTATTAATAAAAAATTGTAGATCGTTATATCGCCTTTCATAATACTCTTTTTCGATCTATATTTAGTGACTAAAGTTTCTAAATGCATAATTTATGTTAGTAATTGGTTACAAAGTGTACAGTTATGCATTAAAAATAATTATGACATAAATTAACTAATAGGACAACTATTCATGAATAATGAATTTTGTAATGTTCTTAAAATTGTTTATAGAGTTGTTTTGATTCTAATCGATCTTGATTATATATCTCGATTTAGTATTTCTTTAAACTTATGAAGAGTATTTGTAAAAGCATTTATTTGTTCTAAATAATTATAAGTTTCGCTAAAAGTTTTAATAAGTTCTCTACTAAGTGAAACCTTTTTTAATATAGATTATTGCTAGGTGAATATTTCTACAAGTAGTACAAATAGGCATTTAACAAGAATAAGGTAGACTAATAACGTAAACTAAAATATATAATAATGATGAAAAACTAAAAACACAATTAAACATACCTGTTTTGCTCTTTTTCTCTTGAACGCTAACCCTTAGGCTTAGAATGAGATTGGAAGAGTATGGACAAGGATATGATAACTGAGTGTTTGTTTTTTTCATGTCAAGCTATGCTCGGAGCTTACATTATATAGAAAAAGGGTGCTTATTAGCATCCAAACTCTAGAAAGCAAAAAATTAAAGAAATCAAAAGTAAAAGTAGGAAAAGCATATTTGAAGAATCTACTTTTGTTGGTGGCCAACAAATGGCCTATACAATTGAAGGCAATGTTTCTTGGAGTTATTAATTTTGGATTTTAAAATTAGAGGTGGTGAAAGGAAAAACAATTATCTTTGACATGTAAAGGTTATTTTAAAAAATTAAATATTTTTAACTATTAAATGTTATTTTTAGTTGTTAAATTGAGAAATCGATGAATATGTAAGCAGGTTATATTTTCTTTAGTTAGGCCTTTGCTTGGTATTTGATTAAACTTTGCTAATGAAACTACTCAATTTCTCTGTTGTTTACTTATATAAACTTTCATGTTTATAGATGTGTAGTATATAAGCATTTAACTTTCCATGCATTGTATTCAATTTGTATTCATTTTATGTTTATATTTAATTCATTTTTCTATATTGTATAAATGTTATTTAAAAATAGTATATTAACAAGGACTTATAAAGGTTATTAAGAGCATAAGATGTATGTTGGGCACATCTATAGTAACTAGAGAGTTAAATAGAGAGGTGATGACTTTAAGATCTAATTCCAAAATGTTGTTTGATCAAAATTCAGTTTAGAATTTAATGACTAGTTGTAGAAGTTAAAAGAAATTAGATAAGGATGTATGGAGGCACTACTGGAACATCTAAAAGAGATTCATAACCTCCCTCTCATTTTTTATTCTTACAAATAAGTAATAATTAAAAACAAAAAAGAAAGGGAATATGGGGTAAGTATTTTTTAAAGCTAAAACCAAACAAGGATTACATTGATGACATCATATATGAAACCTTCAATTGTTGGATTATAGAAGCAAGATTGAATCAAATCATTAGCATATTAGGAAATATAAGAAAAATGGTGACAAATAGAATGCAACAAAAGAGGATATTAGCTTCAAATAGAATCATAGCTTTGCTCACAGGATTATGGCCAAGCTAGAAGAGAAAAACCAAGACAACTATAACTGCTAAATTGACTGGAATGTGGTTGATGAGTATAAAGTAAAGTATCGAATAAACAAAATTTAAGTGAAGTTACAAGATGAGACTTGTACATGTAGGCCTCGGGGCTTAAGAGGAATACTCATTTATAATAGTAAATTGAATTTGATTGATTATATTAACAAGTGTTGTAAGGAATAACTTTTGTGGACATATAAGTACGGCCTCTAGACTTTAGATGGTGAATGATTTTAGTCATCATATGAAGTTATGTAAGCTCCCATAGTAAAGAGTATGTCTAACCACCTATAAAAAAGTAGGAAGAAAGAAAGGTTTATATAATTAAAGACATGACAGATGTCTAGGTATGGGAGGCTTATAAGTGTGGCATTCAAAGACAAAACCAAAGAGAGTGTAAAGAAGGGTTTGTCATTTTGGTTCTAATTATGAATATTACATAATTCATAGTTTTCTTTAACATATTATTCATCAAGTAATAATGCAACAAAGAAGAGGAACTATTTAAAATAATTAACAAAGCTAGCAAGTAAAGAAATAATCACCTAAAGCATACAAATACAAAAAACAATCACCCAAACTAGAAAGTTGAAGAAATTCATAACAAACAACTTATAGGTAAAGATAGAGGGAAAAGATCATAAATAAATAATCAAATAGGGCCAAATGTAAATGCAAATCAGATAAAACAAGTTAGTGGAAGATGAAATGAAAGAGGTATAGGTACAGGTAGATGAAGAGGTGGGGGAAAGGAAAGGTTTCAGGACATGTAAGTTATGGAGTACATTACAATGACATAATTAGTGCAATAAAATATCATGTAAGTGTTATATAGTTTACCATTGTAACCAGTAATTATAAAAATTATATGCCCAAATACATAAATGTATATAATATTTTATAATTAGAAAAATTATATAAATTGACTTATGATGTAATATCCTAGTTCGATTGTTATACTATGTAATGTGTTGTATATGCATTTTTATAGGGTATGTTCTTTTATAATGTACTAGGGTAATTCAAGCGTTTAAATGTATTATTGAGGTTATAACAGAGATCATGGATAGACTATAGATTATTCTGGATTCGATCGAAAATTTCTCAAAAAATTTCCGAAAACTCTAAAAAGCTACGGAATGAGTCTGAATGAGCTTAAAAGCCCCAAAATGTAGTTTGGAGATTTAGGTGATACTTTTGAATTAAATCCGGATGATTTTGGTAACATTTAGTGATTTATGGATTCAATCTGAAAATTCTTCTGGGCAACTGACAACTCACCGAATAATTTCAAAACATGATGAACAACTCTAAAATTAGGATTGGAGTCCGTAGGAACTGAAACAAGTCAAAACGGAGTTTTTTTAATAAAATTTGAGTAATTTGAAATTATTGGAATAAAATGCCCTTTTTGAAAAATAATGAGTATTGATGATTTTAAACCCATTCAAAATTTTTAAATTCATCCAATCAATAAGTATTGACCCTAATTAGAGTATTTCATGGTCAATTGAAAATAAGACAATTGTGGAATGTTTTCGGGATTTAATTCAGCTATTTGGTGAATTAAACTCATTAAGGGCAATTTGGTATTTTTATAAAATGGTGTAAGTGAATTAGTCAGTCACACCTAATGACAAATTAAAAGCTTTCTTAAGGGTTAAGCATGATTAATTAAATGGTGATGAGTCATTAAAAAATGACCAATTAGAAGATGTCATGTGTAATGCACTAAAAGATATTAAAGGAGTAAAGTAAAACCAACTTCTTCCTTCTTTCAACATATATGTGAGAGTGAAATAAAAGAAGAAAAAGAAGAGAATAAAGAGTGAAGTTTCACCCAAGGAGAGAAGAAGGAGGGTGCAACTCATTTTTGACAGGTTTTGGAGCACGAATTGAAGAGGGCTTGATCAAGAATAAGTGTTCTTTTCTTGTCCAAAAGATTGAAAGAAAGTGGTAAGTTTCCTAACCTAAATTTCTGGTTTTGGGGCTTGTGAGTGTGATAGTTCATGTAAGATAAATAATGATTTTTTACTTTCCATAGAGTAGATAATAAGTTTGGAAGCATTTAAGGATGAATATGATAAGAGAAAGAGTTATGTTTAGTGAAAATTTGTCTTTGATTCTTGGTTCACTTGAAACAGCCTAATTGTTTTGGCTAGAAATCAGCCTAAAAATGTTCAAAATGAGTGATCCAAATTGGATATGAAACCTAAGACATACTACTAAAAATCTCTAGAGTAAATCTAGACCTAATTCTGGATTAATGATATTAAAGTTTGAGATTGAAAATGGTAACCTGATACTGCCTTTGTGTTGAAATAAATTGTGATATTTGGTACATTTTTCATGATTTAGAATTTTAAATGGCATGATTTTGATGATATGGAAACTAGAGACTTGGGCGAACAAATGTCTAAAAGATCTCAAAGCCTAATTTGATTATTTGTTACGTGAAAAGTAAGGAAAAAATGAAGATATGGATTTTGGACATAGTTCATAACCATGACTCATCATGTATGATCATGATATGGTGAATTAAATTAGTTGAGATTGTGTCTTGAAGAAATTAGTAAGTTAGAATGGTGAAAATATGATATTTAAGTGACTTTTAAAGTTATATTAGGAAATAGAGACTAATAGGATAGTTTACAGAAGTAAGCAAAAAGATAATTAGCGTACGTGTTACACACTTAGATACAAATCTTGAATTAGGTTAAACCAAATATATAGTTTTAATGTCTTTACACGCTTAGATACAAATCTTGAATTAGGTTGAACCAAATATATAGTTTTAATGTCTTATTTCATAATTTGGAAATAAATGCCTAAGTGAAATGCGCTTTATATAGGTAAAAGAGAGGCACAAAATGCATGAGTGTGCTTGGAGATAAGTTTGCAAAGTTGTGAGTGTGTTTTATTTGCTTTATATGACTAAATTCTTTACAAAAGAATTGATGGCATGTGATTGTATTTTAATTGTTTTATATGACTAAACTTTTTGCAAAAGAATTAATGACTTGTGATTGTTCTTTAACTTGATTTTGTGAAAATGGTTTTCATTTGATCATAAAATGAATATTTATGCTGAGTTTTATATAAATGATATTTTACAAGTGAATATTACCAGCATAACTATATGCTTTAGCAATATATGAGTTTTAATTTTATATGATTGGGAGTTACATTGAAATAATTCAATTATGGATCCTCCTATACTTGATTTAGAAAATAAGATGAGATGTAAATGTAAGAGTTGCTTTTGACAATGGTACATCGCTAGGCTTTATACATGTTATTATACTAGTATATTTATAACAGTTAACCTATTATAGGTAAGCAATGTAAAACCATCTCCATAAATAGTGGTTAACCAGTCACAGATAAGCAATATAGAATCAGCTCCGTGACTTATTACGAATAAGTGATGCAAAAATAGATCCGTAACTATCGCTCTATAGTGGTTAATCTATTACGGGTAAGCAATGCAAAACTAACTTCGAAACTAGTGGTTAACCAATCATGGGTAAGCGATGTAGAATCAACTCCGTGATCATATGCCTAAGGGTACCATAGTGTAAAGAAGTTTGTGACGGGCTATATCATTTAAGAAGTTCATGACAATAAATAATAATGTCGCCATTATTTATTTTTAAAAGTAATTTGAGAGGCACTGTATGGTACCAATTCTAGTGGTTGACTTATTTGCATTATAAAAGTTTGCATTATAAAAGTTTTCAGAAAATTTATTGTCGCCATTATTTATTGATTAAGGAAAATGGAAGATGGAAAATCTTATATTATAAGCTTAAGTTCAAAAGGCATTTCGAAATAGTAATTTCAGAAAAATGAAGTTGTGTTTTATAACATGTTATTGGATTACCAGATTTTATGATGCACGAGTGAATTGTTATAACAATTATTTTATCATGAACTTTATGATTGTATGAGAATATTTCAGTTATATTGTTTTAAAAAGTTAACTTTTAGTAAACTAATTACACTCACTGAGCTAGTTTAGCTCATCATTTTTGTAAAACAAACCACCCTAGAAATGCATACAGGTGCTGCAGTAATTGGGACTCTGCCACTGGATTAATTGTATTATCTGGTGGTGCTATGTTTGTCTTATCTTTCTTATGTAAGTGTTTGCTTAAAATTGGCTTAGTTGTTTGTATAAATGTTGTAAAGTATTTTTGGAAAGGGTTTAAAAGTGTGATCTTGTAAACATCTTTGGAATTGTAAATCTCTTTTTCTTCATTAACTACGAGGGCTTTGATCCTTAATGATGTTTTTTAAAATATTGAGAATTGTATGTTTGTGATTGCTTGTGATATGGACCTGAGGTCTCATTTCAAAAGTTAAGATGGTATATGAAATATTAGAAGTGATTTAAAATGTGTTATGTAGGATCTTGAAAATTTTGAGAAGGTTAAAATATGATCATTGTGCTGCCAAAATTTTTAATAAAATGATTGAAAGAAGGTATCCTATTATTTTCCACACTTTTAACTTTTAAAGTATAAAAAATTTTTAACAAATGAATGGCTTGGCTTTGTAGGAACCCTTTGGTTGAGATAGATATCGATTGGAGGGCTACCATAGGTCACTAGGAGGCAATGTTATGAATACTGCATCGGATTCGATCGGATTAAGCTCGAACTAATCAGACAGATCGGTTTGCATCTGCACCGCTTTCGGGATATTTTTTAAATTTATAAAATAGTGCCTAAATTTTTTAAAAATTGCAAAATAATCCATATTGATATATTATACAATTGTATCAGATACTTTACTAGTTTATCGCTTACATCAACCATGCTTTCAAAAATCTTAATAATAAATAATAATGACAATTAATTTAAATAACAATAATTTTAAATATTTTACATATAAATAATAACCACAATTAAGATAAACAAACACAATTATTATCATACAATTATAAAACTAAGAATAATACAAAGCATTTAAGATATTACAATCATAATACTCAAATAAGCAAATACTATCATTAACTACAATCAAATTATTATTAATTTCTAATTCCATAATTTTATACTTAACTAATTATTTACTAAAATTCAATACCCAAAATTAAAAATAACCATTTAACAAATATTAAGAATTTGTCAATTAATGTTAAGCTTTTTCAATTTCACTAATTTTGATTATCAATTTTACATTTAATTATTAATTTCATATTTGATTATCAATTTTACAATTAGGTTTAAATTTTGTTTTGATTTTGATTATCAACTTTCAATTTTAAGTTTTAACAACTAATTAATCAACATCAATAATTTAAATTTAAAATATAAATTTAAAATATAAGATTAACCATAAGCACCAAATTATCATTAAATAAAATACATGTACAATAAAACATTTCAAATTATCAAACTCAATCTCAATTCTCATATTCAATTGCTCAAATTCAAATTCAATTTCAATAATCAATAATTCAACAATTCAATATTAATACAATAATAAATCACAAGCCAATTTCCACCATTCAATAATCAATAAATCACTATTTCAATTTTAATTTCTAATTCACTTCCAAATCCAATTTCCAATTCCAAATTGCAAATTCCAATTCAAATTCAAAATCTAATTTCCAATCCCAAATTGCAAATTTTAATTTCTAATTAACTTCCAATTTCCAATTTCCAATCCCAATTCTAAATTTTATTTCCAATCCAATTCAAAATTTTAATTCCAATCTAAATTCCAAATGTAATTTTCAATCCAATTCTAAAATATAATTCCAATTTCAATTTCAATTTCAAATTCAATCTAATTCAATATTTATTTTTGTAAGTTTTAAAATAATTATTTATAAGAATAAAAAAATATTTTAATTGATGACCACTTTATAAGAATAAAAAAAACATTTTAATTGATGACAACTTCCCACACCCTTTTTCACAACCAATGGTCTAGCACTTCGGATTCCAATGTTAAGACTTAACTATATTTAATCAAAGCTTGATTCAAAACTCTCGCCCAAATGCAAGTTGAAAGTGACTTCCTATGCTTTTTTTAGTCTTTTTTCTTACACTCTCCCACTTGCTTTTGTTTTGCTCTTTCTCGTTCTTGTTCTTCACTAACACTGTAAAGAAACAAGCTTTGCTTTCATTTTGGCGGGTCTTGTTGTTACTGAGGAGTGAAGCAGAGCCATCAAATGGAGAGAAAACAAGGGTTCTTCTCGGATCTGAAAGAGGAGGTGGTTCGGGGGCTGTCGCCGGCGAGGTCATGGGCCCAAAGCCCGGCAAGGAATGCTTCACCAATGTCGAGTCTGTTGAGGAGGAGGAAGCGGCTAGGCCGACACGTGACGCAGCTTGACCTGTTGATTGTTGCGAGATCGGGGAGTTTGAGGCCAACGGAGGCGTTGTCGGCTTGTCGCCGTTGAAGGAGGAGCAGAGGAAGACGCGAGGAGACCACCGGAGTCCAGATCCCTAGGGTGACGAAGGGCATGATTTGAGGCGAGTAAGCGGCAAACGCAGACGGAGGCGGAGGGAGGCAAGAGACGGAGGCAGCGACGAAGCGAGAGAAGAGAGAAGAGAGTGGGCGGCCGAAGGTGGGGGTAGTTTTTTAGGGTTTTTTTTAATTATTTGCAAATTAGTCCCTAGGTTTTCTAAATTTTATGAATCGTCGGATTTTTCCAGATTTTTTGATGCATTTGGTACCGCCGGATTTTTTCCCGATACAATTTTTAACGTTTGATCGGATCCCTACGGAACGGAACAATCCGACGGCACTGGTCAGAGTGCGGAACAGTATTCGCACCAATCGCTAGAGGGCTTCACTTGGGTTCCTGAAAGGAAATTTTGGGGTGGGTCCTTTTATATGATCCTCGTATAAAAAGGAATATTTAGTTTAGATCAAATTCATGACTAATTACACAAGATTCAAACTGGTGTCACTTCACTGTCAACAAATTTTAATGATAAGGGACTTAGTGAATCCAAAAATTAAGGATATCGATATTGTATTTTTTTTTTCCTTTATTCTTAAGCATCTTAATATGATATATACTATTTTTTGTCGATGTAATTAGGAATATTTCAATTTGGGGCAATTCGTTTAGATATCACTAAGGTTATTGCGATGCTTTCACTATTTAGGACATAGTAATTCTATAAATGCTACTAGTCCATGTAAATGCGCTTTCATATAGTACTAAATATAGTTGGAGTTTTTAGTTCCTATAAATCCTCATCTCACATTGCATACTTAATCCGGATACGTTTTCATAAACAAAAGACTAACCTTACGTCTAGAAAAGAAGTTATTATGCACTTATAATTGAATCATGGGCATTTAATTGATTATCAAAACAAGTTAACAGTCAACGGTAACACTATACACCATCTGATTACTGCTTTCTCTAACAAGCTTGAAAACTAAAGGCCAATATTTTGATAATTCGTTTCTTTATTTGAGGCTTGTTATAAAGCTCCTACAACAAGCAAATTATACGCATTAGCTTGTAGTAAATTACCAATTTTTGTAAATTATTTCCTTCACCAAAAACAAATTTTTGTATCCCCTTTAGCTTGGATAAATCACCCTTCACTTTGGTTATATGCTCTTCCACTTAAAAGTATTATCAAACTTTTCTTGATTTTCCTTCCAAAACACCAATTTTATAATGCGAGGCCTTTTTCTCTTTTTCAACTTCTTGTTATCAACTTTTATGTAATTAATTGAACTTTCATTGTTAATTTACCTAAATTATTTAGTCTAATAATAATAGTTAACTAATACCATCATTAGTTATATCTTTTAGTGAGACAAATGAATGAATGACATTAAAAATATCACTTGACATTTAGGCCCCGATTGGTTGGCACGGATTGTTACCGAGGAAAGTAATCTTTTTCATAAAATTTAAATTATTATGTTTGGTTCATTGTTTTGAGTAGTTGAGAATGTAAAAACTTTCCTAATTTAAGAAAAGTAGTGACACTTTCCTTGAAATCTAAATCCCAAGGTCCCCTTGGTATTTAGATTATTTTCCTTAAGAATTTAATCTAAAAAATACACTTGGCAATTTAACCATTCCTCTCTCTTAACTCTGCGATTTTAAAATATATGAATTTCAAATAAATTTTGATTTAATAACTAAAATATATAAAATAAATATTAGTTTACAAATAATATTTTTAAATTATTTAATTTTAAAATAAAATATTTTATTAATACTTTATTAATAAATATTATATAAAATATTAAAATAAATTTAAATAAAATATTTTTGTAAGTTTTATTTAATTTATAATTATAATTATTAATTATTATTATTATTATTATTTTAAAAAATTAAAATTCACAATAATTATAAAATTAAAATAAATAAAACAACTAATTAAAAACTTTGAAAGAAGGGGGGAAGGAGAGATAAGAGAGAGGGAGGGAGGGAAATTTTAAAATTTTTTGAAAATTGCTCATATTTTTTAAAATTTTCGGTATCGACCAGTATTTGGATTTTGAATATTTTTGCTCAGAAGTTTTAATCGACAATCTTCAGGTTTATTTTTTTCTTATTTAACGATTTCAATTTTTTATTATATTTGTAAGGATATAATTGAAAACATAAGTCAAAATTAAGTTATATTCTATAAAATACTGTTACATAGTAAACACTATAATAAGAATCCACTCAATTTTCCTATTAGAATTCTTATAAGTATTCAAACATGTGAATATCTTTACTTTCCATAGATTTATTTTCCAAAGAATCATATTCCAAATACACTTTACTTTCCCACCAACCAAACGGGGCCTTAAAGGGAAGTAAATAAAATCATTAAACACTACACTATATAAAAGCCTCAATTTAGAATACCATAATATGAAAATTCACTCATTCGTAAGAAACAAATAGTTGGAGTTATTACCTACATTGAACTCGTGCAGATAGATTCATAACAAATGATCGTTATCTAATTGAAGAACGAGATTTTCTCTTAAACAACTAAGAAAAGGAGCTCAACTTAGGGAAAAATCTTACTTCTTGCACTTGAATGATAAATAATGCAACTTTGCCCTTAAATAAACATTAATTAACATTTTCATGTACTAAAATGGCCTATATGGCTCATTGCCAATAACAACGGGTTCGAAGGTGATCTTGTTAAAGTTTAAAGGTGAATTGATAAAAAATAAATAAAGTTTAAAAGGTTACATGTTTGATAGATGGATATTTGACTATATTTATACCTCACATTTGATGCATTTTCACTTGATATTTACTTTTAGGGTATATTTGATACTTCATTCCAAAAGTGTATACATATTATAATTGTCTTAACGGACTTAAAGGAGAAGAATTTGGATGAAAACACTGCATAAAATGAAGATTCAATGCATAGAAGGGATGCACGGCTGTGCATCTGCCCGTGTACTTCTCTCAGGCTGTGCAATTTTGCAATTTTCAAAGAATTTGGTGATGTACAATCTGATGCATGATTATGCATAAGACCATGCATCGACCAAAACCCTAGAATTTCATACAAAAGAATGTAAACGGAGACTTGAAGAGGGAGTAAATGTGAGAATGTGATTCCAGATATGGAGATTGTTCTCAAGGGGGAGTAAATGCGGGAAACATGAAGAATTTATCGATAGATCCATTAGAATACAAAATTAGATCTCTACATCAGTAGAATATTCGATAGAAGACAATCAGGAAGATTTAAAATTATGATTATGTTTTTTTCAATTAGTCTTTCTGTTTATGTATGATTTTGTATTCCCTGATGTGTAACTAAATATTTTGTTAGTAGTTAGGTTAGATGAACCATATTTAGATACCCTAACATGTGTTGACTCTTTTATTAATACAATTGATTGATTGATTTATTACGATCCAATTATGTGCTAATATATGTTCTAATAGACCCAGGAATATTAAATCATAATCTGTTTTAATATGTAGAGATTGAAAAATCTTAAGCTCAAATAGATCTACTATAATCTAGAAGGAGTTGATTCCAATCTTAGAGATAGGATGATATAAATCTTTAAATTAAGGTTAAACCTAATAGAGGGATTCACAAATCGGTAAAGCAATCCTACAAACTGTAACCTAAGTAATTTAGTTGAAAATCTTATAATTAGTTGTTACTATACTCAAGGTCAACTATTAGCATACTATAGGAATCTCTACGGTTCAAAAAATCAATAAAACAATTGAGTAATAAAAAGATCAATATGTTAAGGGTTTAAGAAAAATTGAAACCTAGATACTAATTCTCGATATCAATAATTTCCTAAGTGCTTCCTTAATCCTCTATTCAACTTCGTTACTTATTTTATTCTACCTGCTTAGTTTTAGTATCTTTTAATCAAAAAAACTAAAATCAATTTGTAGGCTAGATAATAAGAAAAAGGTAATTACTAGTAATCACTGTCTTCGTGAGATTGATATATACTTGTCGGTACTAGCTATAGCTATGTTTTGCACTTGGAATTATTACAATATTAACTAACTCACGAAATAAGTAAATCATTGTCCAAAGCACCAACTTTTAGGTGGTTAAATGGCTTTTTCCTTTATTTTATTAATGTTTATTTATATAATTAATTCTTTAATATTGTCAAGTTAAAATCAATATCATCTCCAAATAATGACATGTATAATTTAATTAGAATTCATAAACTTGTCTATTTAATGTTGGTATAGTTATAATGTGAATTATAATTAAATTATTTTATTTTCAATAATTTTTAATCAAATCCTTCAAACTAAAATAAGAAAATGTATTAAAGAAAATACATAAATTTTAATACCCAAGACATTGTATATATATTATGCTATGGTATCATAATATCATATGGTCACTTTCTCTGCAGGATTAATCCGTACTTATCGATACTAGCTACAGCTATGTTATGTACTTGAAATTATTACAATATTGACTAACTCACGAAATAAGTAAATAAGAATTCAAAGCACCAACTTTTAGGTGGTTAAATGGCTTTTTCTCCTATTTTATTAATGTTTATTTATATAATTAATTCTTTAATATCGTCAAGTTAAAAATCAATATCATCTCCAAATAATGACATGTATAATTTAATTAGAATTCGTAAACTTGTCTTTTAATGTTGGCATGTCTCCTTAACATGATAAGTGTGATAGAAATAAATTATATCCTCTCAAAATCAATATCGGACTACAAACACATTAGTGATTAACTTAATTAAATGAATGCAATATGGTGCTAAGTGATTTTATTTCTCAATCAAATCCTTCAAACTAAAATAAGAAAATGTATTAAAGAAAAAAAACATAAAATTTAATACCCAAGACATAGTATATATATTATGTTATGGTATCATAATATCATCGCCTCAAAGGTGTGACTACTAGTTGAGGCGGGGTTTGACTTTTTACAGCCCCTGCGCTCGATTCCACGCTAACTCCTCTCAGAGAGACTGAGACGACAAATAAATTTTACCTGTAGATGGAGAACTAGATGGATCCTCAATGATGAGTGCTACCACTGAATTCACTTTATAGAAAGAATTGACCAATTAGACCCTCTGAGAGACGTACTCGCTTGCCCCGCCTACAGAATTTCCTCGAATCTAAAAAAAAATCATAATATCATCATATGTGTCACATAATGCAAATGAGCTACGCAAGGGAACGTGGAAGGAAGACAGAAGCCATCGTTATCACACAACAACAGACAACAGTGAAGAATATGATACTTGCAAATTGTTTAATTATTTTCCTGAGTGTTGAGTTTGCACCTCGTAGTTGTAGATAATAACAATAATACAGCCTATCAAACCAAAACAAATCGAAAAGCCTCTTATCATCTCCCATCTCCAACAAAAGCACCAAATGTTCAACTAATACACTTCTGTGTAGCTCTCTCTTTCTCATCGGTATGACTTACAAATCTCTTGATGCCATCTCCGTCTCCGATATCGAAGCTCTGGGGATTCCTTCCGCAGCGGCCCATAAGCTTCATCAAGATGTAACGGAAATCGTCGGTAATTACGGGGCTGCTAGTCCGGAAACGTGGACACACATCTCGAAGCGTGTGCTCAACCCAGACCTCCCTTTCTCCCTCCATCAAATGATGTACTATGGCTGCTTCAAACACTTCGGCCCCGATCCTCCCACCTGGTCCCCCGACCGGTAAGATATTTGTTCCCATTCCATATATTCATTGCTTATTTAGAGCATGCATTGCTAGTGTCACTTGCCAAGACCAAGATTAGACTCACTAGAGTTGCTGCGAAACGTACCGTTTGGTGCCTCTCCTTTTTTTTTTTTTTTTTGATTAAGCGCTTGGTTGACTCTCTTCCCCACCACCCGCTTTTATTTTTTATAAAACAAATATCAACTATTAAATTAAAATTGAATGTATTGATGGTATCATAATAATTTTAAAACGTATTTTTAAGATCTCTTTTATATATGGTTCAAATTGAAAACTTGTTAGCATTGATATCTAATACCAAACCATGAAATTGATTTGCAGGAACCAATACGAGAATCTTTTCCTTTCTTATAATTCTCTAGAACCAATCGGAATTTCTACAGACCTTATGATTCTTGTTAGTATTTCTTTATAAATGATTTGTACGTGATTGAGTTGACCATGCATGAATAATTTGGTATCATGTTTACTGTTTGTATTTTTGTCAAATAATTTGTAAATACCAAGTCATATAAGCATGAATAATCTGATATGTTGTGACATCTAGTTTTTTCGTAGTTCATGATTTATACTTCTTAAGATCTACTAATTTAACTCTTCTATTTGTTACTTGGATGTACGACCTATTAGTTGGATAATTAAGAAAGCTATTTGTTTTCTAATCATGTGCAACACTTGAACATAAAATGGTGTGTACATTAGTTTTTGGGTTTTCTGTATTTGTGTTATGATTGTTATGAAGATAGCTTTTCCTTTTTTAAAATTTTTAATGCTGCTTCGTGCATGGTTAGGGAGAGCGCAAGGTTTACAAACATTGGCCAGCTTTTGGAGAGAAATGGCAATGAGTTTCTAGGTTCTAGATACAAAGACCCCATAGCAAACTTCTCAGATTTGCAAGAGTTCTCTGTCTTGAGCCCTGAGGTAAGACTTCTTCATGTATCCATTCAGAACTCTTGAAAAGGCAAAGGCAAATGTCTCAACATTTCTATCATGTCATTTTATGATTGTCTAATTATTTTTGTTTCTCTTTATTTGTCAGGTCTATTGGAAAACTGTATTGGACGAATTATGCATTTCATTTTCAGTACCTCCAGAATGTATTTTCCGTGATAATCTGTCGACCCCAGGTGGCCATTGGCTGCCTGGAGCATATTTGAATCCTGCAAAGAACTGCATGAACTTGAATTCTAAGAGAACTTTGAGTGATGTTGTAATAAAATGGCGTGATGAAGGAAATGATGATCAGCCTGTAAGCAGCATGACACTCCAGGAATTGCGCATAGAGGTTTGGTATGTTACTTTTACCCTATAGCCATTTTCTTATACTTGCTTCCACTCGGCAAAATTTTCTGATGCCATAAGTTGATTCAAATTCAAGGGATTCGCACTTTTAGAAGACGTTTGCACTCAGATATTCCCACAATCAATGGAGGGGTTTAAGTAGGCCTGCTTATTGTTTTATTATGAATATGTTTTATTATGTTGATATTCCATTCCTAGCCATCATCTTATGTTAAAACTTATGGAGTAAAGATGACATAATACATAATAGGAAAGAGATAAAAGCATTGCATTTCTTAGATCTTGTTTTAGTTTGACTTACAACTTACTGGATGTGAGTTGTACTAAGAAATTTTCTTTCTATTACAACTTGAGACCAGTGGCTAAGGAGAATCAGACTGTTGCCATCAATTCCTAGGAGCTGAGTTCAGTAATACTGGGCCATTAGCTTAGATGGCTTGCTACTGACATTTTGCTTAGTGCAACACTTGATTGTGATTGGATACAACTCACTGAAATATGTTCTATTAAATCGTTTGCTAAAAGGCCATAATTTATAAACAATTATTCGAAGGGTGACCACAGTTTAGATTTTAAACTGTGTGATGCAATTAATTTTGAGGACTTCTGGGTTTCTAGCAAGTGGCAAAGCCACTGTGTATTGGCTTCTATTAATTTGTTTTGAACGTTTGTTTACTTGTAATTGCTTTTTTTAGCAGTTGACATCTATGAATTAATATGCTTTTGCACCATATCCTTGTAGGTTGGTCGCACACGCACTAAATGAACTATGTCTGGATAGAGGATCTTCAATTGCAGTTGACATGCCGATGACTGTCAAGTCTGTAGTTATCTACCTTGCTATTGTTCTGGCAGGGTATGTTGTTGTATCTATTGCTGATAGTTTTGCTTCAGCTGAAATATCAACAAGGCTTACAATTTCAAAGGCAAAGGCTATATTTACACAGGTTATATTTATTTCTCATGTAGATTCATTATCTACTCAAAGCATGGCTTGGAGTTCTTTTTACTGTCTTCTCTATAAGTTTAGAAAGAGAAATGAATGAGTCTCAGTTATTAGTGAGCACTACCTTAAGGTGGTCAAATAGATGTAAATGGAGGCTTTCTTTTTCAAATCTTTGTTATATTTTAATAAAGAGTATCTTGGATCCAACCTTTGAGTTGATTTTTCCGATTGACTTTTTATCAATAAGATGTATTCAGAAAATGTTCATTGCTGAAGCATCTTATATTGACTCTTCATGTCCAGGATCTTATATTTCGTGGTGATAAAAGTATTCCCTTGTATAGGTGAAATTCTCACTTGTTTGGCTGCTCTATTTATCAACCCTCCTCATTCTTGAACCTAAGTTTTTGCTAATTTATCTCACAATGTACTCTTAAATCCTACAGTAGAGTTGTGGATGCTGTGGCACCTAAGGCAATTGTTGTTCCAGCCAAAGGTTCTAGCCTGAGCATTAAGTTGCGTGATGGTGACATTTCTTGGCATGATTTTGTAGACAGAGTAAAGGATTCAAGGTATAGATTTTATCTTAAAGGTGTAGGATCAACCTGATTCATGATCCTGTATTATATGTATTCCTTTTGTTCAACCGTTCTTAACTTTCAATAAAATTTGAAGAACATTTATGTGTTCTTGATCTTCAGAATATATATGTAGCTATTCAGTTTGTGTGGATTGCATTTCACTTTAACTATTATGACAGTCTCTTGGCATGTGTAATGAGCTGATTGTGATTTAGTATAGGGGGTAAAGGGGTTCTTTTGTTATCCCCTGTTGTTTTATATTAATCATAGTCTACGATAACAACTTCATAATGCACTTTCTTGGGGCAGTCGTTCGGGAAATTGCATGTGAGTTTGATGAATGAACTCTTTGGTTCGAAGTTAGTCTTTCTGAAGCCTTCACAATGCAAATGTTTTTTGGAAAGTACAATGCTAATTTGATTTTGGAAAGTGCAATGCTAATGTTCTTGCCGTTGAAAACTTGCAGAGGAAATGAATTTGCTGCTGTAGAGCAACCAGTGGAAGGATTTACAAACATCCTTTTCTCGTCTGGAACTACAGGTATGCTCATGAGCTTTCTTGATTTCAGTACATCTTGGACTAAGCTTAAGACATTTAATTATTAGTCAACCACCATCTGACTAAATTCAAAATAACTTCAGAAATTCTGCTAAGAAAAACTTCTTTTCCTTTTTCATTTTTGGCTTAGCTGTGTAACTGTTAATTTCTCTTCAAACTAAAAAGGATATTATTTCAAAATTCAGATCTCAGATTCAATCTGCACTGTTGTGGAGCTCTGAATGAAGTTATGGCTACTGATATTAGTAAAAACATCCAGATCTGTAAGATTAGGTTTGTGACTCCTGATATTTTACCCACTTGGAATATATTGAAAGGATTAAAAGCTAAGTAAACTATTGAGCATGAGTACCTTAACTCAATAATCAGAGAGAATGGTGTATGTTGACAGGTCTAACTGAAAATATTTTCTGGTGTAGGGGAGCCAAAAGCAATTCCTTGGACCAACATTACTCCTTTTAAGGCTGCTGCAGATGCATGGTGTCACATGGACATTAGAAAAGGTGATGTTGTTGCTTGGCCTACTAACCTTGGTTGGATGATGGGTCCTTGGTTAGTATATGCTGCATTGTTGAATGGGGCTTCAATTGCGTTATATAATGGATCCCCCCTTGGACATGGCTTTGCCAAATTTGTTCAGGTCTGTGTTCTACTCCCCTTTCTGACGTTTAATATTATTTGTGCCTGTTATGAAACAAAGAAACGTTTATCTCTCATTCCCATTAGTTCCAATTATCTTAACCTATTAATCTTGTACTCGTACCGGTTGTCATAAGGGAAAAATTTGTGGATGTGCTCTTAGAAAACAACTGTTAACGTCATCTTAGGCATATGATTAAGGATCCAATATCTTTTTATTGTACTTCAGTTAAGCTTCCATCAATTGTATTGTGTTATGGGCCCAACAACATAGGTTATCAATTCTGCAGCCACTATTTGGTTTTTCCCATTTTCTCTCTATTGAACTTGTTTTGCCATCCTTTATTTTGAGCATAACATTCCATGCCTGTATTGTTTATTTTTATCTTCAAAACCTATTGCTTTGACAAGATGCCTTGTAAACTAGATTTCCCTCTTCTGAAATTTTCTTTTCGGGCAAGCACAATAGCCAAGGAAACTGCATGTACACAAATGGGAGGCTATGATTTCTGAAGAAAAGTTTACAAATAGCTTTTATCAAACATAATGTTCGAGTAAAGGATAGGTAGTAGACTTGGGATGCTAAGTTGAAAATCTTGCAGAAGCTATTATGCATCATTGCTATGTCTTGTCAATTTGTTTTTCTCAAATCTTTTATTAGATATGGATTAGTATTGAGGAAAGGAATTTGAAGATTGTTGAGTGCATGAGCAACTTTCATTAAGGCATGACCTTAAACCATAGTTTCCCAAAATTGGGCATGTCTGGAACTTCATGTATGATCCTTCTGCAATTTGCTCAGGATGCAAAGGTAACAATGCTTGGTGTGATCCCCAGTATTGTCCGTTCATGGAAAAGTGCAAACTCCACATGTGGCTGTGATTGGTCTACTATTCGGTAAGTGTAAGTTATTGTTGCTACTCATGGCATTTTTTTAATTGACAGTAAAAAACACCATATAAGTCTGGCTAGTCCTATTCTCTTCTTTATTTGGTTTAAGCTTTTTTGTTAATTTTGTATCAACTGGGGATGTGTTTTGTTTTTCTTGCTTCCTGTAGTTGTTTTGGCTCCACTGGTGAAGCATCAAGCGTAGATGAATACTTATGGTTAATGGGGAGGGCTCACTACAAACCTGTGATTGAATATTGTGGAGGTACAGAAATTGGTGGTGGATTTGTCACAGGGTCCTTTTTACAGCCTCAATCAGTTGCTGCCTTTAGTACTCCTGCAATGGGTTGCAGCTTGTTTATACTTGGTGGTGACGGTCATCCAATTGTAAGCACAGAAATTCTTTAGACTGAATTGGAACCATCCAAAAACAAGTATTAAATACAACCGATGTTGGTTGTATATATTTGGTGTATAGCCATATCGCTTTTCCTGTAGCAACTTAAACCTTCGTAGAATTTCCAAATGTTGTCATGGTTAAGCAGTCAATCAGTTTTGTGGTAAAAATCACACTGGTTATACGTGTTTAGGTTTTGATATATGTTGACTTGATATTTTTAAAGTATCTTCTTAGCTACCAAAAAGGCTATTTGATCTCTGATTTCAAAATGTGTAATGCCTGTATAAGTTTACATTGGCATTTAGTCAATTTCTATGTGAGGACTAAAATAATCTACCTGTGTGCTAGTGATTATAGTAAATAATTGATTCAAAACTTTTCATAACTCGTGTCTTCACAGCATGATTCATCATGATGGAGTTTCTCAACCAATTTGACTATGTTTTCTTGCTGCAACTTGATGAATGTCTCAGTTGACTATTATATTGACTTGGTTTCTACCTCCTAATGCAGCCACAAAATGCACCAGGAATGGGTGAACTAGCACTTGGTCCTGTCATGTTTGGAGCTTCAAATACACTACTGAACGCTGACCATTTTGATGTGTACTTTAAGGGAATGCCTCTGTATAATGGGAAGGTGAGTGTTCTGAAATGGCCTTATCCAAGGTTAGTGTTCACCAACTTTAGCTTAGCCCTTGTGATTTCAATCCATGTAGGTTCTCAGAAGACATGGGGACTTTTTTGAGCGTTCTTCTAGAGGATACTATCATGCACATGGTCGTTCAGATGACACTATGAATCTTGGTGGTATCAAGGTAGAGATTATCTTCATGGATGAAACTTTTTATAAAGCTCTGGCATAAATAGTCAGATAAGCCAAAACCCTGTACAGTGGCTATCCCAGGAATGGATACATTTCGGAGATCTAATATAAGCTAGGCTCTAGTTTGCAGAAGCAATTGGTTAACTAGTTAAACTCCTTTTTTCCTGTCTTGGATTGTGCTAGTTTCGTCCCTGTATGACGTGTGCCTCAAGGAAAAGACAATTACAAATAAAACTCTGACGTGCAAATGTCTATTACTTTTTGTCATGTTTAGATGTTGAAGATGTTTAAAGTTGCTTAGCTTGGGTGCTAGTTATATAAAGCTCCTCTAATCAAATAATGTATGTTGACCCTTATTCTTTCACGTAATTTGAGGTTAACATACATTGCTAACTTGTTTTGAAGAAAATATATAGCAATTTGTGTGTATTTTGTGCTTATATGTTGTACTTTGTGCTTATGATACAACACAAAACTTAAAAAGAGTTCAATTCATTATTGACCATCTCAAATGCAAGAATTCCAGCATCCTTGTTAGTCAGAAAGTATTTATAGCTAGATGTGTCTTTGTTATGGTTGACAGGTGAGTTCCATTGAGATAGAGCGCATCTGTAATGCAGTTCATAGTAGTATCCTGGAGACAGCAGCAGTTGGGGTGCCACCTCCTCAGGGTGGTCCTGAGCAATTGGTCATTGCTGTTGTGTTCAACGATTCTCATGGATCAACTTTAGACTTGGATCAGCTGAGAAAGTCTTTCAACTCAGCATTGCAGAAGACGTTAAATCCTTTATTCAGGGTATCTATTGAAATTACATACTGCACATGGCTGTCTTTCCAATCAAAATCCCGGACACTTGGAATCAACATCTTGTGACAATTTTAAAAAATGCAGGTTTCTCAGGTTGTGCCTCTTCCTTCTCTTCCAAGGACGGCAAGCAACAAGGTAATGAGAAGGGTCTTGAGACAGCAATTTGTGCAGCAAGAGAGTGCTAAGCTTTAGTACGTTCTTGCCTCAATCCCTTCCAAGTTTCTCATTTGTTTCAAGGATCTTCTGTCCCATCAAAGAGAAGATGATTCTTGGGGGCAACTTTTATTAATATTGTGGATTCCTTCTTGTACTCTACTCATGGATTTCTCAACTGTTATTAATATTGTGGATTCCTTCTTGTCCTCTACACATGGATTTCTCCTTCTCCCCACCAATAATATGATTTGTTCATGGGGACAAATTGCTCGATTGAAAATACATGTTGACATCATTGAATAAAGTGTCCATGAGGTGGAAGCCGCAAACTATATTTCTGTTTATGTGATCCTATTGATGGGATGGAATGCATACATTTATACTCTTACTGAGGTTCTGGTTCAATATTTCAATATCTCTAGCGTCCTTGATCAAATCAGAAGGGGAAAGGAAGGAGCGGCAGAAAAATGTGTATGCAATAGGATTTGGGTCATATGTTTGACAAATTACATATTCTATCCACGGTTAGTTGATTTAACCAGCGAATAATATTAATTATTTATTAAAGATATTTAATAAAATTAACTGTTTAGCATTAACTATTGATGTGTAAAATAACTTATTAGGCATGATTTGGAAAAAAATTATAAAAATATGAATATTATATTTTTAGTATTTTGTTGAATACTTTTTAAAATTTTAGATTTTAGATATTTAATTTTACAAAATTAAGTTTATAACTTTAACAAAAATATAATAATAATAATAATAATAATAATAATAATAATAATAATAATCTAACGTTAAATTTTTACTAATATGAATGATGCAATGAGTCACATCATATTAGTATTTTTATATGTATGAATTTTATTATTTAATAAATTAAAATATATATAATTATAGTATGACAAAATATGATATATATCATAATTTAAAAATTATGAAAAGAAAGTATAATTGATTTTTATCTATTAATTGTTGACTGATCATTCAAAAGTTCCTCTTATGAAATTTTTAAAATCAACTTATTGGGATTAAATAAACTAATTAATAAGCTATTCATTAAATACATAAATAATTTTTAATGATCAAAAGTTAAACTTTTAATCCATAAATTAAAAAACAGCTGATAAGTTATTTTTTAAATACCTTCTTAGTCTAATTCAACCATGCGTGATTTGTCGTATGGTTTACCAGACTTGGGTTGAACCCAATATTCACAACACTCTTCAGTATTTGGTCCATCTATTGCCCGATTCATTAGCTTGGGACTTCTTATTACGAAGGGAGCTTATGGCCCTTTTTTTCTTTTGAGATTATAGTACAGTTGAACACTTCAGTTATTGTGTTTTTCAATTGAAAATGCAAAATTACTTTGGGATATTGACTGTAAGAAAAGAAAAGTCCTTTGGCTCGTGTTCAAGAACAAACTTCTAACGAACCAACAACGGATGACATAGCACATTGTGTCAGATAGCAGCCGCCAAGTTTGTGGCCAAGAAGAATCCACCTTACATGTTATTTGGGACTATCTGAGAGTGCCAGCCTTTTGGGGAAATTTTCCTTCAGAAGTAGTTGATATAGATTTTTTCCATCAAGCCGAGGAGGCTTGGATGAAGGCCAACCTACTCAAGCACTCCCAGGTGATGCAAGGGGAATGGTCTATTATATTTGAAGTTGCATGCTGGATGTTTTGGACGTGGCAAAACAAAAGTCTTTTCGAAGAAGAATTTGTTTAGTCGAAAGAAGGATCGACGATAATTATGGCATATGTAGAGTGGATCGTTCGCGCGCGGGAAGTAGAAAGATGTGTGTTTCCAAATCAGAGCCTTTGGTGGGCAGTCAAGTGAGATGAACCAAACCACCAGAGGACTAGGTCAAATTCAACACGGATGGAGTTTTTAATCCGGGTTAGTGTATTGCCACCACTGGTGGCATAATTCGCGACAGTCACGGACAGTAGTGCAGAGGATTTTTTCAACACATTTGTAGCAGCTCACCTATAACAACCAAGCTCTGGGGTGTCCACTCAAGCCTCACACTAGCTTGGACATTGGGATATCACAAGGTCATCTTAGAAGTGGACACCCTAGAAGTCATTAACTTGCTTTCATCTCCCATTACTGAGATTGATATAAATAACTTTTTATTGGCAGGTACCTGTTGCTTACTCTAATGTGATTGGGGGGTAAAAATCCAGCATGTACACCAGGAGAGAAACCAGTGTGCGGACCATCTGGCAGCCATTGCAGTCAAGTCCAGTTCAGGCTTACATATTCTTTGGGAGCCTCCTCTGTCAGTCCAAGATCTCATTCACAGAAATAGGCGAAGAGTTAAGTATCATAAAGCGATGCGAGCGTTAGTTTAATTGTGATTAGCATTTTCCTTTGTATTAAAAAAAAAAGAAAAGCTATTGATAAGCTATAGACGCTTATCGGTACGAAGTGGACTATTTTTTTTGTAAAGGAAATCCAACATGTTGGGCCCCAAATTTGTTTTTTTTTATGTTATTAAGTATGAATTAATTTGATTGTGTTATTTGTTGCATAGTTTGAATTTATTGAAGGTGTTAATGAAAAATTTGGATTTAATTGAGACTAGTATGGAATAATGGTTATGGAAGAGTAAAAATGTATGAGGGCAAAGTGGTCAAGTCACTCAAGGGTAATAGGTTTTAGGCTAAGCAAAGGAGGGCCTTTGTTTTTTTTTGTAGGCTTAAGGAATTAAAAGAAGAAAAGAAAAAGAAAGGAAAATAGAAAGAAGGAAAGAAGGAAAAGAGAGTCGTAAGAGAGGAAGAAGAGGAAGAAAAAGAGGAAACTCCGGTTTGACGATTTTCAAAGGATCGAAGCATTCTTCAGGTAAGTTAAGCTCTTTCATCCTTGTTTGAGATGGTTTGAAACCTAGAATGAGTTGTATGAAGGTAGAAACGTTGGTTTAGGGTTTATGGTAGAACTTTGGTTAAATCTATGGGTTGTTGTGTTGTTGTGTTTTTGGTGTTAGAATGAGTTTAGAAAGGAAGTATAGAGCTTGATTAAAGGGTTAGATGTGTTATAGTTGAGAAAGGGAAGGATTTAAGGTTGAAAATGTCGAAATCTGGGTTCGGGAGTCGACCCTCCCGTTCGCACGTCGCGACGTGCGTAAGGCCGCACGTCGCGATGTGCCGAGCCACACGCCGCGACTTGCGAAAGAGGGCCGCACGCCGCGGCGTGCCAGACCGCTTGTTGCAACGAGCGAGCCTCGTCGCGGCGAGGCCAATTTTTCAACAACGATGTTTTTAGTGTTTTGATCATATCTTTTGCTATAGAAGTCCTTTTGAGGTGATTTTTGAGGCGTTGTAAACTAGAGACATAGATCTACAAGTTTTGTGAAGTGATAAAGTTATGAATCAGTTTCTAAGAATATGAAATTTTGGATGGAAGTTAAGAATGGAAATATTGTTTCAGCATGAATTATTAAATGGGATTTTGGTTCTTATTTTAGGAGATCAAGTGAGGCAAGAGGATCAAGAGGCTCAAGAGGAAACTCATTCCTAGGCAAGAACAAGCAAGGAAATCAGGTGGGTTCATGTTTATAATAGAGTAAATAAGTTACTCATTATTTTGTTCAAATTAAGAAAGAGTTAATGCATTGAAATTGCATCATCACGATTGCATTACATACTATTATGAATGATTATAGGTTGTTGTATGATTTGCATTCATGAATTATGAAAAGAATTCCAAAAAGGGGTTTTTCTCCTTTCACGAATACATGTACATGAAATCATGTTTTACGAAATACATGACAAGCAAGATTACAAGCAAGTGTCAGTTTGGCAAGCAAGTTTACAAGAACATGAATCATGCATATTTATGTGGGTTTGCGGTATCCCTCACGAATAGTCAAGTGCACATTGACTCACGAAAAGGCTTCTCCCGCCTGCCCGCTAGTGGCACAGGGTTTCTCACAAGGATTCCCTCACGAAACTACGTCTACACATCAACATTTCGATGGTATGTGTAGTACGTCATGAACCAGGGATAACCTAAACCATTATGTTATGTTATGTGTTTGATGATCTGTTATTATGAATCATGCATCATGAATTGTTCAAGAATCAAGCATATTTCAAGATAATGACTCATGCATGTTCAATCGCTATGATTTCAACAAGTATCACGGCAATGAGTTATTTTTGAATACTTTTGCTTATTACTATATTATAAATATGTTCCCACGAGCTTTATAACTCACCCCCTCTTATCTCCCCCATTCAGGTGACGAGCAAGAGACCGAGTGAGTCACGAGTTACGGCAGCACTCCCTTTTTCATGTTTAATTTTAAGCTTTAGTTACATTTCAGATATTATCGGTTCAAGAGTATTTTGTATTTTTGGTTCTTGAACTCAAAGTTGTAATTTGGTTTGAGATATTCTTAAAGCTTTATGAAACTCATCTTTTGGAGCATGAATTATGGATATGTTTGTTTTAAAGCATGAAAGTAAGCTCTGAGTTTGTTCACGATGGGTCTATTGAACTTCCGATGGTCTCCTTCCTCAATCGTTAAATTTACATGTTTCACCTTGCTTATTTAAATCACATGAAAGCAGGTTTCAAATTTGTTTTCTAGTAGGCCCATTAATCTTCCGTGGGTCTTTTCCTTAAATGTAAAATTAGCACGTTTCACGCCATGCTCTCATGTCCGATGTTGGGCTCCGGCAGCGGGGTCCAACACAACAAAACAAAAACACCCTAGCTAACGTAGGGATCTGCGGTATAATACTGCGTGTTGATCATGCTATAGCTGAGCCATGAGAGAAGCTGGAGGCTCCTGTAGGAATTGGACGCTTGGATTTGAGATTACTGCGATGGAGGCTAGGTGATCCGCACACTGGTTCCCTTCAAGATACACATGTTGCAACTTCACCTCCCTTACGCGATGGAGTAGCCCACGAGTACCTGTCACCAAAAAAGAGTATTCAGTAGAGGGAATAGGAGAAGAGGAAAGTATATTGATCACCTTAAGTGAATCAACTTCGATGATTACTCATCGATATTCAAACTCCCAAGCTAGGGTAAGTCCCGAGTGGACTCTTTAAATTTCTGCAGTAAGCGGTGAAGTTTGTCTAATGTGGTGGAGAAATCCCGCGCACCACTGACCGTGTCAATCCCTAATCAATCCACCAGTAGTAGCAGTATTAGGCCCCTGTTTAACCGCTCCATCATATTTAATTTGATCCAGCCATCTATCTGTTTGGTTCAACCCGTAGCGTGACCTACCAGAAGTCCCTGATCTCGATAGATATAGCGTTCCACTTCTCTTGCCCTAAGTATCCATGTGGCATAGTCCATAACTGCCCTAAAACCGTCTGCTGGCCACTCAACATCATCTTTAAATATACATTTATTGCATCATTTCCATACAAACCAGCATGCAACTCTATAGATGATGGCTCAGGGAATTTGGTGGAGTTGAGAGTGCTTCAGTAGATTGGAGGTAACCCAACTCTCCATATCATGACGATGGAAAAACTCTGCGTTAACCACCTCAGGAGGAAAATTATGCCAAAAGTCTTGCACAATCTGACAGTCTCGAAAGGCGTGTAAAATGGACTCTTCAGACCCACAAGCGTGGCAACCGTTATCCATAGTGAGGTGTCGAATTACTCACAACTGATTGGTCAGTAGCTTTTGGTTCGTCATGAGCCAAAGAAACGCCCTAATTTGTTGGGGTCCTGCTCACTTCCATATTAACTCCCAACAGTTATCGGACGTAGGAGTGGTATGGCCTTCGATTAAATCATAAACAGAGGCTGTTGTGAATCGACCATGAGTGGTTGGGCCCTAACTGATGGTATCTTCCTTTGTAGTGGCTAGAGATACATGAATCTCCTCAATTTCCAAGCAGACTGTGGAAGGGAGGTACGGTTGGAACAAATGCCACTGCCAGTGACCGTCTTTAGTAGTGTACTTTGCAACTATAGCATAAAGCATACTATCAGGGAGAGAGGTTGTCGCTACCCCAATCATGAATCCAATTATCTAACCAGAAAAGAGTTTTCCTCCTATCGCCCAGCTTCCATCTTATTCCCCGTATGACAAACTTCCAGGTAGCAGAAATGCCTCTCCAAGTAGCTGAAGCTCCTAGCTTATCTAAAATGAGAGGGGTAGAGTGGGGGCCCAGATGATATTTAACCCTTAAAATTCGAGCTCATAATGCTGTGGGTTGCATAAGCAAGGCCCAACTGAGTTTGGTCAAGAGAGCATCATTGAAAGAGCGAATACGCTTTAATCCAAGACCCCCTGCTTTCTTAGGTTGGCATACAGCCTCCTAGTTGACCAAGTGTACCTTCCTTTGGACTCCTGTGGATCCCCAAATAAAATATCGCATAAGGGGCTCTAATTCATCGCAAAGTTGTCTCGAGAGCCGCACAGTTTGCATAGTAAACACAGGTAGGGCAGAAATAACTGATTGGGTTAAGGTAACTCTCCCAGCAAGGGACAGGACTTTTTCGCTCCAACCCGAAAGTTTCGTACGAGCATTATCCAGGATATGTTGGTACGTACACCTTATGGTACGCTCATGAAGCAGCCGGACTCCTAGATACTTCCCAAGGTTATTGACCCTAGTGATGTTAAGGCGTTGGCTGATCCTATGCACCAAAGTTGGGGAGACATTCTTGGAGAAAAAGATACAAGTCTTGTCCAGATTGACTTTTTGGCCAGAAGCTCGACAGAACACCTCTAGAGTATGAGTAATGATACTAGTTTAGGCCTTCGTGGCTTCCCCAAAGAGTACCAAATCATCAACAAAAAAAAGTTGAGAAAGAGGCGGGACGGAAGGGCCTAACTTGATTGGATGCGATACCTTGATCCATTGCTTGAGAAATGAGGTGGTCTAGCCTTTCCATGCAAAGTACAAAGAGGTAAGGCAAGAGGGGATCGCCTTGGTGAATACCCCTAAAGGGTCGCAAAGGGGTCGTATAGGTACCTTACTAATCAATTTGTAGGGTGACTGTCGTAACACATTTCATAATAATGCGAAGGAACTGGTTCGGGATGCCAATGTCAAGAAGAGTATGGTGTATAAAATCTCAACGAAGCCTGTCATAAACTTTTTCCAAATCGACCTTGATTGCAAAATAGCCTTTCTTCCCTTTTTTCTTGCGCATCGAATGGATGACTTCCTAGGCTATGATGATATTATCCGTGATGTATCGTCCAAGAATAAAACTGCACAGAGTCTCCTGCACAAGATGTTGCATATGAGGTTTCAGTCGATTCACAATGATTTTAGTAATGATCTTATAGAGGACAGTGCAAAGGCTAATCGGACGGAATTGTGATATAGTAAAAGCAGAGGGGATTTTCGGGATCAGGATCAGGATGGTATGATTTAAATCCTCTTCCTACCGTCCGTGGCTAAAAATCTCCTTGATGAAGTCTACCACTTTGGGACCAACCGTATCCCATTGCTTTTGGAAAAATAACGCAGTGAATCCATCGACCCCCAAAGCTTTATTGGGGTTCATATCGAAGACCGCCTTTTTCACCTCAATGTCATGGATCGGAAGATAGGGCTTATGTACCCCTTCGTCAGGTAAAGAAGGAAAAGCAACTGTAATAGGATAGCTAGTTGGAGTACTGTCCTCAACAATATAGAGTTGGACAAAGAAATTTCGTGCGAGTAGACTCAGTTGCAAATCTAGTAGGCTATCAACCTTCAGTTTCTTGCGCTGAGCAAGAGTGATGGTGTGATAGTATTTAGTATTCCGATTGCCTTTAGAAATCCACTCGCAGTGGCTCGCTGATGCCAAAAGATTTCTTCCTCACACAGGACTTGGGTAAGATCCGCACTTAATTGTTCTTCCAAGTCAAGTAAAGGATCCGCATCCATCATGACTCTATGAATACCCTCCAACCGAGCTTTAAGCCGTTTCTTTCTATGGAAGAGATTACCGAAGTCGGTCTGGTTCCAGTTCAGAAGATGTTGCGAGAAGGTCTCCAACGATTTGCTCATTGTTGTCGCGGCGGGTAACCAATGCTCAGAGACCACATCATCAAATCTGGGATGGGTGAGCCAAATATTTTGAAAGCAAAACCCTAGGGAGTGAGGAGGGTGGGGAGGGGTTCGTGAAGGTGGATCAGTGGCAATCTATGGTCAAAGCCCATGAAAGGAAGATGCTGATTCACCATGTGAGGAAACGCTTGCAGCCACTTAGTGGAGCCTAAAACTCTGTCAAGTCTAGCTTGGATCAGACCTCGTCGCCACGTGAACTTTGGGCCAATAAAACCCAGGTCATGAAGCCCACAATCGTGGGCCCATTCCTGGAACAATTTATTCACAACTCTAGTAGACTTGGCCCTACCGCATTTATCCGATTGATCTAGTTTGGCGTTAAATCGTCGTCAACAAGCCAGGGCCGTTGAATTGAGCTCCCGACCTAATGAAGGGCTGGCCAGAGGAATTTTTGGGAAGTTATTTGCGGGCTACCGTAAACAGCTATAAATTCGAACGTACTTGAGTCGTACTGGATAATAGTGTGAACAAATTGGTGATGGGTGACCATCACCGAAATATCGAATTCTGCCTTCCAGAGGAGCCAAATCCCTCCTAAGAAGCCTATCGCTTCAACTTTAAAGGATAAATCAAACCCTAAGGAACGAATTACCTCGTTGGCTCGATAGCCACTAAGACGAGTTTCTAGCAAAACTTGAAGCTCAGGTTTATAAGTTCGAAGATGGTGATGCAGGATGGATAAGAACCTAGATCCTCTTGCGCCTTGACAGTTCCAAATGATAATAGACATAAAACTAGGAAAAGGAGCAAACAGAGCACAGTTATTTTACTACTGTAAACTAACTGTACCTGGAATTGACACTGGTTGGATGTCCACGATTGATGACTCCGGTTTAGTTGTTTTAGGGCTTCGTGGCTGGATCAATAGCTCCTGCTCACCCAGCCCGTTTCCTTGGAGTGCCTGGGCTATACTAGGGAGAGCAGAGCTCTCTTAAGGAATATGAGTCGCCTATGGGCCCTCAATTCCTTCCATAAGTTGTAGGCGCTGCTCTAGGCCTTGCTCACCAGGCTCAAGTAGTTGGGTGTCGCAATCCATGTCCGTAAGGGAGGAGATTTCTACGGCCACATGTTGATCCTGTGGAGAAGGTTGAATTGGAATAATGGGAACAAGGGATTGGCCTTTGTCTGAGGGTTGCCTGGCCTGGGAGGATTCACCTCGAGTATACTGAGTAGTAGAAATTAAAATCCCTCGTGAGCTCTTTCGAGGATTGCGTTTAGGCCATTGGGCCTAGAAAATGGGTCCTTGTTGTGGGTGTTTTCCTTTAGCTTGGGCTAGATCCACTAAAAGGGTTAGTGGGCTTTGGGTTGGCTTGAAAAACGACATTCTCCTTAGGCAAAGAAGCTTCCTCGGCTAACAATGCAAATCGGGAACCTCCTCTTGTCACTTCAACATCTCGTCTGGACTGAGCCGACCGTTGGAGGGCTAGACGTTGCTTGGGCAGAGAGGATCGTTGCGTGGGAGGTTTGGGGATACACCTCTGGACTTGTGTCCAAGGACCGTACCCGATGGGGTGAACCTACGGTGAGGAGATGGCCGATGGTGTCCCGCCCTACGCAGACATTCCAGTCATCCTCCCAGGCCTGTTATCATTGTCCGAAGGGTTGAGAAGGTCTAGCTCCTCACACGGGTGTTGTGGGCAGGCTGAAGTAGAGTGAGTGATCTTCCCACAAACATAACATAGTTGGGGCAAGCCTTCGTAGGCGATCCGAAGTGTTTCGCCATCCAATTCCACGATGTGCCTCAATGGTGAACTAAGGTCCACATGCACAGCAAGGCAAGCAAATTTTCCCTAATGTGTCTTCATCGTCGCCTCATCGATACACACCATTGTGCCTACAAGATTTCCTAACGCGTGTAAAATCCTTGGGTGATATCTGGCAATGGAAAGCTCAGGTAGCCGAATCCACACGATAGCCCTGTTCACCTGGCCATGGGAGGAGCGAAAGGACGGAACCCAGCGCTGGACCGATAGCACCTGCCCAAAATGTTAGAAAATCAACGCAAGATCAAATCTAAGCGCAGCGGAATGAATTTAAAAATTTTCCACAGAATGAATCAACTTTAACAGAATTAAAATCGAAACATAAAACAAGAAATTGACAAAGTTACACTAACCTTTTTCTAATTTCCCGATACAATATCTAGCTTCTCCGAAATTGTCAAATCCACGAGCCGTTCAATCGTCCGGCGGCCTCTAACGGTATCCACAAATCTTTCCGGAGAAAAACTCAAATCAAAATTTGAGAGGAAAAACTTGTTTTGAAGTGCTAGCTCCATTTTGTTCTAATTTTTCCTTTTTATAAGAAAAATCTTATTTTTCATATCCTTGGATTTTATTAAAATTACAACTAAAGTCAAACTTTAATTATAATTATTAATAAATCCTTATAAGAGCAAATATCTCATATTGACCTTAAAGTTTCTAAAACTTCTCAATTTAAGTCCAACTTAATTCTAATTTCATTTTCTCCTTAATAGACCTTTTATGTGTGACCCATTAGGTTCCTAATATATTGACAATGATTACAAATTATAATTCTAATTCATAATTAGAACCCTAATTAAACAATTTATAATCATAGATCATGATTGACGTATAGCAACATGTCATGACCACCCAAATATTAGGAATGTCAAAGTGGTTTGACTTAACCTGTCTATGCATGGTTATCTTGTATAAATTAATCCTTTCGTCATCTAATGTTCCAATTGGAATTAGAGTATAGAATTTGTGTCTACTCTAAATAACCAATCATATTTGTTCTTGCTAATTAGTAAATGACTTATAATTGATATTTGAAAACAAATTTTCCAAATTTCAATTCACTCTGGCCATAGATTCCCAAAATCATTACTAATCAAGAGCAGCAGAACATTCTTCCTAATTACTTTAGGACGACGAATCCTTTATTGATTTACTCAACTATCTCCATATAGTTCATACTATATACAATAACTACTGAATTGAACTATTCTAAGAATAGATCATAAGTAGCATCAAAACATAGTAATTCCTACATGAGATAACTTTGGTAATCTTAAGTCTAAGGATCAATTATACAACCATCATAATGAGATAATCCACAGACACACAAGTAATGTTCCATTTGGGATTCTCATAATTGAGTCTGTTCAGTGAACTTATTCTCTAATAAGCACCCACAAGTTTGTTTAAGTATCTCCATACTTTAATTTATGAGATTGATTACTTTCTTCATAAGAAAGAAACAAATATGTGCTAGTCTAACCATTTCATCAATACCCCGTCTTGATGAAACTATGATTAGGAACATTTTAGGAATAATACAAAATGCAATTTGAATCTCATAATTATAATCACATTATAATTTCTAATTGCATAATAATTATTCCAGGGATTTTATCTTTATGATTAGTAATTAAATAATTAAAATGCACAATGATAAAGAATGCCTTTTATTGAATAAATTTTTTTTATACAATTAAAAAATACAACCAAAATTGGCTGCAAGGGCATAAACCAACAATCTCCCACTTGCACTAAAGCCAATTACCAATGTATCTAATACCATAGCCATCCATATGTCTATCATGTTTCTTTTGAGATAACGGCTTAGTGAGAGGATCAGCTAGATTCTCTTCAGTGGGAACTCATTCTATCTGGATGTCCTTCCGCTCCACCATCTTCCGGATAAGATGAAACTTTCTGAGTACATGTTTGGATCGCTGATGAGATCTCGGTTCCTTCGCTTGTGCAATAGCACCATTGTTGTCGCAGTACACTACTATCGGATCAACAATGCTAGGAACCACTCCAAGTTCAGTAATGAACTTCTTGATCCAAACTGTTTCCTTTGCTGCTTCAAAAACTGCAATATACTCAGCTTTAGTTGTTGAATCTGCAATGGTTGGTTGTTTGGGACTCTTCCAACTAACCGCTCCATTACAAAGAGTAAAAATATACCCTGACTGTGATCTACTATCATCTTGATCAAACTGGAAATTAACATCTGAATAACCCTGAACTCTCAGCTCAGTTCCTCCATAGACCAGAAAAATATCTTTAGTCCTTGTCAAGTACTTTAAAATATTTTTCACAGTTGTCCAATGACCCTCACCGGGATCAGCTTGATATCTACTTGTTATGCTTAAAGCGTAAGCAACATCTGGTCTTGTACATAGCATCGCATACATGATCGATCCAATAGCCGAAGCATATGGAACACCATTCATTCTATCTCTTTCCTCTTGTGTCTTAGGACGCATGCTCTTGGAAAGAGAAATCCCGGGCAATGTAGGTAAAAATCCTCTCTTGGAATTTTCCATGCTAAACCGTTTTAACACTTTATCTATGTACGAAGATTGGGACAAACCAAACAACCTTTTTGATCTATCTCTATAGATCTTTATGCCTAATATATAAGCTGTTTCTCCCATATCCTTCATGGAAAAATTCTTAGATAACCATATCTTAACAGACTGGAGCATTGAAATGTCATTTCCAATGAGCAATATGTCATCCACATAAAGCACTAAGAAAACGACTCCACTCCCACTTACCTTCTTGTAAACACAAGGTTCATCAACATTTTTTATAAAACCAAACTCTTTGATTGTTTCATCAAAACGAATGTTCCAATTCCGTGACGCTTGCTTCAGTCCATATATGGACCTTTGCAATTTACATACTTGATCAGGAAATTCTTTGGATTCAAAACCCTCAGGTTGTGTCATATACACATCCTCTTGTAAATTCCCATTGAGAAATGCAGTTTTGACATCCATCTGCCAAATTTCATAATCATGATATGCTGCTATAGCCAATAAAATCCTTATGGATTTAAGCATTGACACTGGCGAAAAAGTTTCATCAAAATCAACTCCTTGTTTTTGTCTGTAACCTTTCGCCACTAACCTTGCTTTGTACGTATGTACATTTCCATCCATGTCAGTTTTTCTTTTAAAAATCAATTTGCACCCAATAGGTACTATACCTTCAGGTGCATCCACCAAAGACCATACTTGGTTGGTGTACATGGATTCCATTTCAGATTTCATGGCTTCTTGCCATTTTAAAGAATCAATGTCTGACATTGCTTCCTTAAAATCAGTAGGTTCGTCATTCAAAATTGAAGTATCATCACTTCCTTTTTCAACATGTAGATCTAATCTAACAGGAGGATGACGTACCCTTTCAGATCGTCGCGGACTATGCGTTCCTTGAACCATTGGTTGAACATTTAATGTATCAACTTGTGGTTCTTGTTCCATTTCGATGTGTGTTTGTGGTTCTAGAACTTCTCTAAGTTCCACATCACTCCCACTACTTTCTTTGAGAATAAATTCTCTTTCTAAGAATATAGCATGTCTTGAGACAAACACCTTTTGCTCAAGAGGATGATAAAATTGATATCCAAAGATTTCTTTTGGATATCCCACAAACATGCATTTATCTGATTTAGCTTCAAGCTTATCAGACATTGCACGCTTCATGTAAGCATCACATCCCCAAATTTTTAAGTGTGACAACTTTGGTCTTTTACCAGTCCATATCTCATATGGAGTTTTGTCAACGGTTTTGGATGGAACTCTATTCAATAGGTAAGTAGCAGTATTAAGAGCATATCCCCAAAATAAAACTAGAAGAACTGCATAGTTCATCATGGAACGTACCATATCTAATAAAGTACGATTTCTCCTTTCAGAAATCCCATTATGTTGTGGAGTTCCAGGCAGAGTCCATTGTGAGAGAATTCCATTCTCTTTTAAGTAACTAAGAAACTCATGGTCTAAGTACTCGCCACCTCGATCAGATCTAAGTGTCTTAATACTCTTACCAGTTTGTTTCTCTACTTCAAGTCTAAATTATTTGAACTTTTCAAATGCTTCAGACTTGTATTTCATTAAATACAAATAACCATATCTAGAATGGTCATCTGTGAATGTTATGAAATATGAAAATCCTCCTCTAGCTTGAGTAGACATAGGGCCACATACATCTGAATGTATAAGCTCTAACAACTCATTAGTACGTTGTCCCTTTCCACTAAAGGGAAGTTTGGTCATTTTACCCTTTAAACATGATTCACAAGTTTCATATGATTCATAATCGAAAGGATCTAAATATCCTTCTTTATGTAACTTTGTGATTCTTGTTTCATTAATATGACCTAACCTACAATGCCATAAATAAGAAGGATTTTGGTCACTTAATCCTCTTTTCTTGCTATTTATTTGAAGAATTGGTCCTTTAAGATCTAATTCATACAAACCATTTGTAAGCATACCAGATCCATAATAAATGTCATATTTATAAAAAGAACAACTATTATTCTTAATATTGAAAACAAATCCATTCATGTCCAAACATGGAATAGAAATAATGTTTCTTGTAATGACAGAACATAATAACAATTATTTAGTTCAAGTACAAGACCGAAGGCAAAGCTAAACTAAGTTCCAATAGCTAATGCAGTGACTCTTGCTCCATTACCGACTGTAAGTCCACTTCGCCTTTTATCAACGCTCTCACATGCAGATTACTGCACATTGTTACAAATGTGAGAACCACATCCGGTATCTAATACCCAAGATTGTGATACAGAAGTAGAAAGATTGATTTCAATCATAAACAAACCTGAAGTTGAAGTTTCGCTTAACTTCTTTTCTTTCAAGCTAGCAAGATAAGCTTTGCAATTTCTTTTCCAGTGTCCAGCTATGCCACAATGAAAACAGGTGCCCTTATCTTTCTTCTTCTTGACACCGCCTGTTTGCTTTGCTACTATAGCTGAAGCCTTCTGATTCTTGTTCTTATTCTTCTTCTTAGAGGTCTTACGCTTATTCTTAGAAGAAGAAGAGCCAACAACAAGAACAGAACTGGATTCCTTCTTAAGGCATCCCTCAGCGGTCTTAAGCATGTTGAGTAATTCAGCCAATGACATTTCCTTTTTGTTCATATGGAAGTTCATAATAAATTGTGAAAAACTCGAGATAAGAGATTGGAGCACTAAATCAATGCTCAACTCGAGGTTCAGGTCATACCCTAATTGGCCTAACTTTTCAATGTAGCCAATCATCTGTAGAACATGAATTTCTACAGATGTTCCAGGAGCCATCCAACATTGAAACAAGGCTCTCGCAGTCTCAAACCTCTCCACCCGACTTTGAGCACCAAACAACTCTTGAAGGTGTAAGAACATTTCCCTTGCATTCATACATTCATGTTGTCTCTGAAGCTCGGGAGACATGCTGGCTAACATCACACATGTCACTTGCTCATTGTCATCTGTATGACTTTGATAATATTCCCAATCTTCATTGATAGCATCTTGAGCAGGTTCAGGTGGAAGCTCATTGTCAAGAACGTATAATTTTTTTTCTTACCTTAAAACAATTTTAAGGTTACGCAACCAATCAGAAAAATTTGGCCCAGTCAGTTTGTTTGCATCCATGATGCTCCTCAGGGATAAGTTCGTACTCATTTTCAAAAACTGATTCGTCAATAAAATAAAATAAATAAGTATATGCCGAAAAACCAAATAAATAAGGACTTTTAAAATTTGGTTACTCCCACTATTTTCAACAAATTAATAGCCCTCACTATTAATTCGAGAAATTATCACATAATTTCCTAGTGGGCTAGGATCCCATTTTAATTTAATTGATCTTGAGTTTGCTCAACAAACCAATTAAATTAAAATTAGGTAGATAACATTTTATCAATCACATCCTATGTGATTCCTTGGTCCGTTAGGAGACAACTCTTTGTCATAAAATATCTAATAATATTTTCCTAACCTTGCCTCTAAATAAATACGATCATGAGTTTACTCATCCAAATCATATAAATTTAGTTAAATAAAACCCATTATTATAAGAGTAAACATGTTAGGGTTAAAGCGCCTTGAGTTTACTCAACAAGCCTACAATAAACAAAACTCTGGTTTAATTATATAATTATGGAAGGCATTATTCATGTTCTAAACATGTACTTAATATTTTAATGAGGATTTAAAAATATAAATAACATAATTTATTTGACATATTCTAATTATGAAAAATAAATTGAGATTTTCTTTTAATAAAATTTAATTAATCAACACTTGAAAAATTAAATTAAATTAAAATTAACATAATTCATAAAAATAAAAAAAATCAAGGCCTAGAGGCCCAAAGGCCAGGAGTACCTGCTGGCCCACGGGCCAAGAGACAATCTCCTGGCCTGCCATCGTGCGGCCTGGCCAGGAGACCCATCTCCTAGCCAGTGGCCCTTGGCCAGAGATGCAAATCTCTGGCCAGCCGGTGGCCACGTGGTTCTGCCAGAGACGCTCCTGCATGAGATGGGCGTGTGCTTCTCCAGCTCCTCTGCAATTTTTTTTAAATAACAAAATAACAGCTTATTCTCAAAGCACTACCTTAAGACTATCTTAAGGTAATCTATCATATAAGTATAATTATAACATACTTATAAATATACTTAAAACTCTAGAGAGATAAAACTCTCTAGAGAGAGAAACCACCACCACCGAAGGTGGTGGTTCTCCAACCACCGATGGCTACTACAGCCTTCGGTGGTCTGTGGTTTATCAAACATGGAGCATAATAAAATAAACATTAACGAAACATTCAATAACAAAGAATGAAACATATAGAACTCAAGCATAGTTACGTAAAAGAACCATGAATAAGAACAATAAAGCTAGAGGAAGTGAACATAATGCTTTCTCATAAATGCAACCACTAGTAGTAATGGAAGCAAGACTTAGGCATACGATATGCAAAAGAGAAAACTAAATAACTTTCGGTTTCATTGCTCATTAATAAACAAGCATGCATCTCTTCATCTGGCAAAACGCACGCAACATTTCATTTGTTTCAGAAACTTCAACCAAGAGGAGAAACAAGTGAAACAAAGATCAAAACAAAATTCTTTCCAGAAACTTTTGAGACTGGTGATTAATTGAAAAACAAGGATAAGGCTCAAAAGTGTTTGCAAAGGGCAATTGAATAGGTGGGTCAATGTTTAGGCTAAAGGTGTAAAATCAAGGAAGGCCTTAATCACTTCTATAGCCCATGTGATCAAATAAATTCAAACCGGTTCCATGCAAGTTCTGAAGGCAACATGAATAGAGGAGCATCGCACAATTCAAACAAATAATATGACATAAAGATAATGTCATTTAGGCTCAAGTCGCCACAGGTTGATGTTAAGAATTCACCTTAATTCCACACTTTACTTCCTCACTCACATGTCAAAATTTTGACCAAGCCTATAGGATCAGCTATTGCAATTAATCAACATGTTCCATCTTAAAACTTACTTAACCCAAATTAATTTCATGTATGTACCCAATCTCATCCAAACTAATATGACCAAGTGTCATGGGTCAACATGCAACTCCATTCACAACAATCAACCAAAGACAGCTGCAATATTCAACAGTATTCACCAAAAATTGAAAAATTTTCCAAATCAAAATTCTCAATTTCTCCCCCACACCTAAACTAACATTGTCCTCAATGTTAAAGAAGCATAAAAATGAAAGTAAAAGAGTTAAGGAAAGCTTCTCTGTTAGGCAGTGTTGAAATCAAGGTGTTGGCAGTTGTGGAATGTCAACGTCATCAACCTTTCTTGCTTGGCTTGTGGTCTTTAGCATTGTCTTAATTTGTAAAGAATGACCTGCAAAAAAAAAATAATAATAAACACAACCCAAAAAGAACCGAAGGGGGTAGGTGGTCGACGTTGGAGGAGAATGGGAGAGGGCAGTTGCGTGAAAGTGGAAGAATAGTCTGGAAGTTGTGGACTGAGGGAGAATGAGGTGGAGTATCGTCAAATGTTTTAATTAATGCATTAGAGAGTGACGCAAATCGAAGCTTGAGGCATTTAATGGGAAGTCAGCGTCGGACAAAAGAGAATAAAATCACAAGAGAGCAACGTCGTCAATGACTTGAATTATCAACAAGTTTACTGAAGACCCGACAATTAAATGGGCGATTAAATCAAAAGAGCTCTAGGTGGCGTCGTATCGCAAGCCAGAACCATGATATATCAACACGCAAATAAGAGAGGAGCACAATGAATTAGCTAATTAAATCAAATGAAGAGCTAGAGGGCGACGGGGGTCGTTAAATTGCAGTTCACGCATAGCCAAGGAGCTAGAGAAATAAATCAAGAGGCGGCACATTGGACAAGAAATAGAGACTCTAGGGGAGACAGCTGGGCGTGCGTGAGACAAGAATAAAAACAGAGTGGGAGGTGCTAGAGGGCTGACGACAAAAAACTAAAATTAAAATTGCAGAATATAAAATATTAAATTAAATTCCTAATTAAACTGAAATAAAAATGAAAGAAAATTGCTAACAAAACACATAAAAGAAAAGGATACGAATGGGGTGCCTCCCATTAAGCGCTTATCAAAGGTCATAAGCTGGACCCTTGGCATATATGCATCATCCATTATCGAATGGGTGCTTGAGTCCAATAGGAAACATGTTCAAACTCCTTGAAGGGCCTAGAACAACTTCCTTTGAATGCGGCTCCTTATCAGCACGATGCTCCATGACTTTTGATGAGTGGAACTTCATCGCTTCACCGTCATACTCTAATGTCCACTCATCTTTTCGAGCATCGCCCTTCTCACACCAGGATGGTCTCTGTAAAGGTAACGCCAATGATTGTGGAGACTCAACATCCTGCTTGTTACCTTCGGTCTTCAGTTCACTTGCCCACGGCTCTCCTAAAAATTGTACTCCTTGCGGCTCTTCCTGTTCTTCTTCTTCTTGTACCATAGGAGGTTGCACTTCTTCCATCTTTTCTCGAACTGTAATCTCTTCCTCTTCTAACTCTGCTGGAAAATTTTCAAAACTTTGTGCTTCCATTCGATTAACGACAATTTGCAATTTGGCTTATTTGGTTTTCTAAATTCCTTTGTTGATTTTCCAAATTTGGAGACTTGTTTGATATTCATTGAAACATCAAAGTGTTATTGTCAAAGTTTGCAACATAATTTCCAAAGAAGACTTATCGTCGGCATTTGATGTCATATTTGGATTTTGTCGAGGCAAGTAATCGCTCTTCATAGTAACTTCGGTGGAGAAGTGTATCTGACTTTATATTCGCAAACAGAACGCATACAAGAAGAACAACCCAAAATAAACAAACTTCACATACCTTAGCTTGTTGGTCATCTCTCGGTACATGTGTGGTAGGGTGTGAAATCGCCACTGATGGTCAAATTTAGCAACAAACGAAACTCATTATCATAATAAGGATAATATGAATAATCTGAATTAAAAGCGTCTTGATAGTGAGTCATGCCGCTAAAAGATCGAAAAATTAGAAAGAGCTGTGAAACTGAAACAAACAAAAGATAAGGTCACTAAGAGCAACTAAACCAAAAACGAAAACATCACTAACAAAAACCGTTAAGAAATTCCCCGGCAACGGCGCCAAAATTTGGTGATTAATTGAAAAACAAGGATAAGGCTCAAAAGTATTTGCAAAGGGCAATTGAATAGGTGGATCAATGTTTAGGCTAAAGGTGTAAAATCAAGGAAGGCCTTAATCACTTCTATAGCCCATGTGATCAAATAAATTCAAACCGGTTCCATGCAAGTTCTGAAGGCAACATGAATAGAGGAGCATCGCACAATTCAAACAAATAATATGACATAAAGATAATGTCATTTAGGCTCAAGTGCGCTCACAGGTTGATGTTAAGAATTCACCTTAATTCCACACTTTACTTCCTCACTCACATGTCAAAATTTTGACCAAGCCTATAGGATCAGCTATTGCAATTAATCAACATGTTCCATCTTAAAACTTACTTAACCCAAATTAATTTCATGTATGTACCCAATCTCATCCAAACTAATATGACCAAGTGTCATGGGTTAACATGCAACTCCATTCACAACAATCAACCAAAGACAGCTGCAATATTCAACAGTATTCACCAAAAATTGAAAAATTTTCCAAATCAAAATTCTCAATTTCTATAAAATTTGGTGATGCTGTCGCCTGCAACCAAATATAAAAGAAATCACTTCCGTCAAAACAAATTAATGTAGTAGCGGTAAGCGGATATCGTTCCCACGAGGAATCTTTAACGGTAAAGGTTAGCTAGTTCAGACGGGACAAATAACAAAAGTAAAGAGGGGGGTTTTGTCACGGCAATATTAGAAAATCAATAGAAAAATCACAAATCAAAAGCAATAATTAAATCTGAAAAATCAATAAGAAAAATACCTTGGTTTTGGGTCACCGGTATTACCATGCTATTATGGATCCTCGATAAAAAGTGTAATTATTAATGAACATTCATTGAGGGAATTTTCTATGAATTGTATTGACTAGAAACATGTATTCTAGCAATCTTATTAAACAATAACCTAGATACGATCATAGGTAAATTGAATAATAGCATTAAGAATCAAGAACCAATGACAAGTGATAAACATGTACGACATGATATCAATCAAGTGGATATCTTCTTAGAATTTTCCGACTCTAACGTAGAAAGGTTAATCCTAATTGCTACTTATGATTACCAAAACTGAACGTCATATTTCGTTAACCTAGTGGTTGAATCAATTAATCTCTAGTAGCGCTCCTAGAAACCAACAAATCCAATTAAAAAGATAGATTTGAAAATATCCAATGTTCATTAACAATCATGACAAACATCCAAATAATCTCACCAAAATAACATGTAACATGGATCCCTCAACCAAGATAACAAAATTAATTACTCATACTTGAATTGAAATCAAAGAAAATAATAAAAGAAATTTTCTCCATAACTAGTCTTTAATGAAAAATAATGAAAATCCCTAATAACAGTTTGCAGAAAACATGAAGAAAAGAAAACAACAAAGTGCAGCCCCTAACCTACGATAATACTACTCCTAAAAAAGTGCAGTAACGTGAAATAGAAAACCATGAGAACAAGAAAATGCATGACCCAAGAGAGGACCTACGAAGATACTACTTGAAAAGTGACAGAGAAACAAGATACAAAGGTGCGGTACCCAAGAAGAAAACCCTAACCTAAATCTATCCTAATCTACGACAGCCTCCCATGCTTCCCCCTAATACATGTATAAATATGTGCGGCAATCACCAAAGAAGTTCCCTCTTTCCATTGAATCTCTCTCCTATCTTGATTTGATATTGTCTAGATTAGGTGGTGTTTCAATTTCGGTAGAAGATATCTTGAAAAGAAATCCAGCAGATCTTGGGAGATTGTGTTTTAATTGGAAACGATTTCTGGAAAATCTGCAGTTTTAAGATTACGTCCTTAGGCGTGCCCACGCCTAATCTCTAAATTTCGGCCAATCTGGAAATTTCGGATTTCTTGCCTTCTTTTACGCCTTTTTGGTCCTTTTTCGTCCTTAGAGTGTTGAAAACCATCTGTAAACATTTATAAAACAATTCCATCAATTTAGGATACCAATTTTAACACATCAATCAAAATTAAGTCCGAAATGTATGTATTTTAATTGACTTATCAGAGACTCTTTCCAAATTTCCAGAAACACATACAACTTTTCCAGATTTTCGGAAAACCTGGAAAATGTCCAGAACCTTTTGAAACTTATGCAAATATATATTACATCCTTTTATTACCCGAAACACTTTCGGCATAACAAAGACATTCCCAGAAGCTTTATATAATGCAGTTCATATGTCCATAAATAGCAAGCGCACAAAACCAAAAAAATTGCCAGAAACTCATGAACACTTATTCCAAACTTTTCGGAAACGCATAACAAAAGTAAGACAGTTAAAGGTGGCTTTGATACCACTGTTGAAAAATCAACGCAAGATCAAATCTAAGCGCAGCGGAATGAATTTAAAATTTTTCCATATAATCAACTTTAATAGAATTAAAATCGAAACATAAAACAAGAAATTGACAAAGTTACAATAACCTTTTTCTAATTTCCCGATACAATATCTAGCTTCTCCGAAATCGTCAAATCCACGAGTTGTTCAATCGTCCGGCCTCTAACGGTATCCACAGATCTTTCCGGAGAAAAACTCAAATCAAAATTTGAGAGGAAAAACTTGTTTTGAAGTGCTAGCTCCATTTTGTTCTAATTTTTCCTTTTTATAAGAAAAATCTTATTTTTCATATCCTTGGATTTTCTTAAAATTACAACTAAAGTCAAACTTTAATTATAATTGTAACACCTCACTCCCGCAAGACCCGAACCCGACATCGACGGTGATATCCGAGCCCGCGACTCATGAGAGGTGGTATGCTAAGCGATCAATCTGATTTAAAACTTGGTAACACATTTTTTTGAAAACCAATCGAGAGCGCAGATATCGGTAAATGATTGGGCTGTTCTAATCTGAAATCATTCTAAATCAAAACAACATTTGGTAATATTACAAGTACGAGAATTCAAAACCAAATTGGGCCCAATCGTTCTGAACACTTTCAGAATCACATTCAATTGGGGACCCTCGAAATAAGATATCATTTTGCGGAAAATACAAATTTACACATAATTCAAAATGACACTAATGCGACGCCTTGAACCGATCCCGACCTTAACGCCGACTTGCAAGCGGTAATCATACTCCGTGCCCAACGGGTACTCTTCGATCCACGAAAATATTTGCAATGTTGGGTGAGTTTGCGAACTCGGAGAAACCATCATCGATGGTTCACTCAACTCATGCATTCACCAATCATATTAGCACACAGTAGCATTAACGTGTAATATCACATATTATTACATTTCGCCCAATTTCATATACACATACAATTTCATCATTTACATCTTCCGGTCATTTACATCATATATATATATGCAATGCGCATGTGACATTGTTCCATTTTCATTTCGTTGTTGTGGACTGCATGCGCTGGCTGCCCGAAGAATCTGGGCACATTACGTTGAGCCGGTGGCTCGAAAACATGGGCTTGAAGCCTCGATACATCGAGCCCGAGGCTCTGAATACTTTGGACTGAGGTCCTATCGTTGGAGAAAGCTCTCACATACGTTGGGCGTGATATGCCCTGATACAGTGGCTGCTCCGGTCACAACTGCCTTTATCTGATCATGTCCTTATGCATGAATGCATATGTTCCAATTTATTGCATCCTACTATATCACATTTACAATCCCATCCAATGTATCGAAATGAAACAGACAATTTACACTTCAATATCAATTTCCCATTTCCTCGGACCTCTGGTCCAAGATCTCCAATATAGCATTTACAAACAGTTACTCACAAGTAGCACTTCGTTATCTCTTTCCAAATATTTCAGACACCTTTGGTCCGAAATCAATCAAATTCAAACACACATAAACCCTCCATTATCTCCACATGGCATAATTGCAAAAACTTAAACACATAAAGGTTGAGGAACCAACTAGGTTACTCACCTGTACTTCCAAGCTAACATCTGGAAGTTTCAGTAACGTCGGTAGATCGACGCTCCAAATGTGCCTCTATAACAAAAGAGAGAATCTGATCACTAATTATCCAATCCGAATTAGTATAATGCACATGTAAGTGTATAATGCATGTGTTCATGAGATTTCCGGCCCTAAATTCAAATTTTTCCCGTCATAAAAATTCCATCAAAAATTAGAAAACTACTGGCGCTGACGGTGCGCAATTCGGACCTCTATAGGTCCCCAATTAAACAAAACAGCGCTTACCGAACAATTACCCGGGGCCACATCAATTTCGCGTCCAAAAATTCCCAGATTATCACAAAATGAAATTAAATATTATACGAATCCGATGCCTTAAGAATCAGGTCAATCGGACGTCGGACGGAAAAGAAATTGACAAGAGAAGCAATCAGGTCACTTAAAGCCAAAATAATAAAATAAAATACTATATATATATATACCAGCCTCATGGCGAGAAATCTCGCGCCAGCGAGGCATTTCGCCAGCTCGTCGCTAGGCGACGCGTCGCCCTAGCGACGGCGCCAATCGAGCTCGCCTCACCAGGGCGAGACGTCGCCCTGGTGACTGGCGAGGTTCCACCTCGCCTCATTTCCTTTTTTTTTTTTTCTTCATTCCAATCCAAATTTTCAACACTCAAATCTCTTACCACCCAATTCAGAAAAATACAAATCTTATCTTGTTGGAAAGATCATAAAACCCTCTACTCTTCTCAAGAAGACCATAACAATTTATTTCACCCTTAAGGGTGTCAAAAATCCCTTCAAAACTACTACCTACTCCAATCCCATAAAAACAGAACAGTACATTGCAAATTCCACAACTCTGAAATTCTTCAGCCAAAAATTACCACATAAATATGCTCAATAAGTTCATAATGTCATCTACAACTTTCATAACCAACCCAAAATCAAATTCCATTACTAAACAAGTCAATTAATTCACTCAATGTTACTGTCCCTGAAACCATGCAATTTGAACAGTAAACTTATAACAAACATATCTCCCTGTACACAAGTCAGAAAAATCCAAACTTTACATCCCTAAAAAGATAAATCCTCAAACTTCAAGTTTCATGAAGAACTCAAACTCCAATTCGATTTCTAACAATTCCAAATCTGTTATGCAAGTTTCTGACCTAATCAACACTTAAAACCACAATGTAGGTTCAGCTTTTGCAAATCCATATCTCCCACATCTGATTTCCAAAATTACATGCCATACACCAATTTCAATATCAATGTGTTATCTAAAACTCTTCAGTAGACCCCTAAAATCAGTTCAGTTCACAAAAATTACTAAAATTCTTCCACACCCGAATGTGTACTAAATATGCCAATCCAACTAGGTTTCAGTCACTGCATATAAACAGTCACTAGTAATCAGGTCATATCTCCCAATATACAACTCGAAAAATAGCAAGATTAGTGGCAATGGAAAGCTAACTCAATATGGCACAACTTTCATGAAGACCACTTTCCCAAATTCCATCTCAATTAATTTAGAAAAATCAGCAAAATAATCAGGTCATATATGCGGGTACTGTTCACAGACCCTACAACCAGAAACTTTCCATGCAAAGATCCACCCTTCTAACATTACAATTTAACATCACCTATTTCACACAAAGTTGAAGCCAACATCCCAAAGTTTCATTGGGCACAAACCTCACCTCATTTGCTCACTTACACAATTAGTTATGATCAAAACATTACAATAGGTTCAAAACTCAATTTCCAGCTTTCATCAACAACCTAACTTCTATCACTTCTAACATCAATAACACATCACTAAGCATCCAATTGAACACAAATTCAGCCCTATATCATTAATACATTTACTAGGAAATACCATCTCAAGTTGGCAGCCCTCATCTCTCCATTTCCATGCAAAATTAGTCAATCAAAATCAAGCTAAAAACACTTCTAAACCACATCATTTATGTTCACTTTATCAAACCATACTTAACCTAGCCTTATACCCACCAATTCCATCTACAATTTTCATTCAAATCATGGATCAATAATCATAATAAGTGCATCATAGTTCTCATTAAAAGCCTCTAACAATCATGGTTCAATAAATACATAATCAAAGCATAATGAAAACCTAATAAGAAACTTACCAATTCAAACTTTCAAGCTTCCCCACTCTCCAATCACTTCACTTTCTTCCTTCACTTCCAAAACCCATACATGGCTATCACCTTGGATAAAGACTTAAGCTCATATGCAAGTAAAGAGGGCTCTTAAGGTTGGTGGAAGGTGACTTAAGAGAGAAACAAAAAGAAATCGATGGAGATGGCAAAATGGAAGGTAGGTTTCGGATGAGTGAGTGCAATGTGGAAACAACTTTGATTTTTTTCATTCCTTTAACCATAGGCCACCGAAAACTCTAGGTTAAAAACAAACAAAAGCATTTAATCCTTTTAGGACAAATGGCATGGATTGGAGAAAGGGACAAAATAGAAATAAGACAAAATTTAGCTAATCCTAGTTAATTAAGCATTAATCCCAATTAAACTCTAATCATGGTACTAAAATAATTCCCTAACACCATTTAGCCAATAATTTAATGCCATTAGGCAATCCTTCTCGATACAAAAGGCTCACTCAATCAGTCAGTTGAAATTTTTCGGTCCGAGAAAGAACCCCGAAAAATTCCAGAAAAATTCCCATAAATCCCTAAAAATGGAAAACAATTTATGACGCACTCAAAATAATTTTCCAATTACAACTATCCCATAAATTTCACAAAGGTCTCGATTTGAAACCTAAATAGGAAAATGTCATGAATGCATGTTATCATATGTATATGCAAAACAACCATCAGTCATAGAGGCGATAAGTTGTATGTGCATGCCGAGATATAATTTAATACTCCTAACCCGTCCCAAATTACCAACATACCCTTCCCATCGGTGATGGGATGTTACAATAATTATTAATAAATCCTTATAAGAGCAAATATCTCATATTGACCTTAAAGTTTCTAAAACTTCTCAATTTAAGTCCAACTTAATTCTAATTTCATTTTCTCCTTAATAGACCTTTTATGTGTGACCCATTAGGTTCCTAATATATTGGCAATGATTACAAATTATAATTCTAATTCATAATTAGAATCAGATAAATTAAAAATCCTTTTAATTTATCTTTAATTCCCTAATTAAACAATTTATAATCATAGATCATGATTGACGTATAGCAACATGTCATGACCACCCAAATATTAGGAATGTCAAAGTGGTTTGACTTAACCTGTCTATGCATGGTTATCTTGTATAAATTAATCCTTTCGTCATCTAATGTTCCAATTGGAATTAGAGTATAGAATTCGTGTCTACTCTAAATAACCAATCATATTTGTTCTTGCTAATTAGTAAATGACTTATAATTGATATTTGAAAACAAATTTTCCAAATTTCAATTCACTCTGGCCAGAGATTCCCAAAATCATTACTAATCAAGAACAGCAGAACATTCTTCCTAATTATTTTAGGACGACGAATCCTTTATTGATTTACTCAACTATCTTCATATAGTTCATACTATATACAATAGCTACCGAATTGAACTATTCTAAGAATAGATCATAAGTAGCATCAAAACATAGTAATTCCTACATGAGATAACTTTGGTAATCTCAAGTCTAAGGATCAATTATACAACCATCATAATGAGATAATCCAAAGACACACAAGTAATGTTCCATTTGGGATTCTCATAATTGGGTGCATTCATTGAACTTATTCTACAATAAGCACCCACAAGTTTGTTTAAGTATTCCATACTTTAATCTATGAGATTGATTACTTTCTTCATAAGAAAGAAACAAATATGTGCTAGTCTAACCATTTCATCAATACCCCGTCTTGATGAAACTATGACTAGAAACATTTTAGGAATAATACAAAATGCAATTTGAATCTCATAATTATAATCACATTATAAGTTCTAATTGCATAATAATTATTCCAGGGATTTTATCTTTATGATTAGTAATTAAATAATTAAAATGCACAAAGATAAAGAATGCCTTTTATTAAATAAAACAATTTTATACAATTAAAAAATACAACCAAAATTAGCTGCAAGGCATAAACCATAACAAAAATCATCCAAGGCGCTTGCGTTAGAGCATGGAGGTAATCTGTGTCTTCCTTAAATCTCACTAGAAAATAATCGTTATCTAGATCCACTAGCTTCATCTGTCCTGTCGGTCTCCACATGGACTCTAGCCGCGAGAGGAGGAGGCAAAATCCTATCTTCCTACCGAGCAATTTAACAACAACGGCTTTGGCCCATTTGTTATCAAGCTTGTGTTTGAAGCTTTGAGAGAGGTTGATGCCGCCTCTTGCTTCCTCTGTCGGCTAAATGTCACCATCTTCGATCACAATCTCTTCTTCGTCGAGCTAGTCAGGCATATCTGAGTGCAAGTTCTCCTGGGCGTCACTTATAACCGCAACACTGTAGGACATCTTAGGAGCGGGTAAGGGCTCATCATCCCGTTTCCGAGTGCGTCCCCGTTTGGAGGACTGACCCTCATGAGCAGAGGCCTCCATGAAGCGACCATGGTGGCAACTGTGGAGGAGAGTTGCCGTGTGAAACACCAGAAATTACTGAAGTAACTTGAGAGTTGAGCGTAGGTCTAGAGAGAGAAAAGTTGATGAACACCATGAGAGTTGAGCGTAAGTCTAGAGAGAGCATAGTTGATGAACACCATGAAGTAACTTGTATTATGTCATGAAAGCTCAAGTGTAAACCTATGTCATGAAAGCTCAAGTGTAAACCTAATCTAAATTAACGAATGAACATCATTCTCAATTTCCCAATACAGTTTGTGTAAAACTTCTAGTGAACAAACTTTTAGCTAATAATTATAAAAATTAAAAAGTTAAAAATTACGAGCTTTCCTTGCAAGTTAAGTAATTTTAAATTTTAACTATAATTTTAAAATTTTATTAAAAAATCTTTATTTTCATAAAAATTAATAACAAAATGTATGGAATATGAACAACACACAAACAATGACTCAAATCAATTCTTAAATTCCATTTGAACTAACTAACTTGATTTATTATTGTAATTATGTTAAATTATTAATTTGAATTAGATCTAATTAATTTTGGTTAGGTTTAAAATTGAGTTAAATTATTATATCAACAACATTTGATTGATATATGTATTATGTTCGTGTTACGCATGTTTCATCGCTATTTTGTAATAAAAGTGTTAGAAATAATTAGAAATCACAAAAAATAAAATTTAAATTACTTAAATTACATGAAAAATTTTCTTTATTTTACCTAAAATATAAAATATAAAAATGTGCATAAAATTCAAGTTAAATTGGACATGAAATAAATAATAAATATTATGCATATGCTAAATAATAACCTAAGCTATAATCAGTATCTTTAATTATAAGTAAAATATTTAATATATCATAATTTTATTATAAAATGTAAACATCATAAACTATAGAAATGTTTTAATTAATATGGGCCAAAACTGGTAAAGTTCATTCATATTTGAGAAAATATTAGGGGTCAAATCAAATAAGAACCAAGATCAGGGACTTATTTGCAAACTTCTCATCCTCTACTAAATGAACAAAATTTAGAGAGCCGTCCTCTCCTCGTCTCTGCTTCGTTTTCTATCAGCCGCCCTAGCTGGCAGTAGGGTAGAAGGATTGATTGGTAGGGGCAGACGTCGTAAAATCATCTTCCCATCAGCAATTGGCGATTTGCTCGCGAAAGTGGAAGTAGGTGATTATTGAGTGAATGTAATGTCTTCCCTCCTCCTCTCCAGTCCTACAACTTCCTCCTCTCTTGCCCTCGCCCATAAGCTGTAAGCTCTATCTTTCTCTCTGCCTTTCTGATTTGGGTTCTGCCCATTTTCTCGTTTTGTATGCCTGCCCGTTGTCTGCTTTGAATTACGGTTTATCTGGGACTTGTTAATTTCCAGATTTTGTGCTTTGGGGCTTGAGTTCTGTTACTTCTTCATTTACTGTGATTAATTTTGGGGTTTTTGTGGCGTAGCGATAAGTCTCTGTTAAATGCGCAAAAGGAGGTAACTTTTTCCATCCCGATTCCGAGCAGATGCAAAAGACGAAACCTTTGTACTGTGAAATGTGCTACAACTGCGCCTTATGAAGGTATTACTTTCTTTATTCCTATGTTTGGCGTTTTTATTTTTCTGTTTTTTTAATTACGATAACGATGTGATTATTTGAGCAATTCATTTGAAATGTCAAGGTCCGTTTTCTTATAGGTGGGGGGTTCAAATCCAGAATATTATCATTTTAAACAAATTAGTTTGCTCTCCTTCTAAGATGTGATTAAGGAACGATTTAAAGAGAAGCTCTGAAATTGCTCCCTTATATTGGTAATATCTTGTGCTTACATGGATTAAAAGAAGTTTGCTTTCTGTTTTGTTATCGGGAAGGGTGGGCGTTTATGGTAATAGTCGAAGGATTGTGAGAATTGATAAAAAGTTGGTATGCATGGAGAGAGGGCCTTATTTAAGGGGAAAAGGAGAACTATCCTCCCTAGAACCTTTTGGTGTATAGGCGTTTTGTATTTGACGGTAATTGAAGATATTCAAAGTCAAACTCAAGCTGTCATCACAAAAATATGTGATTATTAGTTTTGCCTTTGACTAGAATTTTTTAATAATATGTATATTCTTGAACTCTCATGTAGCGATCGTACTTACTTACATAGTGTTATAAGTATTCTCCTCATGGTGCATGGGCAATTTTGTGAAGAAACAAGACTAAAGTGGTGTATCTAATATGGTAAATGCATGGAACTTCAGATAAATAGACTAGGCGTTCAGTGTGAGCTGTGCACTGTTGTTGATATTTGCCTTGCTCTAGAGTACTTGAAGTTGAGACTTCTCGTTTGACATTCTTGCCGTTGCCATTTATCTTTAGAAGGCCAATGCTTGTATGTTTAGGAAGTTTTCCATTACTCTTCACTGCTGAAGGTCACACCATTACCCATGTTGGCATACTATACTGGCAAATTTGACGTCTTGATTATGTTGCTTTTATTACTAAGTATTTCATGGATTGCAATTCCACAAGTAATGTCAATGTACATTAATGCAATAAGCTATATGCACAGCTAGAGGATTTGTTTGCAAGCATTGAATTCAATTTAACTCTGCATGTATGCCATATTGCAATATATTATTGATCAATAAACTCTTTCTCCCTAAATTTTGTTTTCCAATTGCGTCACTGAAAGAAATATAAGAAAGTTGCGGGTTGACGCCTCAAAATTGATTGGACGAGGAAGGTGTAATTGTTGGTTCATTGCTAGTTTACATATTTTTTCCAATGTTATGTGCTGTTAAAATGTGTTTTATCCGTAATTAACTCCTATTGTTCATCACCTCTTCCAATTCTATGATAATTGTGTTAAATTTAGCATCTTGTTTCGTTTCCTTTTTCTGCAGGTAATGTCCCAAAATTTCCCCGAATTAGTGTTTGGGATCCCTATAAACGTCTTGGGGTTAGTCCTTATGCTTCAGAGGAAGAAATTTGGGGGGCACGCAATTTTCTCTTGCAACAGTATGCTGGAAATGAGAGAAGTGAAGAATCAATAGAAGCTGCCTTTGAGAAATTGCTAATGACTAGTTTTAGGGAAAGAAAGAAAACAAAAATTAATTTGAAAACCAGGTTAAAGAAAAAGGTGGAGGAATCTCCACCTTGGTTTAAGAATGTACTCAATTTTGTGGAACTTCCTCCAGTTGAAATTATCTTCAGAAGGTTGTTTCTTTTTGCATTCATGGGCGGCTGGAGTATCATGAATTCTGCTGAAGGTGGACCTGCTTTTCAGGTTTGTTCTGTGGATCCGATCTTAATAATTATACCACCTTTTTCCCCTTCTACTTCACTGCTCAGTATGTTCGTGTGAAGCACGCTGGCCATTGTTATCCTGAAAACTTAGAATTCTGGCCTTGCATCTGGTAGATGTCCACAAATCGTGAAGTTTATATTATAGCACGTTATACAGTCGCTGTCACTTTTTTTAGGGATCTAAAGAATGAAGAGAATGAAATGTGAGATTATAGATCTTATGGTGATGTGACTGAGATGGGTTCTCTTTTTTTTTTTTTGCTTTTTTCTGTCTTATTCAGCTGCTGTAACTCTTTAATACACACCCTGCACTTGGGTTTACCATCCAGTAACTGTGATGAAATTCAAACTTGATTCTGAATAGCAATATGCTACGTGACCTTGAATGTTGAGTCTGATGCTAAGATTTCAAAGAATCAAGGTCCAGGCACTTGATTATTGCCAATTTGCTATTGTTTCTAATTTGTAAATATAAATAGTAGTCTTGCTCAGTTTTTTTTTCCTGCATTTTTTAAATGCCTTTTGTTGCAAACCAATGATGTAATCGTGAGCCTTACTTGCACAAGTATGTATTATGTCCTCATCATAATGTTTGGTATTTAATGTTGGTTCTTTAATGACTGCCTGTAGAATCTTTGATATGTATATAAGTGAGTAGCAATACAACCTATTCAACATTTTTTCTTTAAAGAAATCATGTGGGCAACACAACACAGATAAGAACGTTGTATTTTCATTAAACTAGAGCAAGAGATTTAATCCAGCTACTTTCTTTTGGCATTTCTTATCGGTAAATTGACTGATAGAAGTTGAATGCTATTTCATTGTGCCATAAAACTTAGCCAGAGTGACTTAAAGTTGTAGGTATGGATTCTTAACTAGAGTTATAAGAGTTTTGATCAAAGTGAAATCCACCATGCATAAGTCATCTGGAGTGGCCACGTTCCTTATCTGGTTTCTATAATGTAATCGGATGACATTGTGGTTAATTGTTTCAGAAATCTAATTGAAAGCTGAGTGGTTGTAATGGGAAGAGTTAATGAAATTTCATATGGCAGTAAAATTCTTGCTAAGTTGGCACCAGTTTCTGTTGAAGGCATGAGGAGCAAGGGTGGTTTTGAGAGCAATAGCAGTTTTCATACCTTATTTGTGTCTTTCAAAACCAATAAATCGGTTCTCCTTATACATAGTTGACATTTTTATAAACTGCTCTCAACAGTTGGTTTAGATATTCTTTTGTTATGGTTAATGTTTGAAAATGGATGTGGTGGTGACGAAGTGTAGAAAAATCTACTTTAGAAGAAGTGCAAGAGGCTAAAATGATAGTGGATGCTTCCATCAAGGGCATTATTAGATCTTTCTGATTATTTGGTTAAAATAGAGCAGGTGTAGATCGCAGAAGCTTATTGTGTTGTAAGAATTGCTTATCCTGTTGTAAGTATTCATATGTGTCTCGGTATGGGAGATGGAATGTCTCTAGACACTCTTCAATATGAACCCTGTCAATTGCCAATTTCTAATAAAAGTTTGCTACAAATAATAAGCTAGTTTAGGGAAGCTTCTTCTAATGCTGTTTGGATTGTAACATTTGGTTGTTTGTAGATGCTTTTGTTTGTAGACATACATTGTATTTGTTTCTGTTATAGAAGTTCAAAGTAGAGGCTGGTATTTCAGAAGTAAGTAGTGGTGTAGTGGTGCAACGGAGTGTTTTGAGGACTGTGCTTCGAGCTGTTTGCTACTTAGTTTAAGTAGACAACTGTAATTTGTTAATTAAGCTGTGTGATATTGGTAGCATTGGGAGGGCTTTGTGTTCATTCGAATGCCACTCTTTTCTTTCACAAGTATAATGCTTGTAATTAGCGTGCAATGTTGGCTCCTCATTTTTCTTGTGCGCCATAATAGTTGTTATTAGATTATCCACATGGATAAGTTGGGTCTGTGCATTCAGCTGTAGCCATTGCAACACCCTGTTGTTATCCATATAACAAGTCATGTTCTGTTGTACAGGTGGCAGTATCTTTGGCAGCCTGTATTTACTTTCTGAACGAGAAGACCAAAAGCTTGGGCAGAGCTTTCATTATTGGGTAAGTTTGATTTGCCATTTTTCAAGTGTCTTAGTTGTCTGTGTTATTTCTCTATACCCTATCAACGAAATGGGAGGGTTTCATATTAGATTCTTTTCTGCTTTGCAGCCTTGGAGCTCTGGCAACGGGATGGATTTGTGGCTCTATAGTCGTTCCCATGATTCCAACAGTGATAATACCCCCAACATGGACACTCGAGCTTATGACATCATTGGTAGCATATCTTTTCATGTTTCTTGGATGTACTTTTCTTAAGTAAAACCAGTTGGAATTGGATTCTTCATTGAGTTCATCACACTTTTGGCAAACTGAAGTCCTTAACCATTGTTATTCTTTTTTCCTATCTATTATACCTTTTGCTTCTTTTAGGTGTCCCCTCCACATTAAAAATTGCTCTGGTGCAATGCAGTTGAATCTTGGGCTGGTTCTTATGAAAAATATGAAGTTAACACTAAATGAAAATTTAAAGTAAAGGTATTTATTTATTTTACAGAATTTGGAAATGAAAATTAAAACTAAAATCAAAAGTTGAATTAAACATACTGCCCTCAAATAATACGTGAAAGTCATTGTCTTGACAGCAATTAATGTAAAATAAGCCCTCAAACATAGTTTTAGTTTCGAGTTTAAAGCTTGCGGGCTTGACGAGTTAGCATCGTTTATTCCTCATGGCACAGCGGCCAATGGTATAGACGACGACAGCAATAAGGGTGGCGGAAACGTTGAGTATGGCTAAAGCCCTCCACAAGTTCTTGATGCTCCCCACAAAACCATCTTTACATGACTCGCAGTTGTAGCATAGTTTTTCCAGCTGATTGCTCCATTTTGAGCAGTCACCATCTTTCTTTAAAAAGCTGGAGTTGGGTGGCACCCACACTGTTGCATTCTTCAACTGGAATCCACATGAACTTGGTGGCTTGCAACATCCTAACTGGGATAGATACATGATAAATGCTTGTTATTAGCAAGTAGATTATGGTCAACTAGTGTGAATGGGGAAAGTACAGTTGCACTTGTTACACTATAACTCAATTGAGCTCGAAAGCCTTTTGTTTTCAACAAAAAAGGAGCAATGTAATTGTAAGAGTTAATAAATATTCACCTGAATAGAAGACAAATCAAGCTTGTAGATATCACCATCCGTACAAACCTTTGAGTAAGCCAAGCAACTCTTGATATCATTCCATATCTTGCCGCTGGTTACATGATTCCTCAACCAAACCTCAAAGTAATTGGTGATCCTTGTCTTCTCAATCACCTCACCAACTTTCTCATTGGTGACAAAGATGGTAAAGATTGTGAAAACTATAAGCCCAAGAATCAAAAGGAACACCACAGTCACGTACAAGATCAAAAAGAAGTTAACCCTGCAAAGTGAACCAATCAGCCCTAGAAGTGATAACATAGACAAGGCCGCACCAGCGACCATTAACGGGTTCTGTACAGTTTTCCCACACGCTATGTTGCCTCCAAGGAAGGAATAAAACCCCAAGCCAAGTGCTGTGAGGGCTAGGACTAGAGTAACGCAGTTGAAGACTGCCAAGAGTGTATTCGTCGCACGAACCATGTCGTTTGTTGTGTTAATGATTCGTCCGGTCGGTTGTTACGTTGGTGGGCAGAAGCTCTGGAGGATGTCTTTGCTTTCGTTGCAGTTTGCTCTAATCTCAACTTCTCTTCACGTGGATTGCCAACTCTTATCAAATAAAATTATATTTAAAATTTTAAATTACCCTTCATAATATCTTTATCTCATGCATAACTTATCTTTACACAGTTTCAAAAAGAAACCAAATCAAAAGAGGAATTGATATCTGCTAATTTTATTTTTCTTATCATAAAATATCGAAACTTCTAACTATTTAGTTCGGTTTTTAATTTTTAGTTAATAATTTTCGTTGTTAAAAACTAATCAATTTATTAATTAATAAGTTATTATAAACTAATATAAATCAATTAATTTTATTTAATAATATCTTTTTAATTAAACTTTAAATTTTTATAGGTAAAATAATATCTTTGAATCATATTTTAATTCTTTAATTTTATTTAATCTTTAGTCAATTTTATAATGATTTAATATTGGTTAAATCTTTTAAACCTTAAACCTCTTGTTTTATCCGTTTAATATTTGGTCCGGTTTTAAAATATTGATAAAAACCATATAAATTGTGATCAACAACAATCTTTGTAGTGAGTATGTAGTAACATCTAAAGCCAAATTTTTACTTAGTTAAGATCAATTAGACTTGGGAAGTTAGCAATCAATGAAATGTTGGCTAGTATAAAAAGTGAAAGAGACTAATTTAATTTATATCTTGTAATTTTATTTCCTCAAACTCCTGTAATTTACACATTGGGAGACTTCACCCCATCTTCATCTTCATCTTCACCAAAGCAAAAGCACTAGTGGTTCCAATGTGACAGCTTTGAACATTTTTCAGTTAGAACACAAAAGGGTTTGATGTTGAAGCCTAGCTAACAACATACCTAGGTAAAGAAAAGAATCCGCTCAAGATAATCCACAATGGGATGCATTTGGCAATACAACAGTCTTAACATTAGAATGGAGATATGGAGGATGATGTTAATTAGGTATGTACTGGCTTTTGTAATAATACTTGTGAGCATTGTACTTAATGTTTCTCCTAGTGCAGCAACTAATGGAGTAAACGATAATGACGAAAGCTGTGATGCAAGCATTGGCAATGGCCAGAGCTCTCCACTCTTTCCTGATGTTGTCCAAAATCCCAGCCTTGCATGAGTTGCAGTCGTAGCATAAAATGTTCTGCTCATTTTTCCATGTGGTGCAATCAGGGTCTGTTACTGCTGGACCTGTTGGGGGCATCAACCAAAACGTTGCGTTCTTGTATTCCAATCCGCAGTACGTTGGTGGCTTGCAGCAACCAGACTGAAATTACATACGAAAATATATCAGTTTTGGAATATGTGTTTTTGCTGGATTTAACCTATATGTCTAAATATAATTCTGAGAAAATGAAACTATCAGATTAAATTTGTAGGAAGAAACAATCCATTGAACAAAACAAAATTATGAGTTGCTCAGATAGGAAATGAGTGTATAGAAACCAGAGTTTCACAATGCATTGCAGAATTTAGGAAAAGTTGATGGGCTATATTCATGGCAGATAATTGATTCATGTCAGCTAACGTTATTATAGATAAATGCAGGGCACCATTGATCATGATATGCAGACAACAACAACAACACATTGAATCAAATATTGTCAATCATCGTAAGTCGTAAGTATCTTAATGGACGATAGATCTCGCAGGAAAATAACAAACGACAGAGAAAATGCCAAACCAGTAGAGAAGACAATTTCTTCTGATAAAACTGGGCAACATCTTGATCAAAACCCTCTCCAAGACTTTTGCAGACCTCGGCATTAATCAAACAACTCCTAATCTCAAACCAATGCTTCCCATCTACGAAATGGTTTTGCAGCCAATTGGAATAATCCCCGAGTCTGTGCTCTTTATAACCTATCCCAGCCAACGTCTCACCGGCACCCTTATGGGTAACCACGAAAGCAAAAACCATGAACGCTATGAGGCCAAGAACAAAAATGAACATCACAAGAGAATAAAACCACAACACCAGCGTAACCTTACAGCACGTCCCTAGGAACCCTACCAAAGCTACCACAAAGAGAAACACACCCATTATCAGTAAAGGGTTTTTAAGGGCATTTTGGCAATCAGAGGTTCCAAGCAGACGGAGAAACAACGAATAACATATGGCAATGAACCCTAAGATCATTAATATTGCGTTCAGAATATAAAAAAGGCAAGTGCTTATGCGGAACATGGCTTGTTCTTCAATTCCAGATACGTAAGCAACTGCGATTTTTTATCAGAAAACCCTTTGGCTTAGTTTTCATGCCGTAATTGTTCCATACTTTCCTTTCGCATTCCAGAAGGATTTTCGGAGATAAAGGATGAATAAAAATGGGAATTAGCGAAACAAAAAAGTTGCATGCTTATATGGAAAGGCTATTTATGTAAGAAAGATGGTATGTATAATCGATAGCGCATATCATCCACACAAAAAAGAAAAAAGAAAAAAAACATGTTTTCGTCATATTGAAATTGAGGTTTCCCATATTAAATCTACAACCCTAGTTTGTAAAGATCTTATACATACATACATACATACATATATATATATATAGCTTGTTATTATTATTTGTTATCATCTATGTTTTATTCTTATCCACCAAGCAAGCACTTTAGTATCAAGCAACATTTTCATGTAATTTGTGGTATTAAGCAACCTTTTTCATGCTGTTTGTGATATCAAACAATTATTTCATGTTTAAAAAATTATGGTTTGATTAAGGTACATTTAAGTTTCTTTAAAGATGCACATGAATGTATGAGTGGTTGAAATGATAATGTTGTTATGAGAAATAAGTAGCACAGTTTTAAAAGTTTTTAGTGTAAAATATAAAATAGAATATTGTGACTTTGCTTGATTTTTATTAAGAGTGAAAGTTCGTGTGGTGAGAAGAGAAGAAGAGCTTGAAAACAAAACAAAGATGATGATATAGTTTGTCTGTTTCATGGCTGAATTCCATTTTAACACTTGCCTATTTGGTGTGCGATATATTTTGAAACTATTTAACATACAATGGTATTAACTATATTATCCAGTAGTATATTTTGTATAATATAGTAGTATTTTTTGAATAATATTATGGTACTTGTAGTATAATGCAGATGTGTCTTGGAGATAAGTAATGAACTAATGAGCAAGAAGAGTAGTTTAGATGTAATGAGCCGATAAAGTGGGGTAGATGATATTAAGATAGAGGTAGTGCCTGGAGTGAAAATGAAGTTTAAAAATAATTTTTTTATTTGTACTAAAAGCTTGTAAGGTGTCACCGATTTGTGGTTGCTATAAAAGGAGGAAAGAAATGTGATAATGGAGACTTAAAGATTATAATTTTTTTGTATCAAAGAGGTCAATTGGACAAACTAAGAGGGTTGAATAGAATGAGACCTAGAAGCAGTAGAAGAATTAAGGGTAATGTTTGATTATATTGTTAGTTGGATGAAGGCATTTGATATATAATCAAGTTTGAAGATGTGCATACCCATGAACTAATTGTAAGTAATGTGAGGTTTATAAGGCAGCATAGTTGTGGATAGTCAAGTTAGACATAGATTAGAAATGAATAACATTTATAAAATTAGATTATGCACAAATATTTGACGTATTGTTGTAGTTGTAAGTGGGCATGAGAACAAAACTTGTTGATATAAAGACTATCTTAATCATAAGTTGAGAAATTAGAGGTTGGAAGGAGACACAAAAGTGGTTTATAAGGTGTTCATTAGAATTGAGGAGAACGACAATATATTTTTCTATAGAATTGACTATGATAAGGAAGAAATATTGGTCAATATTTTTTAGATCGATGTAAGGAGCAGGGTAGAGTATATTGAATTTGGTGATATAGTAATATTTCATACCAGTAATCTTGTCAATCAGTATCAAATGTTGTTCACTCTGCTTGTTGGTTTAAACAATTAATATTGTTCAGTTGTGCTTTTTTGTATGGTTAGAATACCAATAGTTTACATGGTTTAGGTGTATGAATGGAAGGTGATGAACGCACGGATATAGGTAACGTCTTTGAGTTGTATTTCTTACTATAAGGCTTAAACCAGGGATGGAGCCAGACTCAACTTTAAGGGAGGGCCGGGGGCCAACATCTAAATGCAAAAAAATAATAAAATAATATAATTTTATTAATAAATAATCAAAATGCAACAAGCCGTTCTTTTAGATCACGAAAATCATCTATCAATAAATCTGTACTAACTGTTTCAACAATTTCTCTTTCAATAAACACTAATAAACAATCAGAGAGATATTCATCTTCCATCTTATTACGAAGTCTCGTCTTCACAATTTTCATAGCTGAAAATGATCGCCCGTTGTAGTCAGAGAAGCGGGAGAGTGAGAACCAAAGTAACCACTCTATAAACAAGGGGGAAAATGTCTGATTTTCTAGTTTTCACCAACCATTGGCACAAATCAGAAATGGTTACCAAGTTTTCAAATTCTGGAACTTGTGTTGCATGATTAAAGTGCTCAAATTGTGTCCTCAACTGTAGCATGTCATATTTTGCAAAATCCTGTGGGTAGAATTTTTGTACTAACTTGCAAATATCATCAATCCTGAATGACCTACGGATCTCCTTTGAGTCTAAAGCTGAACTGAGAATAAGGAGCTCTACCATGTGGTCATTGAACTTATTGTTCAATTCCTGCAATTGAGAGTCAATCACTGCATTGAAAATGTCAACTTTATAATGATGTTCTAATAAAATTTCATCTTGTTGATGATGAGCCCTTCCTCTTCTAGCAACATAAAGAGCATTCAAATCTAGCACAGGTATATTAACCTTTTCACAAAAATATTTCACTTCTAAAAGCAATTCTTCCCACCCTTCATCTCTCAAATTCTGGATAAGTGACTTTGTGGACGAAACTAAGTGCATTGCATTCAGTATGTCTTGAGTTTTGAGTTGTAAAGCCTGACAAAGTGAGTTAGAAATCTCCAAAATCTTTCTCATGAGATGCAAAATAAAAACAAATTCAAAAGAGGTTAGTGCCTTATATGCTGCATCTGCTTCTCCACGTTGAGCCGATGTAGCTCCATCTTCAATAATATTCAATAAAACCTCACAAGTAGCACTAAACATGTTTATCAAACTGGAAACAGATCTCAAATAAGAACTCCAACGAGTGTCTCCTACTCTTTGTAAAGTGCCAATCTGATTCAAGCCTTTTCCACTCTCAAGTTCATTAACAGCAAGTAAATGAGCAATATTTTCAGCGTAAGCGAATTTTCGGTTGATCGTTGCGTTTACATGATGCCCCAACAATATTAATAATACAATTTAATTTTGTAAAAATGATGAATCGGGATAACTTCCTTCGATGTCTTAACTAAAGCCAATTGCAACCTATGTGCCATACAATGAACATAGTAAGCATAAGAGCACTCCTTTAAAATTAGAGCTTGCAATCCATTCCATTCCCTCTCATATTACTTGCACCATCATAGCCTTGTCCTCTAATGTTTTGAACATCAAGATTATGATGTAATAAAACCGAGAAAATTCCTCTTTAATGTCAATGCGCAAAGATCTTTAACATGAACTAACCCAAAGAATCGTTCTCAAGCACAAGACCTTTTTTATCAACAAATCTCAAGACAATAGACATTTGTTCCTTCTTAGACTCATCCCGAGCTTCATCAACAATTATACAAAATTTACCATCACCAATTTCTTCACGGATAACATTCTTCACTTTGATTCCCAAGACATGTAAAATTTCCTTTTGTACTTGTGGTGATGTATATGAGGCATTCAAGGGAGCTTTTTTCACAACTTCTGCTACTTTTTCATTATAAGAGGATATGAAATTTAATAATTCAAGAAAATTTCCACGATTCGTTGATGTTGTACTCTCATCGTTACCTCTGAAAGCACATCCTTGACATGCAAGCCATCTAGCAACTTCAATTGAAGCTTTTAATTGAAGTATGTTATCTGCAATTTGTTGAGATGTAAACCTTTCAAACCTTTGCACTATGTGTGATGGTTGATTCATGAGATCTATGCAAGCTCTCTCAGCTTTTCGATGACAAGATGTGAGATCCTTTCCAATATATGCCAAAAATGCACAGTTTTTACCATCTCTCACTTTTTTCCAAGAGCGAAATCCATGGACAGTAAATGCTTCACATCTAGAAGGTCCATTTTGTGCAGAAAACAAATAACATGGCAAACAAAATGCAGCATCTTTAGCAGGTGAATATTCCAACCAAGACGGGAATAGTTTGAACCATGATGATTGGAAGCTACGTGAGTGCTTTTCATTAGATTTTGGATATGTTGAAAGCAAATCTTGATATGGACCAGCTTTAATATAAGCTCTTCTAACTTCATCACGTTGATCAACAACATATTCACATATTTATCGTCTTAAGCCGGGATCACGCTCTAGGGAATTAATATCAAAAGTTGCATTGACTTCAACTCTTAAAGCTTTGGTAGGACGATCCTCAGATGGCTCAGAAGGTTTATAATTAGAGATCGATTCTTGCTTTTGAGTTGCATCAGAACTTTCTGTAATCTTTCTTTTAAAAAAGACATGAATTTTGGTGTCTTTCAACATGATATCTATCATAAAAATAAGAATACTACATGAATTTATTTGTTCAAAATACTGTAAATACATACATTTTTTAAATATCTATAATGAAATAGCATACAAACTATGAGACACATTCAAACAAATGAACACTAAAATTTAAATAATATGAGACATAACACATAAGCCACCGCTTGAGGGCTCATTGGGAGCCACCACCCAGGCTCATTGGTATACGTACCTTAAATAACTTGAATCTTGATGGTGAAATTAGCTTCTTATTGTTCTCAAGTCTTAATCATCAATCAATATCCTAATTCCTACATACCAATAAGGCAATAACTCAATTAGTAATAAAAAAAATAATTTTAGGAATCAATCAATTCTAGTTTAGGCTTCTTTTGAGCTAGATAATGATGCCTCTACGATTCATCTATTTAAATTTACTCAAGGTAAAGCTATCAGAAATTTTACCATGAGATACACTTAAAAACCTTAAAACCCTTTTAGTCCTTCGCGCTGTGTCGCCACCATTTTTCCTGTTTTCTGCTCTGTTGTCGCCTGTCGCTGGAGTACTGTTCTTGAAAAGACAATTAAAGTTGTGTGAAAAACCTTGTTGCCCACTTGCTCTCCCGTCATACACTTATACACGCAACGTTAAAAACCTTGTTGTGTTAAAAACCTTGCAACGCTGCGTGACAAGGTTAAAAACAACGCAGCGTGACAAGGTTAAAAACCTTGTAACGTCACAGATCAACGAAGGCTATTGCTGCTGCTGCGTTCACGCACAAAGAATGAGCCAAATTTTTTTTTTAAAATTAACTTAATAAATAATTATATAATTAAAAAAAAATTTGGAAGGGGCCCCCTCCCATATAACGTAGCTCCGTCATTGGCTTAAACTATGTTTATGCTCATACTGAAGAAATTACTTAAGAATTTGGTGTTAAGTCAAAATGACTTTACTTATGATATAATTTAACAAAGAGCAAAATAAAAGAAAAACAAAAGCAAACGAAGCGACAAAGACGCAGACAAATAGAAATAAGATGAAGACGCAGACACAGACGTGAATTGAAAGAGCAGACGTAAGCAATACAGACGAAGTGATACAGACGAAGAAACACAAATACAGACGCAGACACACAATAAGACGTAGACGAAGAGCGCAGAAGAAATAAACAGACGCAGATACAAAATAAACACAGACGAAGCAACACAGACGAAGCAGCGCAAACGTACAATAAAGCAGACGCAGACATACAATAAAGCAGACGCAGACGCACATTAAAGACATAGACGAAAAGAGAAATACAGAAGCAGACGGAGACACAATAGTAAAACAGACAAAGACGCGAATTGAGAAGTAGACGCAAGAGTCAGTTCAGGTTAACCGTTTCTGTTAAAGAAACAAGATTCAAGAAACAAGAATCAAGAAGCAGTTGGAGACGAAGACTATAAATACAAGTTGAAGTCGAAGATTGCAAAGTTAGCAAAAAGTTGAAAAGCTGAATAATTGAAAAATTAGCAGATTGACATCTACGTGATTGTAAAAGCATTCTGTTCAATTTAGTTGAGAACTATTTTACTGTAACAAGTGTTCAAACACTTATCTGTGAGAAAGTGGTACAGATAGCCTGCAGAGGCTAAGCGTGAAAGAATACTGGTTGTAGAGACCTAAAGAGGCTCGCAAAGAATACTTGTAAAAGTTGAAGAGATAGTGGAAATCTCATAAAGAACTCTGAGGACTGGACGTAGCCCACGGTTTGGGGTGAACCAGGATAAATCGCTGTGTCAACTACTCTCACTCTATATCTCTTTTAGATTCAAGTGTTATCATTACTTAGTTAGTAAACAAAGTTTTTGATTAATTAGAATCTAACAAAAATTCTGAAAAGTATTTTATTTCTAACAAACGTTTTTGAAAGATTTTCAAAAAAGGGGAATACACAATTCAACCCCCCATTCTCGTGCATTCTATATCGTTTTATAAGCAGTGTATTAACGTGTGATTCACTTCAATTGGTATCATAACAAGGTATCCAAGAATCACTTTAGCAAAGTGTGGATCAAAGATAATGGCGGAATCACATGTATACATCGCAGAAGGAGCCTCAGTCACTAGACCTCCAGCATTCAACGGAGAAGATTATCATTACTGGAAAGATAGGATGCGACTATTCATAGAATCTACTCATGTCGATCTTTGGGACGTGATAGAGAACGGACCTTACACACCAGTAGATGAAGATGGCAATGCTATTACACGAATCAGATGGACGGCTGATCAAAGGGCAAGAATACAGCTAAATTCAAAAGCGAAGTTCTTCTTGACCTGTGCCCTAAGCAGGAGCGAGTATGACAAAGTCCACGGATTCGATACCGCGAAGGAGATGTGGGACACATTGTCCATTGCTCACGAAGGCACAAGTCAAGTTAAAGAATCCAAGATAAGTATTCTTATGCACCAGTATGAACTTTTCAGGATGAAAGATGAAGAATTTATTGATCAAATGTTTGGAAGATTTCAAACAATTGTCAATGGATTGAAAGCTCTTGGAAGGATGTACAAAAATTAAGATCATGTTCGAAAGATCTTAAGAAGTCTTCCGAAGAGGTGGAGACCTAAAGTTACTGCGGTGCAGGAAGCCAAAGATTTGAGCGTGCTAAAGCAGACGAGTTGCTTGGATCCTGAAGATTCATGAAGTTAAACTCGATCTTTCAAGACAAGCCCAAACGGGACAAGTCGAACGCGCTGAAGGCCGGACAAAAGAATCACAAGACTCAAAGAAGGAGGAAGTCATCAAAAGCATTAAAGATTGAAGAATCAAAGAATGACGACTCCAACCAATCAGAACAAGAGTCAAGTGATGAAGACGACGAGTTATCTTTCATCTCTAGAAAGATAAGACGCATGTGGAAGAAGAAGTCCAAAGCAAACCAGACTTTCAAGAAGAATGTCAAAGATGAAGCTAAGCCAGAGAAGTCATCTATCATCTGCTACGAGTGCAACCAGCCTAGACACTACAAGTCTGAATGTCCTATTCTAAAGAAGAAACCAAAGAAGAGTAGAGAAGGGAAGAAAAGTATGATGGCAACATGGGAGGACCTAGATTCTTCAGAATCAGATACAGGTTCCGAGTCATCTGAACATGCAAACATCTGCCTAGTAGCCGAGGAAGATAGTGATGAGGAGGTAAAATCTGATTACGATAACTTGCATGATGCCTACTCAGAATTGTTAGAAGATTCTCATGCTATTCTGAAACAGTACAAACTGTTAAAGAAAAAGTATGTAGAAAACATTAGACATACAGAAGTAATGGAGAGAGAAAATATCTGTCTGAAGAAACAATTAGAGGAGAAAAAGAAAATCGTAGACAGATCAGAAGAGATCAATCAGCTGAAACTGAGAATTAAGAATCTGTCAGCTGATTTAGCTACTTTCATTGAGAGCACAAAGAAAATGAACGATATGTGATCAGCGGCTCGTCGTTCGATCCTAGAATCGATCCTTGGAAACCGGTCAAAAATAATTTATACCAAGGATTGCAGCATAGGATGCAACCTCGGGTCGACTCTCAAGGAACCAATGCACCAATTGATTCTAAGACTAGCCTAATGTTTGAATTATGCATGCAATGAAAGCAATAAAAGGGGGTTTTGATTGATTAATCTAAAATTAAACTAAACCAAAGTAAAGGTAAATATTTTTGGGATTTTGAAAAGATAAGGCAATTGAAATTAAAAGGGACTAAAAACAATTAATAAAAACTCTCCTGAAAATGTAGCTCGGGTCATCATCGTTCAAAGTAATATCGGGGTTTGAAATCCACTAAGTTTCGAAAGCTAAACCTTAACAACTCGTTAAGTCCAAAAATTAATTAATCAACTCGATTAATTAAAATTTGTTAAAAACCTTAGTGTATGTATAGAATGATTAATGCAATAAATCGATCAAACAATAACACAACCAACTCAATCAAACACAACTAGGCAGATTAAATTGATTAATGCAATCATCCAACTGATATACATGAACTCCATGTATTTAAGCACAACATTCAACCATAATCAATCCATAACATATATCAAAGTTTAACATCCGATTAAACTATAACCGGATTCAATCCATCATACAATGTATTCTCCAACTCGGAGTTGATACAAAAATATAACGGAAATCTAAAACTAAGATCGATTACCCCAGTTAAGCTCACGGAACTCAGACCCTCACTCCATCTTCAAGAGATCTGAGACTTAGCCACGCATCACGGCAGAAGAGTCCATCACTGCTGGACACCCGACGTTGCTCATGACTCAGACGATGAAGGATGAAGGAATGGTCGCGGCGAAATGAAGGCGGAAGAGAAGGTGGTGAATGTGGACGATGTCTGTTGCCTCCGAATCAATACTGCAAAAACCAAAGAAAACAAAACCTATTAGACGAACTGAGAAAACAGAGAAGAAGCAGTTAACCTCGGGAGAGCGGCCGCTTGTTTTTGCCCTAAATGGCAAGATTTTATAGGGAGTTGTGCGGGCCGGGTCAGAACAGTGGATTAATTTCCATTTGTAGGCCGGGTTACCCGACATTCGCTGCGACTAATGGCTGTAGTTCGCTGCGGCGAAGTCCAGAAGGTCACTCGTCGCAGTAAGTAATTGCATTTAATTTATTAGCATGGCGAATGGAGGTTTGATTAGCCCAAATAATCTCGCAAGATGTTGACTTCTTGAATGTTGACTCCTTTGGTCCTACAAAATACAACCCATTTGCAGTATCAATTGTCCCAATAAAAATTATGCAGAATTAATGATAAATGACAACAAAATACTGACAATGTGCAATTTATCAAACTCAATGTACGGGACCAAAATAAGCATAAAAATCATAGATCAGGAGTCAACAGATGCATAATTACTAGAGAAAACGGGCCTAATTTATAGTATAAATTTGGTCCAATCAATATGCTTGGAAAATATAGACATCCAAGTGATAAAACCAGATTAGGGTTTACAGGCAATAAGTCTCATCCTCATGAGAACCCTTTCCCTCAAAAGAGAAACTATATTAATCAACGTACTAGTAATATGCATCAAAGAACTCATCATGTGCATGTTACTAACCCTAAAGGACCCAAGAAAATATGGGTACCAAAAAATAAAATAGTTTCTCCTGCAGATATCCTTCCTTGGAAGATGCGGCAAGCACTATTGGTATTTAGACAGTGGATGCTCGCGACATATGACGGGAAGAAGGTCTATGTTCCTAGATCTTCAGTATAAGAAGGGAGGGTCGGTAACTTTCGGAGACAACCAGCAGGGCAAGATCATTGGAATCGGTAATATAGGTAAAGATTCCTTTGCATGCATAAATAATGTACTGCTTGTTGATGGTCGAAACATAATTTGATCGGCGTCGATCAATTGTGTGATTCGGTTTCACAAATCACATTCAATCAAAATCTTTGTAAGGTCAGAAACAAAGATGGGTCTATACTTTTTTCTGCCAAGAGAAGAAATAATCTTTACAAAATTGATTTAGAAGATTTTCAAAGTCAAAATGTTTCATGTTTTCTATCTTCTGAAGAAGAAAGACTAGTCTGGCATAAAAAGCTAGGTCATGTCTCTTTTAAACACATTTCAAAGTTGGCAAAGCATGATTTGGTAAGAGGATTACCAAAAATAAGTTTTGACAAAGAAATTTTCTATGAAAATTGTTTGAAAGGAAAACAAGTTAAAACCTCATTTTCTTCTAAAAATTTTGTAACATCATCTAGACCTTTAGAGCTATTACATATGAATTTATTTGGTCCAACAAGGAAAATAAGTCTTGGCGGAAAGAAATATGGACTTGTTATTGTTGATGACTTTACTCGATTTTGTTGGATATTATTTTTATCACACAAAGATGAATCCTTTAAGTGTTTTAGGACCTTATCTAGAAAGTTACAGAATGAAAAAGGAATATCTATAGCTAGTATCAGGAGTGACCATGGTGGAGAGTTTGAGAATGAGAAGTTTAGGTTATTCTGTGAGGAGAATGGAATTTTCTACGATTTCTCTGCTCTCAGGACTCCACAACAGAATGGAGTTGTTGAAAGGAAGAACAGGACGATTCAAGAGATGGCTAGGACTATGCTTTGCAAGATGAATCTTCCTAAGTACTTCTAGGCAGAAGCAGTGAATACAGCATGCTACATACAGAATAGAATTCTGTTGCGACCCATGTTGAAGAAGACTCCTTATGAGTTATGGAATGGAAGAAGACCAAACATATCTTACTTTCATCCATTCGGGTGCAAGTGCTTTATTCTGAATACAAAGGAGCTGTTGGATAAATTCAATTCAAAGACCTATCTAGGAATCTTTCTAGGCTACTCATCATCGTCTAAGACATTTTGGGTGTACAACCTTATTTCAAAAACAGTTGAGGAGACCATCCATGTCAAGTTTGATGATAGTTCCCAACCCCATAAGGAAGATGACATGGAAACTGAAGATCCCTTAAAGAACTTAGACGACACAATAAACACTCCAGCACTAGGTACTCAATAAGACAAAGCTGAAGATATTCCAGAAACAATTAGACTGAAAAGAGACTGGAAATATAAAAGTTCTCATCCAGAAGAGTTGATTATCAGAGAGACCTCAGAAGGAGTTAGGACAAGGTACAGATTCAGAAGAGAAGCTAATGTGGCCTTCATCTCTGAAATTGAGCCTAAGAAGGTTGAGGAAGCTCTTCGAGACGAAGCTTGGGTGTTAGCCATGCAAGAGGAGCTGAATCAATTCACTAAGAATAATGTTTGGGCCTTAGTTCCAAAACCTCCTAAGAAATCCATCATAAGAACCAGATGGGTCTTTAAGAATAAGTTAGAAGAATCAGGAAGAGTGAGTCGAAATAAGGCTAGATTAGTAGCACAAGGCTATAATCAGCAAGAAGGAATAGATTACAATGAGACGTATGCTCCAGTAGCAAAACTTGAAGCCATTAGGATATTGCTGGCATATGCAGTTTGTCATAATATAAAGCTATTTCAGATGGATGTGAAGAGTATCTTTCTGAATGGTCTTATAGACGAAGAGGTGTATGTTAAGCAACCACCTGGTTTCGAGGATGTTAAGAATCTAAACTATGTCTATAGACTTCATAAAGCCTTATACGGCCTGAAGCAAGCTCCTAGGGCTTGGTATGATCGTCTGAGTACTTTTCTCTTAGAGAATGGTTTTAATAGAGGTCAAGTAGATAAAACGCTCTTTAGGAAGAATTATGAAAGTGATTTTATAATTGTACAGATCTATGTTGATGATATTATTTTTGGTGCTACTTCAAAGTTTTTATGCATGAAGTTTGAGAGTTTAATGAAAAATGAATTTGAAATGAGCATGATGGGTGAGTTAAAGTTCTTTCTTAGGCTGCAAGTTATGCAGACCGAAGAGAAGATCTTTATTCATCAACAAAAATATGTGAAAGAATTGTTGAATAAGTTTGGTATGCAAAATGTGAAGTCAATGACTACTCCGATGCATCCTTCAAACCTTTTGTCGAAAGATGAACTTGGTAAGAAGGTGGATCAAACCCTGTATAGAGGGATGATCGGTTCTTTACTGTATCTTACAGCAAGTAGACCTAATATTTTATTCAGTGTATGCTTGTGTGCAAGGTTTCAGGCCGATCCTAGAGAGTCTCATTATATTGCTGTTAAGAGGATTATGAGATATCTCGCAGGTACTACTAATCTTTGCTTAATGTTTGAGAAAGGTAAAGATTTCAGGTTAATCGGATATTGCGACGCGGACTATGCCGGAGATAGAATCGAAAGGAAGAGCACAAGTGGAGGATGTCACTTTCTTGGCGCAAACTTAGTTTCATGGTTAAGCAAGAGACAAAGCTCGATAGCTCTATCATCAATCAAGCAAGTAGTATATATCCGCCATAAGTCGTTGTTCACAAACGTTGTGGATCAAATATCAACTTGAAGACTATTCAGTTCAAGAAGAGGAGATTCTAATCTATTGCGACAACACCAGTGCAATCAATCTGTCAAAGAATCCGATTCAGCATTCGAGAGTGAAACACATCAAAGTCAAACATCACTTCTTAAGAGACTATGTTCAGAGGAAGGTGATTAAACTCCAGTTCATTGAAACAGAATATTAGTGGGCAGACATCTTCACTAAACCACTGAGTGAAAAACGATTCCAGAAGATCAAACGCAACCTTAACATGGTCATGCTAAGTGAACAGTCAGGCTAAAGGAACGTCAAAATTAACGGCGTCAGGAATAGTGAGTTACAGCTGGTAACTTCTCTGACAAGAAAGATTTGGAGGGAAACGTTTCACGATCTTTAGAATCCCTATGATTCTAGGGTACGCGTGATAAGACCTTTCAAGTTGCCTAAAGTTGATATCATTTCGGTTACTCTCATCTCTAGACGGTTCATCTTACTCTCAAAATTCTCTCAATCATCCTACCTGAGAAGAAAAGCTTACCAGAGACAGTTTTCGTTCTGAAACAATGGAAGAAGCTATGATATTCGGAAGACATGTGCATTTTGACTCACTAAGGAGGGATGGTATGGACGAAGAACCTGAGATTGAAAGAGTTGGTTGGAGGAATTTCTTCTAGGTACGGGAACCAGTCTATACTGACGAGGTGTATGAGTTTTGGAAGAATGCTCAACTTGTAGACAACACTATTGCATCCTCAGTAGACGATATATCTGTTGTTGTGACTAAGGAGCTGATAAGGATGGTGACTGATTGTCCATCGGTTGGTGAGACTCTGTCAACCAAGGCTAAGTGGATGACAATGGTCAATATGAAGGAAGAAGATGTTAGCAGACAGTTGTATGGAGTGAACGACCCTTCGGAGAGGAAGACTTCGAGTCTGGTCCCAAAAGCTAGGGTTCTTCATGTTAGAGTAGTGCCCTAAAGGCAATCTCCTTTAGCACGTTTTGTACAAAGTTGTGTACAGACTTTATGAATAAATAAAGAAAGACATATTTCATTAATTTGATGTTCATTATTTATGAACTGATATTGATCAATAAGCAAATTAATGAAGTCCATGGTACATGACATAGCATGAAGCAAATTATGATGTGATCATACTACTGAGATTCCTATCATGTGCAATTATGTCAGTATCTAAATAATCCCTAGTCATAGGATTACTGAAACTGGACATCGGTAATCCGGAGAGACTGACACATCTTAAGCTCCTTGATTTGATCAAGCAGTGGATCTCAGAAACTGTAAATATGAGATATTTAGGGTTGAGATGTGAATGCTTACTAGAGGTAGTAAGTACATTGGATGACCTGCTATGAGATCATCACATAGATGTCCTATTCTAATGTTAGTGATAATCTCATCATAGCAATGGTGCAAGTATCCTTAGACTTGAGGTACTCAATGATATCTTGGATACTGATTCTGTGCTTTGACTCCATTCCTTGTTGCCTTACATAGGTCACTCATAGGATGGTGATTGGGTACAGCTTGAGGTATTCGAAGGTAATTGAGTAGCCAATAGAGAATTCACCACTTCTGTGATAGCAGAAGATGATACCCATGACCTCTTGTCAGGGTCATTACTTGGAAATCTCTAGCCGGAGTGTAGGAAAATCCCGGGAGGTACATCACATGTACCGGCAGCGGAAAACAAAAATTTTTGTTCCTGGGACTTTCCGAATCCTGGATCCCAGATCGGTATGAAGACATCAACCTAAATAGCCAAAGAGACTATCTCTAAAGGTGATCCACGCAGAGATCGAAAATCTAACCGGATCAAACCCTTTGACCGGGAATAGCTAGAACAGATTAAAGGTCGCTAGACCTACACCATCCTTGGAGAGCTTGAATCAACGTTGAGAAGAGGGAGAAGCTTGAAGGATCGATGATGAAAGATGAATTTCCTTTAGGTTTCACAAAACCCATTCTTCCTTCACCTTCTATGATCCACGATCATCACCCATCATCTCTCTTTCTATGTCTTTTAACACTTAAAAGATATGTAGAAAACTTATGGTGAAAGCTTGTCCACGTTTTCCTCTTTATATATATATATATATATATAAAGTTAAACTTAAAGATAAAGCTTCTCTCCTCCTCCTCCACGTGTCACATATATATATATATATTAATTATTTATTTATTTAATTAATCATATATATATATATATATATAATTGCGGTCCGTCCAACACACTGGGTCGGTCCCACGCCTAGGGCCCCGATCTTTGGCTTGACTCCTAAACCTTTCTTAGCAATATTGATGTCGCGATCTCATCGGGACATATCCCAATCCCATTGGGATCCATTTAATCCTAATGCTCTCCATAATTGGAACTCTGTCCAATTACTATTTTACAGTTTCTCTGAAACACTCTTATGCGTGTGACCCTTTAGGCTCCCGGTTATGTTGGCCACTTAGATTAACAATTAATCTGAGCAAGTCATGAGCGGTATCTAGCAACACATCATGACCCCCAATTGACCGGAAAGTAATCGGTTTGATGTATTCATCACGAACCAGATCACGAACCCTTCCATGTACAATTCAGTGCAATTAGTCCTTTCACCATCCTATACCCCACATGGTTATGTGTATGGTAAAAGTGTCAACTCTCACTAGACCGAGTCTAGCCCAGTGATATCAGTTCTCGTCACGGGACTCATTACTTTATATGTCAATGAAGACACTCTTCATGACATACATGCCGCGACCTTAGTAATGATCCCGACAAGAGGCCATGGGTATCTCTTACGCTAATCCGAAGTGGTGAATCCTTTATTGGCTACTCAATTATCTTGAATACCTCAAGTGTACCCAAGCACCACCCTATGAGTTACCTCCGAAGGCAACAAGGAATGGAGTCAAAGCACGTGATCAAGATTCAAGATATCCTTGAGTACCTCAAGTCTCAAGGATACTTGCACCATTGCTATGATGAGATTATCACCGACGCTAGATAAGATATCCATGTGATGATCTCATGGCAGGTCATCCAATGAACTTACTACCGCTAGTAAGCATCCATATGTCAATTCTAAATATCTCATATTTACAGTTTCTGAGATCCACTGCTTGATCCAATCAAGGAATATGACATGTGCTAGTCTATCCGGATTAATGATGTCGATCTCATTAATCCTATGACTAGGAGAATTTAGATATCTTGACATAATTGCACATGATAGGAATCTTAGTAGTATGAACACATCATAATTTCCTTCATGCTATGTCATATATCATGGACTTCATTAATTCGATTAAAGATCCAATCAATTCATAAACAATGTTTATGAATATCAAATTAATGAATAATGCCTTTTCTTTATTTATTCATTCGATGCGCACACGACTGTGAATAAAACGCGCTAAAGGGGATTGCCTTTAGGGCACAAATAAACAGTACCGACCTTGAACAAGTCGACTTATCCAATGAACAAGTCGACTTATCGGTACCGAACATGTGTAAGTCGACTTATCACTTACAAATCTCCCACTTGACTTAAAGCCAATCGCCTTAGTATCTAATACCATAAGCGAGTCCATGAGAATCACAATTCTCCTGTGACAATGGCTTTGTCCACGGGAATTCTCTCTATCAGGATATCATCTCAACTAATGATCTCCCGAATCGGCGAAGTACGAGTTCGGATCGTCGATAAGACCTTGGTTCCTTTGCCTGCAAACTAGCCCCATTGTATCACAATACAATCCTATGGGCCCATCACAGCTAGGGACCAGATCAAGTTCAGTAATGAACTTCTTGATCCAAACCGCTTCCTTTGCGCATCTCATGCGGCATTGTACTCTGCCTCGGTTGATGAATCAGCAGTCCTCTTGATTGGAACTCTTTCCAATTGACCGCCATGCTATTCAGTGTGAATGTATATAACCTGATTGTGATTCAGAATCATCCTTATCAGATTAAATACTTGCATCTGAATGCCCGCTCACTTGGAGATTTCCATCTCCATAGTTCAAGAAAACATCCTAAGTGCTTCGCAAGTACTTGAGGATATTCTTGACGACCACCCAAAGGACCTCTCACCAGATCCGATTGGTATCCGCTCATAACACTTAGAGCATACGATACATCGGGCCTCGTACATAGCATTGTACCATGCTAAACCTCTTTAGCATCTCATCTATGTACGAAGATTGTGAAAGACCAAGCAACCTTTTGATTTATCTCTATAAATCTATATCCATAAGATATAAGTTGCTTCACCAAGGTCTTTCATCGCAAATTGATTGGACAACCAAATTTTAACTGATTGCAGCATAGAGACATCGTTTCCTAGTAACAGTATGTCATCTACATACAACACAAGGAATACGATTGCAGTCCCATAAACCTTCTTATACACACAATGATCATCCGGATTTTGTGAGAAATCAAACTCTTTGATTGACTCATCAAAACGGATAATCCAACTCCTGGATGCTTGCTTCAATCCAAACATGGATTTCTGAAGCTTGCATACCTTTTCTCCATCGATGGAAGTGAAGCCCTCAGGTTGTGTCATACACATCCTCGGGTAGATTTCCGTTAAGGAAAGCTGTCTTCACATCCATTTGCCATATCTCATAATCATAATGAGCAGCAATGGCTAGGAGTATCCTAATGGATTTAAGCATTGCTACGGGGCTGAAGGTTTTGTCATAGTCAACTCCTTGTCTGTGACGAAATCCTTTAACCAGAAGCATTGCTTTATAGGTAATCACATTACCATCCATGTCGGTTTTCTTCTTGAAAACTCCTTTGCACCCTATGGGTTTTATCCCTTCAGGTGTAACAACCAAAGTCCATACTTGGTTTTCATACATGGAATCCATTTGATTTCATGGCACAAAGCCATGTTCGGACTCAACTTTTCGTAACCTGTTCATAGGTAGTAAGGCGCATCATCTCGTATGAGCAATACGCCATTCATTCCTCACAAGAAATTCATATCTCTCGAACAGCGGTCGTATCCTACTTAACCTACTGAAATTGTGTGTAGTAGAAGGTTGAACTGTTACCTCATCTATATGAGTGACAGTTTGAGTTCGACGATTGATCTATGTTTGTTCGAGAATCTTGAACTTCCAAGTTCAACTTTGCTCCCACTCGTCCTCTTGTAAAAGAAACTCTTTCTTTAAGAAAACAGCATGCTTGGAAACAAACAACTTTTGTTCCTAAGCAAGGTAGAATTGATATTCCACGAACAAACACTTGTCAGCTTTTACATCAAATGTATTTGACTGTGTCCGCTTCACATAAGTAGGACAATCCCAAACTTTCAGATGAGAAAGATAGGGCTTTCAGTTAGTCCACATCTCATATGGAGTAACATCAACTGTCTTTAATGGAACTCTGTTTAGCAAGTAAACAGCTGTCTCGAGCGCATATTCCCAAAAACTGTGCAAAACCTATCATCAATCGCACCATGTCTAACAAGGTTCGATATCTCCATTCAGCCACACCATTGTGCTGCGGCGTGTAAGGTGGAGTATACTGAGATAAAATCCCATTATCTCTGAGATAATCCAAAACTATTGGTTTAAGCAATTTCCACCACGATCAGATCGTAATGTATTCATACTTTTACCAAGTTAGTTTTCTACTTCATTTCTGAATTATTTGAACTTTTCAAACGCTTCAGATTTGTATCTCATCAGATACAGATACCTATATCGTGAATAATCACCGATAAAAGTAATGAAGTAAAGACAACCACTTCTGGCATGGATGGACATCGGACCACATACATCCGAATGTATTAGGTCTAATATTCCATTCACTCGTTCACCTTTTCCCTTGAAGGGTAACTTAGTCATCTTGCCTAATAAACAAGATTCGCATGTGTCATATGATTCATAATCAAATGACCCTAAACATCCACTCTTATGGAGCTTAGCGATGCGTGTCTCATTTATATGGCCAAGCCGACAATGCCATAAGTAAGTTGATTTTAAATTATCTCGATTATGTCTTTCCACGTCATTGACATTCATAATTAGATATGACATGTCTCATATGTCAATTCAATTGCATAATGTACGAGTACCATAGAGCATTCCATTCGAACTAATAGAACAACCATTGCCACTAAAAGTCCAATGGAAACCAGCTCTAAGTAAACATAAAACATACAATATGTTCTTTGTTTAAAACAGGTACAAAATGTCAATTATCCAATTTGAATACAAGCCCAGTAGGGAGTAACAAGACATAAGTGTCTACGGCTAATGTAGCAACTCTTGCTACATTACCTACACGAAGGTCTAGTTCTCCTTTTATGAGCTGTCTACTGTCCCTGAGGCCCTGCATATCATTTCATATGTATGAGCCACAACCGGTATCTAATACCGATATGTTTTGATAAGGAATAGTATTAACCTCAATGACAAACATATTTGAAGGAGCAGAGGCATCTGATGCCTTCTTCTGCTTCAAGGACTCCAGATAGATTTTATGGTTTAAGCCTCTAGTGGCTAGTCTTGCCACAATGAAAGCAAAATCCTTTTGGGGCGATATCTTTGGTTTTCCTCGATGGCACTTCCATTTGGTTTCTTGGCCTTTTCTTTTGAAACAAGAAGAAGAAGCTACTACCAAAGACTTGCTTACTATCACTCTTGATAGTCCTTTCATTTGTCTTGAAAGCAGATTGATCACCAGAATTGTTGTGGATATTTGGTTTATCTGATAGTTTATCACAAACTGTGAATAACCATCAGACAATCCATCCAGAATTAAGTCTCTACTTAACTCATAATCCATTACAAATCCTAAGACGACCAATCTCTCAATATAACCATTTATCTTCAGGGCATACTGCACAGCAGATATCCCTGGAGCCATCTTTGTTGTGAAGAGAAGCCTTAAGGTCTCGAACCTTTCAGACCGAGCTTACTCATCAAACAGCTCCCTAAGATGAAATACTATAGAGTGAGCATCCATGGACTCGTGCTGCTCCTGCAGCTTTGGTGACATCGAGGCAAGCATAAAGCAAGTATCCATATCATTGTCCTTTAGATGCTTACAATATGCTTTCTGATCCCCATCAGTAGCATCGACAGCAGGTGCAACTGGAAGTGGAACATCTAGGACGTATCCCAGTTCCTCAGATCTAAGAACAATTCTCAGATTCCTTAGCCAATCAAGAAAATTCAGTCCAGAATAGAGAGCGAAAATTCACACTGAAAGACTTCTTCAATCAACCTAGCGCGATAGAGAGAAGGAATGATAGAATAGATATGCCTGCATGATCATAAGGACTTGCATGATATGCATATGGCTCCCACTAGTTTCCTAGAATCCATAACCCTCTTTACGAATCCAGAGAAACAAAGTGACATAATGTCCTAGTGGGTCGATATCCGACATTGCTAAGAGTGACCTTGGGTTTACCTAACAAGCCACAACTTAGGTCAATCGGTAGGTATCGGTCATACCAATTGTATCATCGATAACCGACATTAAGAATGACCTTGGGTTTACCCAACAAGCCACCTTATGTCTCGGGAGGTATCAGATATACCAATTACATCTTAGACACAACTATCGATTAGTGCTATCAACTTGTTGATGTGTGCACTTACATTGGGTATCAACTCTTTGATGCGCATACATCTAATGTATGCTACCCAATTTCGCCTTTGTCCACGTTGACCTTGAGTTTACTCAACAAACCAACGCTTCCAGTGAAAACCAACCCATTAATCAGAAAATCTTATTTTCATGGTTCGAACATATGCGTATAGAGTGAGCTTGGGTTTACCCAACAACCCAACCCTATAAGAACTCTGGTTCTTACCATATTAATGGAAGGCGTTAGTTTTCATATACCGAGGAGGGATTTCGAATTCTCGACTCCAAGCTGAAGGATAATAGTCACCAGGACTATATGGAATGATTTAGGTTTCATCAATCACATTGAATCAATCCTTATAATCATCCATCATCCCACCTATGCATGCCACAAGTCGACTTTCATCAAATGAAAGTCGACTTATGCTTCTGGCCACACACAAGTCGACTTGTATGACACAAGTCGACTTATGTCATCTGCCCATGAACAAGTCAACTTACAAGGTACTACAAGTCGACTTATACTGAGATCTTGAACAAGTCGACTTATTCTTCAAACAAGTCGACTTATCCAGAAAACAAGTCGACTTATCCAGAAAACAAGTCGACTTATTCAGCGAACAAGTCGACTTATGTCCCATATAAGTCGACTTATCCAGGAAATTTTGCTAAAATCTCTAATCGGCTAATTCCTCAATCCATGCAATTCCAATTCACAATACCATTATACCTAGGGTAATATCTGTGAATTGATGCCTCAATGAACACTTCATTGATTCATGAATGCCTTAAATAGTCAAACTATATGAAAAGCTTGAAATGAGTCAAAACTCATTAATTTCCAAATAATTTAGGAACACCCAAATTATCATCCTAAGCATCTCTAGCTAGCACATACATTATCAAATTTACTTCAGCGCATGCCATAAAAAATATGACGGTCAAAACAAACAAGATAATGCAATATACTAACGAGACGCTATTGTGATCAATTGGGCATCCGAAAATTCTAGGATAAACAACTTCAAGCAATTCAGTTTGGAAATCATACTACATCAAGATAACACATTTTTAATCACATTAAAAATGGTGCAAGTCATTGGAACTGAAAAAGCACACTCAATCAAGCCAAGCAAAACAGTCCCAACAATTTTCACAAAACTGTCCAGTTCTGTACATTGCTCGAAATGATCAATGAAACAATTTCAATAAATCATGAGAAAATTATATAGGTTACTAAATGTTCAGAACATTCTACATGAATGTTTTCAGGATTTTAGGCCATCAAAAACTCAGTCAACCTAAATAACAAAACCGATTCAAAATCTGTGTTCATCAGCACAGCAATTCCCAACAGCATAGAATAAATTCGTGAATAAATATCCAATCACCTTGAAATCCAATTTCCATGCTCAAAGACATTCACCAATATCTTAGAGACATGTAGGTGAAGGAAAATCCGAAAAACCATTTTTCTAGAATTTATTCTCGATTTTATACTCATGCCTGTTCCAGAATCGTTTCACAAAACAGCATCTGTCACCTTAGGGAATTAATTAGCAAAACTATACCAAATCAAATCGATAAATTCTCAAATTTCATAGAAATATTCTCTAACATGTTATGAACAATTCTGGGCAGAAAAATTTCGAAAACCATATAACAATATAAATTCGAAATCTGAACAGATAGCATGCATCAACAGAAAATTCCATTAGAATTTCTGATCTCGCTTAGGTTTTAGCTTCATACGGGATACCAGCGCCTCGATACCACTGTAGAAAATTCGGAGGTACATCACATGTACCGCAGCGGAAAACAAAATTTTGTTCCGGACTTTCCCGAATCCCAGGATCCCGGTATCGGTATGAAGACATCAACCTAAATAGCCAAAAGAGACTATCTCTAAAGGTGATCCACGCAGAGATCAGAAAATCTAACCGGATCAAACTCCTTTGACCCGGGAATAGCTAGAACAGATTAAAGGCTGCTAGACCCTACCTCTGTCCTTGGATAGCTTGAATCAACGTTGAGAAGAGGGAGAAGCTTGAAGGATCGATGATGAAAGATGAATTTCCTTTAGGTTTTCACAAAACCCATTCTTCCTTCACCTTCTATGATCCACGATCATCACCCATCATCTCTCTTTTCTATGTCTTTTAACACTTAAAAGACATGTAGAAAACTTATGGTGGAAGCTTGTCCACGTTTTCCTCTTTATATATATATATATATATAAAAGTTAAACTTAAAGATAAAGCTTCCTCTCCTCCTCCTCCCGTGTCACACATATATATATATATATTAATTAATTATTTATTTAATTAATCATATATATATATATATATATATATATTGCTTAGCGGTCCAGTCACACTGGGTCGGTCCTACTGCCTATCGGGCCCGATCTTTGAAACGACTCTAAACCTTTCTTAGCAATATTGATGTCGCGATCTCATCGGGACATATCCCAATCCCATTGGGATCCATTTAATCTAATGCTCTCCATAATTGGAACTCGTCCAATTACTATTTTGATTTCTCGAAACACTCTTATCGTGTGACCCTTTAGGCTCCGGTTATGTTGGCCACTTAGATTAACAATTAATCTGAGCAAGTCATGAGCGGTATCTAGCAACACATCATGACCTCCAATTGACCGGAAAGTAATCGGTTTGATGTATTCATCACGAACCGATCACGAACCCTTCCATGACAATTACCGTGCAATTAGTCCTTTCACCATCCTATACCCCACATGGTTATGAGTATGGTCAAAGTGTCAACTCTCACTAGACCGAGTCTAGCCCAGTGATATCGTTCTCGTCCCGGGACTCATTACTTTATATGTCAATGAAGACACTCTTCATGACATACATGCCGCTTGACCTTAGTAATGATCCCGACAAGAGGCCATGGGTATCTCTTCTCGCTAATCCGTAGTGGTGAATCCTTTATTGGCTACTCAATTATCTTGAATACCTCAAGTGCACCCAAGCACCACCCTATGAGTTACCTCCGAAGGCAACAAGGAATGGAGTCAAAGCAGTGATCAAGATTCAAGATATCCTCGAGTACCTCAAGTCTAAGGATACTTGCACCATTGCTATGATGAGATTATCAACGACACTTAGATAAGATATCCATGTGATGATCTCATGGCGGTCATCCAATGAACTTACTACCGCTAGTAAGCATCCACATGTCAATTCTAAATATCTCATATTTACGGTTTCGAGATCCACCGCTTGATCCAATCAGGAATATGACATGTGTTAGTCTATCCGGATTAATGATGTCCAGTCTCATTAATCCTATGACTAGGAGAATTTAGATATCTTGACATAATTGCACATGATAGGAATCTCAGTAGTATGAACACATCATAATTTCCTTCATGCTATGTCATATATCATGGACTTCATTAATTCGATTAAAGATCCAATCAATTCATAAACAATGTTTATGACTATCAAATTAATGAATAATGCCTTTTCTTTATTTATTCATTCACCAGATAACGATCGTGAATAAAACGCGCTAAAGGGGATTGCCTTTAGGGCACAAATAAACAGTACCGACCTTGAACAAGTCGACTTATCCAATGAACAAGTCGACTTATCGGTACCGAACATGTGTAAGTCGACTTATCACTTACAAATCTCCCACTTGACTTAAAGCCAATCGCCTTAGTATCTAATACCATAAGCGAGTCCATGAGAATCACAATTCTCCGTGACAATGGCTTTGTCCACGGAATTTCTCTATCGGGATATCATCTCAACTAATGATCTCCGAATCGGCGGCACGAAGTTCGGATCGTCGATAAGACCTTGGTTCCTTTGCTCGCAAACTAGCCCCATTGTATCACAATACAATCCTATGGGCCCATCACACTAGGGACCGATCAAGTTCAAGAATGAACTTCTTGATCCAAACCGCTTCCTTTCAAGATCTCATGCGGCATTGTACTCTGCCTCGGTTGATGAATCGCATCCCTTTGATTGAACTCTTTCCAATTGACCGCCACGCTATTCAGTGTGAATGTATATAACCTGATTGTGATTCAGAATCATCCTTATCAGATTAAATACTTGCATCTGAATGCCCGCTCACTTGGAGATTTCCATCTCCATAGTTCAAGAAAACATCCTAAGTGCTTCACAAGTACTTGAGGATATTCTTGACAGCCACCCAGTGACCCTCACCAGGATCCGATTGGTATCTGCTCATAACACTTAGAGCATACGATACATCGGGCCTCGTACATAGCATTGTACCATGCTAAACCTCTTTAGCATCTCATCTATGTACGAAGATTGTGAAAGACCAAGCAACCTTTTGATTTATCTCTATAAATCTATATCCATAAGATATAAGTTGCTTCACCAAGGTCTTTCATCGCAAATTGATTGGACAACCAAATTTTAATCGATTGCGACAAAGATAGAGACATCGCTTCCTAGTAACGAGATGTCATCTACATACAACACAAGGAATACGATTGCAGTCCCATAAACCTTCTTATACACACAATGATCATCCGGATTTTGTGAGAAATCAAACTCTTTGATTGACTCATCAAAACGGATAATCCAACTCCTGGATGCTTGCTTCAATCCAAACATGGATTTCTGAAGCTTGCATACCTTTTCGCCATCGATGGAAGTGAAGCCCTCAGGTTGTGTCATACACATCCTCGGGTAGATTTCCGTTAAGGAAAGCTGTCTTCACATCCATTTGCCATATCTCATAATCATAATGAGCAGCAATGGCTAGGAGTATCCTAATGGATTTAAGCATTGCTACGGGGCTGAAGGTTTTGTCATAGTCAACTCCTTGTCTGTGACGAAATCCTTTAACCAGAAGCATTGCTTTATAGGTAATCACATTACCATCCATGTCGGTTTTCTTCTTGAAAACTCCTTTGCACCCTATGGGTTTTATCCCTTCAGGTGTAACAACCAAAGTCCATACTTGGTTTTCATACATGGAATCCATTTCAGATTTCATGGCACAAAGCCATGTTCCGCATCAACTTTTCGAGCATGTTCATAGGTAGTAGGCGATCATCTCGTATGAGCAACACGCCATTCGCTCCTCACAAGAAATTCATATCTCTCGAACGAAGACGTATCCTACTTAACCCACGTAAATTAGTGTGTAGTAGAAGGTTGAACTGTTACCTCATCTATATGAGTGACAGTTTGAGTTCGAGCGATTGATCTATGTTTGTTCGAGAATCTTGAACTCTCCAAGTTCAACTTTGCTCCCACTGTTCTCTTGTAAAAGAAACTCTTTCTTTAAGAAAACAAAGATGCTTGGAAACAAACAACTTTTGTTCCTAAGCAAGGTAGAATTGATATTCCACTTAACAAACACTTGTCGACTTTTACATCAAATGTATTTGATCGTGTCCGCTTCACATAAGGTGACAATCCCAAACTTTCAGATGAGAAAGATAGGCTTTCAGTTAGTCCACATCTCATATGGAGTAACATCAATCATCTTTAATGGAACTCTGTTTAGCAAGTAAGCAAATTGTCTCGGCGCATATTCCCAAAACCGTGCAAAACCTATCATCAATCGCACCATGTCTAACAAGGTTCGATATCTCCTTTCAGCCACACCATTGTGCTGCGGCGTGTAAGGTGGAGTATACTGAGATAAAATCCCATTATCTCTGAGATAATCCAAAACTATTGGTTTAAGCAATTTCCACCACGATCAGATCGTAATGTATTCATACTTTTACCAAGTTAGTTTTCTACTTCATTTCTGAATTATTTGAACTTTTCAAACGCTTCAGATTTGTATCTCATCAGATACAGATACCTATATCGTGAATAATCACCGATAAAAGTAATGAAGTAAAGACAACCACTTCTGGCATGGATGGACATCGGACCACATACATCCGAATGTATTAGGTCTAATATTCCATTCACTCGTTCACCTTTTCCCTTGAAGGGTAACTTAGTCATCTTGCCTAATAAACAAGATTCGCATGTGTCATATGATTCATAATCAAATGACCCTAAACATCCACTCTTATGGAGCTTAGCGATGCGTGTCTCATTTATATGGCCAAGTCGACAATGCCATAAGTAAGTTGATTTTAAATTATCTCGATTATGTCTTTCCGCGTCATTGACATTCATAATTAGATATGACATGTCTCATATGTCAATTCAATTGCATAATGTACGAGTACCATAGAGCATTCCATTCGAACTAATAGAACAACCATTGCCACTAAAAGTCCAATGGAAACCAGCTCTAAGTAAACATAAAACATACAATATGTTCTTTGTTTAAAACAGGTACAAAATGTCAATTATCCAATTTGAATACAAGCCCAGTAGGGAGTAACAAGACATAAGTGTCTACGGCTAATGTAGCAACTCTTGCTACATTACCTACACTAAGGTCTAGTTCTCCTTTATGAGGCATCTCATCGTCCCCGAGGCCACGCATATCATTTCATATGTATGAGCCACAACCGGTATCTAATACCGATATGTTTTGATAAGGAATAGTATTAACCTCAATGACAAACATATTTGAAGGAGCAGAGGCATCTGATGCCTTCTTCTGCTTCAAGGACTCCAGATAGATTTTACAGTTTCGCCTCTAGTGGCTAGTCTTGCCACAATGAAAGCAAAATCCTTTTGGGGCAGTATCTTTGGTTTTTCCTTGATGGCACTTCCATTTGGTTTCTTGGCCTTTTTCTTTTTGAAACCTGAAGAAGAAGAAGCTACTACCAGCACTTGCTTACTATCACTCTTGATAGTTCTTTCACTGTTTTGAAGCAGATTGATCACTCAGAATTGTTGTGGATATTTGGTTTATCGATAGTTTATCACAAACCGTGAATAACCATCGACAATCCATCCGAATTAAGTCTCTACTTAACTCATAATCCATTACAAATCCTAAGGCGACCAATCTCTCAATATAGCCATTTATCTTCGTGGCATACCGACTGAGATATCCTCGAGCCATCTTTGTTGTGAAGAGAAGCCTTAAGGTCTCGAACCTTTCGCATCGAGCTTACTCATCAAACAGCTCCCTAAGATGAAATACTATAGAGTGAGCATCCATGGACTCGTCTTTGCTCCTGCAGACTTTGGTGACATCGAGGCAAGCATAAAGCAAGTATCCATATCACCGCCCTTAGATGCTTACAATATGCTTTCGATCCCCATCAAGAAGATCGACAAAGAAAGTAATCGGAAGTGGAACATCTAGACGATCGGTTCCTCGGATCTAAGAACAATTCTCAAATTCCTTAGCCAATCAAGAAAATTCAGTCCGAATAGAGCTAAAATTACATCGAAAGACTTCTTCAATCAACCTAGCGATAGAGAGAAGGAATGATAGAATAGATATGCCTGCATGATCATAAGGACTTGCATGATATGCATATGGCTCCACTAGTTTCCTAGAATCCATAACCCTCTTTACGTAATCCGGAGAAACAAAGTGACATAATGTCCTAGTGGGTCGATATCCGACATTGCTAAGAGTGACCTTGGGTTTACCCAACAAGCCACAACTTAGGTCAATCGGTAGGTATCGGTCATACCAATTGTATCATCGATAACCGACATTAAGAATGACCTTGGGTTTACCCAACAAGCCACCTTATGTCTCTGGAGGTATCGATATACCAATTACATCTTAGACACAACTATCGATCGCTATCAACTTGTTGATGTGTGCACTTACATTGGGTATCAACTTTGATGCGCATACATCTAACGATGCTACCCAATTTCGCCTCTGTCACGTTGACCTTGAGTTTACTCAACAAACTAACGCTTCGGTGAAAACCAACCCATTAATCGAAAATCTTATTTTCATGGTTCGAACATATGCGTATAGAGTGAGCTTGGGTTTACCCAACAACCCAACCCTATAAGAACTCTGGTTCTTACCATATTAATGGAAGGCGTTAGTTTTCATATACCGAGGAGGGATTTTGAATTCTCGACTCCAAGCTGAAGGATAATAGTCACCAGGACTATATGGAATGATTTAGGTTTCATCAATCACATTGAATCAATCCTTATAATCATCCATCATCCCACCTATGCATGCCACAAGTCGACTTTCATCAAATGCAAGTCGACTTATGCTTCTGCCCACAATAAGTCCACTTGTATGACACAAGTGGACTTATGTCATCTGCCCATGAACAAGTCGACTTACAAGGTACTACAAGTCGACTTATATCGAGATCTTGAACAAGTCGACTTATTCTTCAAACAAGTCGACTTATTCAGAAAACAAGTCGACTTATCCGTAAAACAAGTCGATTTATTCAATGTAACAAGTCGATTTATGTCCCATATAAGTCGACTTATCCAGAAATTTTGCTAAAATCTCTAATCGCTAATTCCTCAATCCATGCAATTCCAATTCACAATACCATTATACCTAGGGTAATATTCGTGAATTGATGCCTCAATGAACACTTCATTGATTCATGAATGCCTTAAATAGTCAAACTATATGAAAAGCTTGAAATGAGTCAAAACTCATTAATTTCCAAATAATTTAGGAACACCCAAATTATCATCCTAAGCATCTCTAGCTAGCACATACATTATCAAATTTACTTCAGCGCATGCCATAAAAAATATGACGGTCAAAACAAACAAGATAATGCAATATACTAACGAGACGCTATTGTGATCAATTGGGCATCCGAAAATTCTAGGATAAAAAAATTCAAGCAATTCAGTTTGGCAATCATACTACATCAAGATAACACATTTTTAATCACATTAAAAATGGTGCAAGTCATTGGAACTGAAAAAGCACACTCAATCAAGCCAAGCAAAACAGTCCCAACAATTTTCACAAAACTGTCCAGTTCTGTACATTGCTCGAAATGATCAATGAAACAATTTCAATAAATCATGAGAAAATTATATAGGTTACTAAATGTTCAGAACATGCTACATGAATGTTTTCAGGATTTTAGGCCATCAAAAACTCAGTCAACCTAAATAACAAAACCGATTCAAAATCTGTGTTCATCAGCACAGCAATTCCCAACAGCATAGAATAAATTCGTGAATAAATATCCAATCACCTTGAAATCCAATTTCCATGCTCAAAGACATTCACCAATATCTTAGAGACATTTAGGTAAAGGAAAATCCGAAAAACCATTTTTCTAGAATTTATTCTCGATTTTATACTCATGCCTGTTCCAGAATCATTTCACAAAACAGCATCTGTCACCTTAGGGAATTAATTAGCAAAACTATACCAAATCAAATCGATAAATTCTCAAATTTCATAGAAATATTCTCTAACATGTTATGAACAATTCTGGGCAGAAAAATTTCGAAAACCATATCACAATATAAATTCGAAATCTGAACAGATAGCATGCATCAACAGAAAATTCCATTAGAATTTCTGATCTCGCTTAGGTTTTAGCTTCATACGGGATACCAGGCGCTCTGATACCACTGTAGGAAAATTCCGGGAGGTACATCACATGTACCGGCAGCGTAAAACAAAAATTTTTGTTCCCGGGACTTTCCCGAATCCCAGGATCCCGGTATCGGTATGAAGACATCAACCTAAATAGCCAAAAGAGACTATCTCTAAAGGTGATCCACGCAGAGATCAGAAAATCTAACCGGATCAAACCCCTTTGACCCGAGAATAGCTAGAACAGATTAAAGGCTGCTAGACCCTACCTCTGTCCTTGGATAGCTTGAATCAACGTTGAGAAGAGGGAGAAGCTTGAAGGATCGATGATGAAAGATGAATTTCCTTTAGGTTTTCACAAAACCCATTCTTCCTTCACCTTCTATGATCCACGATCATCACCCATCATCTCTCTTTTCTATTTCTTTTAACACTTAAAAGACATGTAGAAAACTTATGGTGGAAGCTTGTCCACGTTTTCCTCTTTATATATATATATATATATATAAAGTTAAACTTAAAGATAAAGCTTCCTCTCCTCCTCCTCCCACGTGTCACACATATATATATATATATTAATTAATTATTTATTTAATTAATCATATATATATATATATGTATATAATTGCTTAAGCGGTCCAGTCACATTGGGAATTAGGTCCTACGCCTATCGGGCCCCGATCTTCAAAACGACTCTAAACCTTTCTTAGCAATATTGATGTCGCGATCTCATGGGACATATCCCAATCCCATTGGGATCCATTTAATCCTAATGCTCTCCATAATTGGAACTCGTCCAATTACTATTTTGATTTCTGAAACACTCTTATCGTGTGACCCTTTAGGCTCCGGTTATGTTGGCCACTTAGATTAACAATTAATCTGAGCAAGTCATGAGCGGTATCTAGCAACACATCATGACCCTAATCGACCGAAAGTAATCGGTTTGATGTATTCATCACGAACCGGATCACGAACCCTTCCATAGACAATTACTGTGCAATTCGTCCTTTCACCATCCTATACCCCACATGGTTATGAGTATGGTCAAAGTGTCAACTCTCACTAGACCGAGTCTAGCCCAGTGATATCGGTTCTCGCCCCGGGACTCATTACTTTATATGTCAATGAAGACACTCTTCATGACATACATGCCGCCAACCTTAGTAATGATCCCGACAAGAGGCCATGGGTATCTCTTACGCTAATCCGAAGTGGTGAATCCTTTATTGGCTACTCAATTATCTTCAATACCTCAAGTTCGCACCAAGCACCACCCTATGAGTTACCTCCGAAGGCAACAAGGAATGGAGTCAAAGCACGTGATCAAGATTCAAGATATCCTCGAGTACCTCAAGTCTAAGGATACTTACACCATTGCTATGATGAGATTATCAACGACACTTAGATAAGATATCCATGTGATGATCTCATGGCAGGTCATCCAATGAACTTACTACCGCTTAGTAAGCATCCACATGTCAATTCTAAATATCTCATATTTACAGCTTCGAGATCCACCGCTGATCCAATCAGGAATATGACATGTGTTAGTCTATCCGGATTAATGATGTCCATCTCATTAATCCTATGACTAGGAGAATTTAGATCTCGACATAATTGCACATGATAGGAATCTCAGTAGTATGAACACATCATAATTTCCTTCATGCTATGTCATATATCATGGACTTCATTAATTCGATTAAAGATTCAATCAATTCATAAACAATGTTTATGAATATCAAATTAATGAATAATGCCTTTTCTTTATTTATTCATTCATCGCGATACGATCGTGAATAAAAGCGCTAAAGGGATTGCCTTTAGGGCACAAATAAACAGTACCGACCTTGAACAAGTCGACTTATCCAATGAACAAGTCGACTTATCGGTACCGAACATGTGTAAGTCGACTTATCACTTACACGGAGTACTTATGTCATGAAGAGTGTCTTTAGTGACATATAAAGTAATGAGTCACAGGACGAGAACTAATATCACTTGGACTAGATTTGACTTAGTCATTCTAGTAAGAGTTGACACTTTGCCCATACTCATAACCAAGTGGGGTATAGCATGGTGGAAGGATGAATTGCAAAGTAATTGTCTATGGAAAGGTTCATGATATGGTTCATGATGAATATAGGTTCATTCGTCAAACCAATTACTTTCCGGTCAATTGGGGGTCATGATGTGTTGCTAGATACCGCTCATGACTTGCTCTGATTAAGTGTTAATCTAAGTAGCCAACATAACCGGGAACCTAATGGGTCACACGCATAAGAGTGACTCGGAGAATTCGTAAAATAGTTTTGGATAGAGATCCAATAAATGGAGAGCAATAGAATTAAATAGATCCCGATGAGATCGAGATATGTCCCGATGAGATTGCGACATCGATATTGCTGAAAAAGGTTTAGGTGGTTTTTCATCTGAGGGATCTTGAGGTAGTAGACCAACCCAAAGTGTGACTAGACCACTTCAATATTTATATACATATATATATTATTAATTAATAAAGAATTAATATATATATATTGTGTGTGTGTGTGTGTTAACGTGGATGATGGAGAGGGTAAGCCTTATCTTACTTAACTTTATTATATATATATATATATATATATATAATAGCTAACGTGGAAAGGCTTTCACCATTTGCATTTAATGTCCTTTAAAAGTTAAAGACAAATGGCATAAGATGATAAGATGAAGGCTAGAAGAGTTGATGTCGTTGGTATATAAGAGAGGCTTCTTGAAAAGTGTTTTTTTTTTATGCTTCTCCTTTAAGAGACACGAGCATCATCTTCAAGCTTCTCATTTTCTCCAAGCATTCTCCATCGTCATTCTCATTAGCTCTCCAAGAACAAAGGTAAGATCTAGCAGTCTTTACTTTATTCTAGCTATTCCCGGGTCAAAGGGTTTGCCCCGGTTAGGTTCTCCGATCTCTTCGTGGATACCGTTAGAGACGGTCTCCTTTGGCCGTTATGGTTTGATTTCGATATATAGACACATGGATCTTGGCTTTCGGGAAATTCCCGGAATAAAATTTTTTTGTTTTCCGCACCGTGTTCATGTGATGCACACACCGGGATTTTCCTACAGTGGTATCAAAGCCACTTGTTTCGTATATAACGAAGAAATCATAACAAGGTCGGAGCTCCCTATTGGTTGTGACGATGATGCATGTTGACTGTGTTAATTTCAAAATCAGTATAGAAATATAGTTTTCGAAATTTTCTTGCCCAGATGTGCTCATAAGATGTTGTTGAATATGTCTGTGGAAGACCAGAATTTATCAATGTGATTTGGTATGATTTTGCTAATTTATTCCCTCATGTTCTTGTTGCTATGTTTGTGCACATTCCTTGAACAGACATGTTTGTAAATTCGAGAATAAATTGTAGAAATTGTTTTTTCGGATTTTCTTTCACCGACATGTCTCTAATATGTTTATGAATGTTTATGAGGATGGAAAAATGTTTTCTAGGTGATTTACTATTTATTTGAGAATTTATTGTGTGCTGCTGGGAATAACTGTGTTGAGGAACACAGATTCTACATTGGCTTTGTTGCTGAGTTTGGATAAGTTTTTGTTGGAAATAAATACTGAACAAATTCATGGAGCATGTTGTGAACATTTTTTAACCTCAGTAATTTTCTCAAAATTTATTGAAATTTTTTAATGAGTTTTTCAAGCAAAAGACAGAGCTTGGCAGTTTTGAGAAAGTTGCTGGAGTTGTTTTGTTTGAAATGAATGATTTTGTATTTCTCAATTCCAATGCCTTGGATCATTTTTAATGTGATTAAAAATGTGTTGCATTGATGTTGTATGCTTTCCAAAATGATTTTATTGAAATTGGGTTTCCAAAAATTTTCGGATGTCAAACATGTCACATTAGCGTCTCGTTAGTGTATTTCGTTGTCTTGATTGTTTTGGCCGTCACAAATTTTGTGACTAGTGCCGAAGTAGTCTTGATAAAGTGTAGACTACCAAGAGATACTTAGGGTGATAGTTTGATATTCGCAAAATTATTTGGAAATCTAAGTGAATAATAATGTATTCATCAATTTCAAGTTTTTCATGTATAGTATGATTATACATGGTAAGCATGATACAATGAAAGTGTTTCATTGGTACATCAAAGTAAAGGATATTATACTTGGTATTGTGAATTGGAACTGCACGGATTGAGAAATTAGCCAATTAGAAAGCAATTCCATATATATAAGTCGACTTACACATGCATAAGTCGACTTGTATTCTCAGGTAAGTCGACTTACACATGCATAAACCGACTTATTCGTGCACATAAGTCGACTTGCACAATGGTATAAGTCGACTTACGCATTTGATATCATAAGTCGACTTGCACAATGGTATAAGTCGACTTGTACGTACACAGTAGCATAAGTCGACTTACACATGCATGAGTCGACTTACAACATGCTTAGGTGGGATGACGGATGATTATAGGGATAGACTCAATGTGATTGATGAAATGCCCTAAATCATTCTATATAGTCATGGTGACTATAATCCTACAGCTTGGATGATGAGATCAGAGCTTGAAATCCCTCACATATAATATGAAAACTAACGCCTTCCATTAATATGGGGAGAACCAGAGTTCTTATAGAGTTCGGGTTGTTGGGTAAACCCAAGCTCACTCTATATAGATATGTTCGAACCATGAAAATATGATTTTTGGATTAATGGGTCGGTTTTCACTAGAAGCGTTGATTTGTTGAGTAAACTCAAGGTCAACGTAGACAGAGGAGAAATTGGGTAGTGTACATCAGATGTACGCTCATCAAGAGTTGATAACCCAATGTGTGTGCATACATCACGAGTTGATAGCACTAGTCGATAGTTGCATCTAGATGCAATTGGTATGACCGATACCTGCCGATTGATCTAAGGTGGCTTGTTGGGTAAACCCAAGATCATTTTAGTAATGTCGGATATCTATGATGCAATTGGTATGACTGATACCTACCGATTGACCTAAGGTGGCTTGTTGGGTAATCCTAAGGTTATCCTTAGTAATGTCGGATATCGACCCACTAGGACATTTTGTCATAATGTTTCTTGGATTCGTAATGAGGATTATGGATTCTTTGAAACTAGTGGGAGCCATATGCATGTCATGCAAGTCCTTATGATCATGCATGTAATTCTATTCTAACATTCTTTCTCTCTTTCCCTATAGGTTATTGAAGATGACTTCCAGTGTGAATTTGCGCTCACTAATGGATTCGAACAAATTAACTGGACCTAATTTTCTCGATTGGCTGAGAAATATGAGAATTATTCTCAGATCTGAGGAACTGGGCTATGTCCTAGATGTTCCACTTCCTGATCCACTTGCTGTTGATGCTATCAAGAAGGATAGCAAGCCAGTGCTCATGGTGGCCTCTTCTTCTTCTGGTTCAAAGAAAAAGAATCTAAAGAAGAAAAAGGCTAAGAAACCAAAAGGAAGTGCAGCCAAAAAGAAAACCAAAGAAACCGCACCCAAAGGAATTTGCTTCCATTGTGGCAAGGCCGCCCTTTGAAGCTTAAGCTATAAAGTCTATCTGGAAGAATTGAAGGAAGAAGGCATCGATGCCTCGGCTCCTTCTGTATGTTTGTCATCGAGGTTAATCATTTCGACCATAACATATGGGTATTAGATATCGGTTGGGGCTCACATATGCAATGATATCAGGGCCTCGGGACGATGAGACGACTCGGGAAGGGAGAACTAGACTTGCGTGTAGGAAATGGAGCAAGAGTTGCTGCATTAGCCGTAGGCACTTATTTTTGTCACTCCCGGTGAGCTTGTAATTAAACCGGATGAATCTTTGTTTTGTACTGTTTAACAAAGAACATATTGCATTTCTTGTTTAAATAGAGTGGTTTCTATTTGACTTTTAGTAACAATGGTTGTTCTATTAGTTTGAATGGAATGCTTTATGGTACTGGTACATTATGCAATGGAATTTACATATTAGATATGTCACATTCAATTATGAATGTCAATGACACGAAAAGACATAAACGAGATAATTTAAAATCAACTTACTTATGGCATTGTCGCCTTGGCCATATAAATGAGAGACGCATAGCTAAGCTCCATGAGAATGGTAGTTTAGGGTCATTTGATTATGAATCATATGACACATGTGAATCTTGTTTTTTAGGCAAGATGACTAAGTTACCCTTTAAGGGAAAGGGTGAACGAGCGATTGGAGTATTAGACCTAATACATTCAGATGTATGTGGTCCGATGTCCATCCATGCTAGAAGTGGTTGTCTTTACTTCATTACCTTTATCGATGATTATTCTCGATATGGGTACCTGTATCTGATGAGATACAAATCTGAAACATTTGAAAAGTTCAAACAATTCAGAAATGAAGTAGAAAACCAACTTGGGAAAAGTATCAAGACATTACGATCCGATCGTGGTTGGGAATACTTAGACCAACAGTTTTTAGATTATCTCAGAGATAATGGGATTTTATCTCAATGGACTCCTCCTTACACACCACAGCATAATGGTGTGGCAGAAAGGAGAAATCGAACCTTGTTAGACATGGTACGATCGATGATGGGCTTTGCAAAGTTACCGAAATCCTTTTGGAGGTATGCACTCAAGACAATTGTTTACTTGCTAAACAGAGTTCCATCAAAGACAGTTGATGTTACTCCATATGAGATGTGGACTAACAAAAGACCATATCTTACTCATTTGAAAGTTTGGAGTTGTCCTGCTTATGTGAAGCGGATACAGTCAGATAAGCTTGATGCAAAGTCTGACAAGTGTTTGTTCGTAGGATATCCTAAAGAAATAACGGGGTATCAATTCTACCTTGCTGAGGAACAAAAGGTGTTTGTTTCAAAGCATGCTGTCTTTTTAGAGAAAGAGTTTTTTTTACAAGAAGACAGTAGGAACAAAATTGAACTTGAAGAAGTTCAAGATGCTCGAACGACGCAGATCAATCGCTGAACTCAAGCTGTGACTCATACAGATGAAATAACATTCAACCTTCTACAACACACGAAGTTTGTAGGTCACGTAGGATACGCCTGCTCTGTTCGAGAGATATGGATTTCGTGAGTGAACAGAATGACGTATTGCTCATAGAAGATAATGAGCCTACTACCTATGAAGAGGTTCTGAAGAGTTCAGAGTCTGAGAAATGGCTTCAAGCCATCCAGGCTGAAATGGATTCCATGTATGAAAACCAAGTATGGACTTTGGTTGAGGCACCCGAAGGAATAAAACCCATAGGGAGTAAATGGGTTTTCAAAAAAAAAAACCGACATGGATGGTAATGTAATTACCTATAAAGCAAGGCTTGTGGCTAAAGGTTTTCGTCAAAGACAAGGAGTTGACTACGACGAAACCTTCAACCCAGTAGCAATGCTTAAATCCATTAGAATACTCCTAGCCATTGCCACTCATTATGATTATGAGATATGGCAAATGGATGTGAAGATAGCTTTCCTAAATGGAAATCTAGCTGAGGATGTGTATATGACACAACCTGAGGGCTTCACCTCCTATGATGGCGAAAAGGTATGCAAGCTTCAGAAATCCATCTATAGATTGAAACAAGCATCCAAGAGTTGGAATATCCGTTTTGATGAGGTAATCAAAGAGTTTGGTTTCTCACAAAATCCGGATGAATACTGTGTATAAGAAGGTTAGTGGGACTGCAATCGTATTCCTTTTGCTATATGTAGATGACATATTATTACTAGAAAATGATGTCTCTATGCTACAATCGGTGAAGATTTGGTTGTCCAAATAATTTGTCATGAAAGACCTTGGTGAAGCAACTTATATCCTTGAGATAAAGATTTATAGAGATAGATCAAAAAGGTTACTTGGTCTTTCACAATCAACGTACATAGACAAGATGCTGAAGAGGTTTAGCATGGAACAATCAAAGAGATGGTACCTTCCCGTGACTCATGGGATAACACTCTCGAAATCTATGTGTCCTAAGGCACAAGATGAGAGGATGAGCATAAATATGATCCCGTATGCATCTACGGTAGGATCTATCATGTATGCAATGCTATGTACGAGACCCGATGTATCATATGCTCTAAGTGTTACGAGCAGATACCAATCGGATCCTGGTGAGGGTCACTGGGTGGCTGTCAAGAATATCCTCAAGTACTTGCGAAGAACTAAGGATGTTTTCTTGATATATAGAGATGGAGATCTCAAAGTCAGCGGGTATACAGATGCCAGTTTTCACTCTGATAAGGATGATTCCAAATCCCAATCAGGTTACGTATTCACACTGAACGACGGGGCAGTCAGTTAGAAGAGTTCCAAACAAGAGACAACTGTCGATTCAACAACCGAGGTAGAGTACATTGCCGCTTCAAACGCAGCAAAGGAAGCAGTTTGGATCAAGAAGTTCATTACTGAACTTGGTGTGGTTCCTAGCTGTGATGGGCCCATACGGTTGTATTGTGACAACAATAAGACTATTGTGCAGGCGAAGGAACTAAGGTCTCATCAACGATCCAAACACGTACTCCGCAGATATCATCTGATTAGGGAGATCATTGGACGAGGTGATGTCCAGATAAAGAGAATTCCCATCGAGCAAAATATTGCTGATCCGTTGACAAAGCCATTATCACAGAAGAGCTTTGATTCTCATGTACTCGCCTATGGTATTAGATATCAAGGCGATTGGCTTTAGGTCAAGTGGGAGATTGTTAGTATTGGACCCTGAATCTTTTTGGTAAGCTAGGATGATTAAATAAGGATTTTTGAATGATTATTCATGAGTAAAGAAGTTAAGAATTCTTGAAATTGAAATGAAATGGAAGATATGGTTTAAATACGAGATGGATTAATGTGGAATTAATTGACATGTTAATATGCTTAAGGTAAGGTGTCATGAAATTAAGTGGCATGATTTAATGGGATTCAATTATTGTATTTTGTGGAATTAATTAGCATGTTAAGGAAATTTAATTAACATGTTGATTAGACTAAGACTATATGACATGGATTAAGTGTATTAAGGTGTTATGCAGATTATAGAGGTATTAAGGGTTGAATGGGCCTAAATCAAATGAAAAGAAGAAGAAATGGTTTGGACTTAAGTGATTTAGTAGGATGAGAAGAAAGAAGGAAGAATAAGTGGGCTTAAGTAAGAATAGAAGAGGGTTTGTATTAAAAACCTAATGGGCTTAAGTTAAGATGGGCTTAAGTGAGTGAAGTAGTATAAAAGGAAGGAGATGAAATGAATTGGGGTAGGAAGAGAAGAAGTAACTTACGAAAATTAGAGGAGAGAGGGAAGAGAGAATTCGTGGGAGGAGGAGGAAAGAAGAAGAAAAGAGAAAGAAATCTTCTAGGTCATGATTTCCCAAGAGATTTAAGAAGATTTTGAAGAAGGTTCAAGAGATAAAAAGGTGTAGGAAGATTCAAGCTACAATCTAAGCCAAGGAACCTCATATTTAAGCAAGGATTTGAGGTAAGTGATGAGTATAAGTTTAAGCTTTGGATGGGTTATGGTTGAGAAAGCCTATAAAATGAATGGGTATTGTGATTCCAAGATCAATTTCATGATTTGTGTCCTTAGGGTTGTTTCATTTTGGATGTCTTTTGATTTGGGGATTTTGTTGATTTTGAGGAAAATGGTGAGAGGCAAGAGGAATGGAAAGCAAGGGAAGGTCATTGGAGCAAGGTTTTCAAGCAAGGAATCATAAGGTAGGTTTTATGTTTATAGTTAAATAATGGGCCATTGACATATTTTTCAAAAAAAAATTAAGAATATAAAAATGCTTTCAAACTCATTGTTTTTGAATGCCTTGAGAAATTTCTATAATTGATGTGCAATGGTATGAATGATTTGAAAATGTTATGTGATTTGGATGATTTATGATTTGATATGTGAATGTGGATATTATATGATTTGGCTTGAGGAATGATGATGCATTGCATATGAAATGCTTTATGTTCATGAAATGATTTATGAAAAATTTGCATGATTTATGCAAAACAAGATTTCCAAGATTTTTGCCTTTGGGCAATTAAGTTTCAAGTCATGATTATATGTTAAGTGGGTTAGGTTAAGTCCACCCAAGAAATGTCTCGTGCACGATGACCATGAAAAGCCTTCTCCCGGCTGCCCGATTGTGGCATAGGATGATCCATTATTCGGACTCCTCAAGATTTGCCCATATAAGCTCATTAAATGAGACTATATGGTTGCCAAGAATTGTGGACTTGCCAAACCATTATGATGTGTTAGGTGGTATGTGTTATATGATGTGAATTGTGACAAGTTGAATTGCATTCATGATTTCATGAAAGTTTGAAAAATGCATTAATTGCATTTATGATTTTATGAACCATTAAAAAAAATGAATGATTTGTGATTTCAAGAAAATGACAAGAGTTTTTGAAGAAAACAATGTTTTATGATCCAAAGGAAATTTATATGGAAATGGACTTCTAAAACTGTTTTGTTCATTATTTGGTTATAAGCATAGAACCTATTGGGCTCCCCAAGCTCACTCCCTTATTTTCCCAATTTCCAGGTTTTTAGCAAGAATTCAAGAGAAAGTGGATCAAGGCATCTTGTGCTTGTTTTATTGTGTATTTGAAGTTTGGTTATGTAAATGTATAGTTGTAATTCATATGAGCAATTGAATAAGGTAAATGAGATATTTGTTATTGGTCTTGGAATTTGGCTAGGAAATGCCAATGAAATTGTAAAACTCTTATGTATGATGATTAATGCAATATGGACTTGAGTATGGTTGTGAATGTACAATTGCATATAAACGAATATGGAGCAATGGTTGAAAGTTAGCATGATGCCTAAGTCTTGTTTATGAGGATAGCTTTGATGGTTGCCTAGGAATTTAGGGGTGATGAATAAATTGAATCAAGAATTTATAGAATGATAAAATAAGTGTGATGTTTGAGTCGTTATAAAGGATGTTAGCATGAGATGGCATGAATATCATATATGTAGGTAAATGCTATGAGGTTGGGATTGATGGTCATGCATGTTTAATGAAGGTGAGAATGAGGCTTGTGTGAGGTTGATTGCGCAAAGTCTTGAAGATGTGTTAATTTGGTTAGTTGCTTTATTTAAGGGAAGTGCTGTCAGATTTTCCTAAAATTTGACAGAACTTCGCTTCAGTATTAGACCCTTTTGAGGCTTGAATTAGATCGGGAAGTCTTCATGAATATTGTAGTAGAAGTTCAGAACTTTCTAAGGGTATATCATTTGTCTCATTCGGAATTAGGGTTAAAAGGTTATGAGGTGAAGAACACATTCAGTCACTGTTCATTTAGCTATATTACTGTTACATTGGTCTTTAATGAGTAGTGTCCTTTGAGGGGCTTTTTTCCTTGATTAATGATGGAATTAGCCTTAGCATCCTTCATGAGATTTGTAGTTCATCTTGTTATCTTTCCATGAAGGTATATTATGCACCAATTGGAGCTAGGAATAAGGAGTTATGAGGTTTGAAAGGTGATAGTCTCAAGTGAATTGAAGTTGGTTTTAAGATTTTGAGTTTTGGAAAAATGGTGTGTCTGTTAAATGGACATGAATGTCCGTTAAACGGACAGCCTCGAGTGCCAAAACACTCCTTCGCCTACCCATGTCCGTTTAACGGACAATCTTGAAGCTTTTGGGACACATCCACCCGAATGTGTCCGTTAAACGGATAGTCATGGGAAAAATGGAATTTTGGACATTGTTAGAGGCCAAATTTGGTTTTGTGATCTTCATAAGAGTTGTAGATCTAGATGTCTAATTTCAAATTGTGAAAGAACGAACTCAATCCGATATCTAGATAAAAAGTTATGGCAATATCTCCAAAAGAGTTTCAATTGGATTTTTGAAGTGAGCATTGTCTATTGTTTTGGGAATAAATCCCTCATACGACCTCCAAATGAGGTGAGGCTTGAACCATTGGATTTATAAGACATATATATTTCTTGATACAAAAATTGGTGTCATTTGGAGTTAAATTGAGGAAGTTCTCAGTAAAGTGAAAGGCCGGTTAAGAGAGCATGTTTCCGGTATAAACTCTTTTAGGTTTTTGGAGTGTATCTTGAGTTATAGAACTCCGATTGAAGTGATTATTGTCTTAAATTAAACAAGAGTCATAAGGCTATGATTTAAAAGAAAATTCCAAATGAATTTAAGATTTTAAGTTTTTCAAATTCGGTGAACGCGTAGTGAAAATAAGTTCAAGTAAGATGATTAAGTGCATGGGCACACTACGAAACTTTGGTAAGTAAATTTTGGGAGCGTTTTGAGCATGAGAATGAATTCATGATGTATTTAAGGATTCAAGGGATCAAGAATGAAAAAAAAAATATAACCTTTCAAAGTAATACGCACGCTCAGGATTCACGATTTTAAGCAAGAGAGTTAGGTTCCGAAAACGGGATCCAATAGTTGGGGTCCGGTCTCCGGGTCGGGTCCCAACATTTGTGGTATCAGAGCGCCGGAATTGAGATCTTATATGGGCGCATATGTAAAAGTTACATGCAAGAGCAAATTGTTAAGAGTTTGGGCCAATCGAATTAGCGAATAAATTGAAGTTGTGGATTAGTGGAAATGAGAAATAGTACATGGTCAAACATGACCGGTAATGAGTCAATGCATCTGTTGATGAAATCGAATATGGTATCAATGACATACTATGGTGCTTGTTAGCCCCAAATTTTTTTTTAAAAGTTAAGCATGATTAGATTAATTAAGTAATTGAGTTAGCATTAATTTAGTTATAAGTAAGTAAGATGTCATAAATAAATTAGTTGGCATGAATTAAATAAGTTAGGTAAGATTTAATGAAGTTAAATGTGTTAGTTGGACTTAAATGAGTTAGATGTAACTAATGTGTTAATTGGGCTTTGGGTCCAAATGAAATAAGAAAGAAGAGAGGATATTAATATGCAATGGGCCTTAATGAAGTAGGAAAAGAAAAGAGAATAAGGTGGGCCTAAAAGATAGATGGGCTTAAGTGGTTTAAAGAAGATATTAGAGGAAATAAGAAGAAAAGAGGAGAAAGTAAGTTGGGCTTGGACCTTGGGCTTAAGTGATTTAAGTAAGTAGTATAAAAGAAGAAGAAAGAAATGAGTTAGTAAGGAAGAAGAGAGAATTTTCGAAAATTAGAGGGAGAGAGGAGAGAGTGTCGTGAAAATGGAGGGAGAAGGAGAAACGAAGAAAAGCATGGCTAGGGTTTGTGATCTCTAAGAGTTCAAGCAAGAGTTTGGAGAAAGTGCAAGAAGAAAAAGTGAAGAGGAGAAGCTAAGCTACCTTTTGAGTCAAGAAACTCTTGGGTTGAGTTAAGATCTAAGGTAAGTTATGTTTTTAAGAGTTGGTTTTTAGTTGAGTTTTGGTGTAGAAGGTTTAAGAATCAAGTGGGTTTAGTGATTCTTAAGCTAATTTTATAAAAGAGGTTTTATGGAATTTCAATTGGATTTGTGTTGATTTGGGTTTTTATTTTCTCTTGAAGAAGAGCAAGAGAAAGGAGAAGAGCAAGAGGAAGAGCTTCATTTAGCAAGGATTTAGCAAGTATAAGGTGGGTTTCACTTTTATCTTTATGTTAGTAAGTATTGAATGCTAATTTAACTAATGAAATTAATGTTTCCAACTACCTTGAGAATGAGCATTAATTGTGTATTGAGTTCTTGACATTGTTTGAAAATGAGCATTGATTGTCTATGATTGTCATTAAATGGGAATTTTAGCAGTACATGATATTGCGTGAACTTGCCATGAATTAAATGAGCATGAATGCTAGTGACAACATGAAATGTGCTTTAAGCATAATCAGCTTTATGGATGCATGAAAATCCATTTTCAGAAAATCAGCTAGCGGACAAGACAAGTCCAGTTTTTATGCATGAAATTCAGTGTTATGTGGGTTAGTTAAGTCCACCAGCAAAGTCACGTGCACGTTGACCAGTATAGCCTTCTCTCGGCTGCCCGATAGTGGCATAGGATGTTCCTTTTTGGATTCCTCAGCATATGACTACACTTGTGTAGCTCATCAGTAACCCGTGGACTTTTCGAACCATCAGCTATGTGTTACATGTTAAGCATATGTTTGCAAGAATGAAAACTTTATGGAGCATGAACATTGTGTTTTGAGATTGATAAATTGCATGAAATGTATGATTGTATGATTTCTATACAAAGTGCTAAAAGTATGATTAATGAAGAAATGTAGCTTATTAGCCTAAATATAAACGTGTTACCCACGAGCGAAAGCTCACCCCCTCCAATCCCGTCCCATCTCCAGGTGAAGAGCGCAATTTCGAGGAACGAGCATAAAAGGCATACTCCAAGATTTTGTTTTTGATGAAATTCAAGTCATTTTGTTGTAAACAATGCTTTAGATGCATTTCAAGAAAACAGTAGCATTTTGGATATGTATTTTGAATCATGTTGTAAAAGGGCTTGAAATGCCCTCTAAAGCCTTGTAATAACTTATATTTTCATATGAATGCAAGAATGTTCAGTTATAATGTATTTTGTAAAATCCATGTATGTTTCAAAACAATAGCATCATTGTGTAGCTTGAACATGGTTAGATGATTAAGAGTGCGGTTGTTGCTTAGAATGGTATTTGGAAATACCTTAGAGTTTAAACATGTTATATGAGGTTGCATGTTGGGTTTTATGCAGGTGGAAGTATTAGGATTGAAAAATTGGTTAGTTACATTTTCAAGGGAAGTGCTGTCAAATTTTCCTAAAATTTGACAGAACTTCGCCTCAGTATTAGACCCTCTTAGGGCTTGAATTAGATCAATGAGTCTTCATGAATATTGTAGTAGAAGTTCAGAGATTTCTAAGGGTATATCGTTTGTTTCAATTGGAGTTAGGGTTAAAAAGTTATGAGTATTAGAACACATTCAGTTATTGTTCATGTTGCAAATGTTACTGTTACATTGGTCTTATTGAGCAGTGACCTTTGAATGGATTTTTACCTCACTAAATGATGGAGTTAGCTTTATCATCCTTCATGATATTTGTAGAGAATCTTGTTATCTTTCCATGGAGGTATAGTATGCACCTATTGGAGCTAGGGGTAAGAAGTTATGAGTGTTGAAAGATGATAGTTACAAGTGAATTCCAGGATGAGAGGTTGTAAGTTTTGGAAATTGGCGTGTCCATTAAACGGACACTAATGTCCGTTAAACGGACAGCCTCAGGTGTCAAAACACCCCTTGCCCAACCCGTGTCTGTTAGACGGACATGCATGTCCGTTTAACGGACATTTGCGAAGAGTTTGGTACCCTGTCACCCGTACCTGTCCGTTAAATGGACAGGCAGCTACGGGAAAATGGGCAAATTGGACTTTGTTAGAGGCCGAATTTGGTTTTGTGGTCTTCATAAGAGTTGTATATCTAGATGTCTACTTTCATATGGTGAAAGAACGAACATGATCCGACCTCTAGATTAAAATTTATGGCAATCTCACCAAAAGAGTTTCATTTGGATTTTTGAAGTGAGCATGGTCTATTGTTTTGGGCATAAATCCCTCATACGACCTCAAAATGAGGTGAGGTTTGAACCATTGGATTCATAAGACATATATCTTCCACTCGATAAATTTTTGTGTCATTTGGAGTTAAATTGAGAATGTTTTCATAAAAGCAAGTAAGAGGTCAGTTAAGAGAGCATGTTTCAGCTATGAACTCTTTTAGGTTTTTGGAGGGTATCTTGAGTTATATGACTCCGATTAAGGTGATTCTTGCCTCTATGCGAACGTGAGGCTTTAAGATACATTTGTTATGAACAAGTCAAATTGTGATTTTGATGTTTAGGAAATGTGCGCTCATCACTTTTATGGAATAACAGCTTATAACACTGAAATGTCGTAAGTGCAAGGTTTCAGGAGTACGATAGTTAAGCAGTTGGGTCACGAGATCCGACATCTATGGTATCAAAGCAAGTGTGATAAGTATAAGTTCCATGTAGTTGGGTCTCGGATCCAACAGTTGGGGTCCAGTCTCCGGGTCGGGTCCCGACAGTGCTTATCCTTGAATGTGGGAAATATGTGAATTATGAGCATGATTGTTTGAGGAAAAGTAGGGAGACAGGGATTAAGGGGTTCAAGTAGAACTTCATGAAAGTAGAAATTCTTATGATTTTAAGAAGAAGAAACCGGAACCCCAGTGGGTGTATGCTTATAATAAATTCAATAAGCCAAGTTTGTTTTCATTAAATCAAGCAAGAAAGAATTGCATCATAATTGTTGCATCAGTTGTGCATTGAGTGCATTATGAAATGTTGCATGTTTAATATGTCGATTATGTGAATGATTGATGAAATGACTTTAAAAAGGGGTTTTTCTTTTTAAGAATACAAGTTTGTGAAATTATGCTTTCAAACATGATTTGTGCAAGGATATCACGTTGTGAAAAGCAAGTTTACAAGAAAGTGCCATTACGAGCACCAAGATTACAAGTTTTTGAAATCTATACGCTGTGTGAAATATGTGATGATTTTATTTCCACAAGTTTAAGTCAATGGCAAATATATATACATACATATATATATATGTAAGATGTGAAGTGAAGGATAATGGGACCATGAGATGATTGATAGTAATGTTTGTATAAGTTCAAGAAGGTCAAATTGGTTGTTGTTGGAAGTATTTGTATGAAAATCCATAATTAGGCACAAATGAGTGTATTAAGCACATAAGTAGAATATGTGTGAAGATGATAGAGGAAGAAACCTATGATTTAATGAATATTATTAGTCATAGTTTCTCATGGTTTAATGTAGCGCCCCCTTACCATAGGGTATCCACCGGAATGCCCGTAGGTTATTCCGATACATATCCTACGACAAGAGACCACTACCGACAACAACCACTACACTCCTCATGGCATCACAATCATAAGACAGTAATAAGAAATTGACCACTTTTTAAAACCAAATTAGATTCCATTTCATTCAATCAAAACTCGATAATTTACAATATCAAGATTTTTAATTTACATGATCCAAACATCTGCACACTAAGTATCAAACTGTCTGCATAAGAAAGCAGATCTAACTATAAGTCTCCAAAAGAAAGCCCGGTGACCGACCTTTGAGCCATCGCTTCTCTTGCCAATCCACAATTATCTGGCTTTACGATCTGAGGAGCTATCATCATGCTTATGCCGAAAAATAATTGCAATTTTGGATGAGTTTGCGAACTCAATGAGAAACCATCATCGATGGTTCTCCCAATTCATGCATCATATAAGCATGTAACAATATACACCAGATGTTATACAAAACACAATAGTAATTCACCACAGATAGTAAATATCTGAGCGATCAATAACATTGTCAAATGTTCGATTCGATATGCAATGAACATGTGACTCTTTTCGATTCATTTGAGATTGTGACCGAAGCGCATAATGATGATCAAGTATAGGCGGCGTCAGGGAGAATTATCTCCGTTGAGCTCGAGGCTCGGTTCAGATATATCGAGCTCTAGGCTCGGTTCGATCTGATGGCGTCTCGGTTCACAACTTTCCTTTTAACGATGGGATGCATTTGTGCATGAATGCACATGTTCCATAGCGATAAACATGATAATACGGTCCAAATATTCAGTCCAATTAGGCGGTTGCCTCATGTAAAGCACGATCAAGAATGCCACATATAATCCACGTAATCCCCGTAGGGCAATCAAATCACAGTTATAATCCACGTAATCCCCGTAGGGCAATCAAACCACAGTTAACACATAGATTGGAATAACCAACTAGGTTACTCACCTAATAACTTCTACGCTAGTGCCGGGAAGTCTCTGCCAAGTCCGTGGAACGACGGTCTACTTGAGCCTCTATAGCACATTAAATGAATAGCCATTACCATCGGTATACTTGAAATAACTAAATAATGCACATGAAATCAGTAAAATGTGTATAATGCATATTCATGGCAATCCCGGCCCTAATCCAATATTTTCCCATAATAAAATTCTATCAAAAATTAGAAATCTATAGCGCTAACGGTTACTAATCGGACCTCTATAGGTCCCCGATTAAATAAAGCAATGGTTCACATGTTAAAATCGATAGGGCTACGTCAAATTCCGTCTAAAAATTCCCGTTTTCTCATAAAATGAAATTAAATATTCAACGAATCCGATGCGTCTGGAATCAGGTCAATCGGACGTCGGACGGGAAAGTAATTGACAAAAGAAACAATCGGGTCACTTAATGCCAAATAATAACAAAAATAATAATATATATGTATATGTGCCTTCCTTGCCCTTTTTTTCAGTTTTCAACCCAAAGTTTCAACCTCTATAATTCTTAGCACACAATTCAGAAAAATACAAACTATAGCTTTTTGAAAAGCTTATAAAAAGCTCTACAATTCTCAAGAAGACCATAAAAATCAATTCCAACTCTAAGGGTGTCAAATATCCCATCAAACCTTCTGCCTACTCAATTCCCATTAACACAGGGCAGTACATTGACAATTTCATAACTCACTGATTCTTCAGAAATAAATTACCACAAAAATATGGTCAATAAGTTCACAATGTCCTCAACAACTTTCATGAACAATCCAAAATCAAATTCTATTTCTAAACTAGTCAATTAATTCACCTAATGTTACTGTCCCTGAAATCTTCCAATTTGGGCAGTAACCTTATAACAAGCATAACTTCCTGTACACAAGTCAATAAAATCAGAACTTTATATCCCTGTAAAGATAACATCTCAAACTTCAATTTTCATGAAGCACTCAACATCCAATTCGATCTCTAACAATTTCAAAACTGTTATGGAAGTTTCTGTTATGATCAGCCATTTATAACCTAATGCAGGATCAATTTTTACAAAATCATAACTCCCAATTCTGACTTCTAAAAAATACACACCATATATCAATTTCAAGGTAATCTCTTCCTCTACAATTCTTCAGAAGCTCACTCACACCAATTCAGTCCACATAAAATGTTAAAATTTCCTCCAATCAGTAAACTCACAAAATCACACTTAAGCTAGGTTTCATCCAAAATGCTCAAAACCAGTCATTAGTAATCAATTCATATCTCCCAATATACAATTCTAAAAATAGCAAGATCAGTAGCAATGGAAAGCTAATTAAATAAGCTACAACTATCATGAAGATCATTCTCCTAATTCCATCTCAATTAATTCCTAAAATCAGCAAAGTTCATATGTTGAGGTTTCGGTTACTGTTCACAGCAATGGAACAGTAACTTTCCATTCAAGAATTCACCCTTCTATCATTGAAATTCAACAACACCTATTTCACACTAAATTGAAGCCAACATTCCAAAGTTTCAGTGGCCACTGACCTTACCTCATTTGCATTACTAAAAAATAAATTATGAACAAAACAGTAACATCAATTATAATTCCAATTTTCCAGATTTAAGGTTAACCTTAGTTCAACCACTTCCAATGCCTTTTTCACATCACTAGACATCAAAATAAATACAAATTAAATATTACTACAGTCATACATATACTAGAGCTAACACTGAAAAATTGGCAGCATTAAATTCCTCAATTCAAATACTCAAATAATTATCCATATTCAATTCAATATCAAACCATATCATTAATTTCCACTCAACAACACCTAGCCTTAAACCCATTTCTTCCAACCATATTAATCATCACTTTAATGCCTACATGAACCTAATACATGCTTTAAACCTTTTATTAACTACTCCATACTATCATGGCATTTAATCCATATGAAAGACATCATTTAAAACTCAATTCCTTAAATGAAAACTTACCTAACACCAAATCTCCTTCAAAGCTTCAATAACCCCTTCTAACTTCCACACCAAAATACCAACCTCCTTTCCTTCTCAAGTATGTACCATACTCATTATCTAACTTTGATGAGATCAAAGAGAATAGCTTGAAGTTACAAAGAAAGATGAGAAAAGCAAAATTTCGATGGTTTAAGCAAGAGAGGTTTTGTGTTTGAGAGTTTCGGATGAGTTAAAACTAAAACACTTAAATTCATTTCCTTTCCTTTTAAGCATATCCGAGAGAATTGAGAGAAGCACTCAATGTTGCCTTTTGTAATGGCAATTTATAATTGGTTCTTTTGAATTTGAAAAGTCAAATTATCATTTATTTAATCCAGTCCAAAATTTTACTCCATTTAACTCCAATAACCCTACTTTCGGTCCCAAAATAATATACCCCATATTCTTGTGCCATTGGGTAGCGATCTTTACTCTAGAAAATCGAATCGATTCATTAATTGGCGATTTTTCGATCAAGAATTGTCTCGAAAAAATCCAGAAAATTCCTAAAATCCCTAAAATGTAAAAGCGATTTATGGTGCAGTCAAATAATTTTCCAAACTCAATTACCCCATTAATTTCACACGAAGTTCAATTTCAACCTATATTAGGAAGATGACATGAATGCATGTATACTATGTGCATGTGCAACCAATCGATAATTATAGAGGCTATATCTGTGTATGCGCATGCCGAGATATAATTAACTATCTCGAACCCATCCTAATTACCAAAATACCCTTCCTATAAGAGAGGGGATGTTACAATTCTCCCCTCCTAACAAAAATTTCGTCCTCGAAATTCTTACGATTGATCGAAAAGGTGAGATCTGTCTCCTCATATGCTCCTCGGTCTCCCGGTAGCCTCCTCGGTCGAATGGTTCCGCCAGAGAACCTTCACCGATGGAATACTCTTATTCCTCGGTTGTTTCACACGAGACCGATAATCAATCGGCTCCTCCACATAACTCAAATTCTGGAGACCTCAATCTCTTGAGCCGGTATCACATGTGTCGGATCGACCGACACTGGTCGGAGCATACTCACATGAAAGGCGTCATGTGGCGAGACATCTCACTCGGTAAAGCTAGCTTTGTAGGCCAAAGGTCCGATCCTCTCGGTGATCTCATATGGACCAATGTACCTAGGGCTTAACTTACCCTTTCTCCCAAATCTCAATTACACCACGCCACGGTGACACCGTAAGAATACTCTATCGCCCACATTATACTCAATGTCCCTCTATCTTTGATCCACATAGCTCTTACATCTATCTGAGCGCGCTTGATGCGACTCGAATCGATCTCACCTTGTCAATTGATCCCGAGTCACTCGGGACCCTCGATCATCCTCACGCCCTCTTCATCTCAATCTGAGGCGATCTACACGATCGCCCATACGATTGCCTCATATGGAGCCATCCAGATGCTACTATGATAATGATTGTTATAAGCAAATTCAATCGAGGCTAGATATTGATCTCATGCTCCTCTGAACTCCAATACACAAGCCCAAGCATATCCTCAACGATCTTAATCGTCCTCTCACTCGCCCATCATGCGAGGATGAAATGTTGTCTTGAAATTGACTTAGTACCCATAGCAGGATCGCAAACTCTGCGAACCTCGAAGTAATCTGGGATCACATGCGGACACTATCGACACCGGGACCCCATGCAGTCTCACTATCTCGCCACATACTTACGGGCCAACCGATCCATGGTATTATTCTCCTCTTTGGTAAGAAATGGGCGATTTAGTCAACCGGTCCACTATGACCAGATATCATCATCTTTGCCTCGGCGTCTAAGCAACCCCATAATGAAATCCATGGTGATCCGTTCCCATTTCCACTCCGGAATGGGCAGCGAATGAAGCTTCCCTCTTTGGAGCTTGGTGCTCGACCTTAACTTGCTTGTACGTCAACACACCTGACACAAACTCACCACCGCTTCTTCATACCGGGCCACCAGAAATGTTGCTTAAGGGTGTTATACATCTTGGTAGTACCAGGATGCATAGCATATGTGGCCATGTGAGCCTCCTCCAGTATCTCTCGCCTCAGATCATCCACATCAGGTACACAAAGCCTCTGCCCTATCCATAGAGTCTCATCTCACATCAAACTCGGATCTCGAATCGACTTTCACTTTCTCAATCGGTCTCACCATAACAGGATCCTTATCCTGAACTCTCCTGATCCTGTCCAGTAGCATCGGTCTCAGTCTCAATGTAGCCAATAATACTCCATCCTGCTCCAGATTCATCTGAACATTCAAAGCTCTCAACTGAATCAAATTAGGCAACCTCATAGCTTGAATCTGAGCTGTACTAGTATGTGACTTCCTACTCAAAGCATCTGCCACCACATTAGCTTTCCCAGGGTGATACTCAATAGTACAGTCGTAATCCTTCAACAACTCAAGCCACCTCCTTTGTCTCAAATTCAACTCTCTCTGGCTCAGTAGGTATCTCAAACTCTTATGGTCAGTAAAGAACTGAAAGGTCTCACCATACAGGTAATGCCTCCAAATCTTCAATGCAAATACAACTGCAGCTAATTCCAAATCATGAACAGGATAATTTACCTCATGAGACCTCAACTGTCTCGAGGCATAGGCAATGACCCTACCATGCTGCATCAGAACACACCCCAATCCCTGATGTAATGCATCACAGACACCTCAAATCCTCCGGTCCCGGATGGAATAGCCAACAGGTGCGAGAGTCAACCGATGTTTCAACTCCTCAAAACTCTTCGACACTCCTCGGTCCACAGAATGGCACATTCTTCCTCGAAGTTTTGTCGGAGGAAATTTGAGATCAATGAGAACCCTCGACAAACCTCCGTAATAACCGGTCAATCCGAGGAAACTCGAATCTCCCGGCACATTCCTAGGAGCTTCCCACTTCAAAGACCGCCTCAACCTTACCGGATCCACTGAATACCTCTCCGGTCACTATGTGCCCCAAAATATCACTCGATCCGCCAAAATTCACATTCTTGAATTTGGCGTATAACTATCTCTCTCCTCATAAATGCGTAACACAATCCTCAAATGCTCACTATGCTCCTGTCTATCCTCGAATATACCAAAATGTCATCAATGAAAACAATAACAAACCGATCCGGTAGGCTAAAATACCTTATTCATCAAGGCCATAAAAGCTGCGGGGCATTTGTCAACCCAAACGGCATCACTAGAAACTCGAAATGCCCATACCGCTCCTGAATGCACTCTTGGGCACATCGGCCTCTGCAATCTTCAATCGATAGTAACCGGATCGCAGATCTAACTTAGTGAACACCGAGCTCCTACTGAATCGATCAAATAAGTCATCAATCCTAGGCGGTGGGTACTTATTCTTTCTTGTCACCCGATTCACCGCTTATAATCGATGCTGACCTCAAAGTACCATCCTTTTCTTCACAAACAAAACTGGAGCTCCCTATGGTGAGACATCGGGTCCGATAAACCCTTTTCCAAAGAACTCCTCAGAATGAACCTTCAACTCCCTCGGCCCACAGGTGCCATCCTATATGGAGGTATAGATATAGGAGCGAGACTGAGGCGAGATCAATAGTAAACTCGTCTCCGATCCGGTGGCAAACCCGGTAACTCGTCAGAAACACATCTGAAATTCCCTAACCACGGAATATCCTGGAGCCTCTGCTCAACTCGGTGTCAACCACATGAGCAGATATGCCTCACGACCTCCTGCATCAATCTCGGCACTAAGGAAAGAGATCATCCGGGCACCGCTTTGCGACTAACTCCTCGAACACCGCTCTAGGTGACCGGAGACTCAACACAACCTCCTTGGTATAGCAGTCCATGATAGCCCTATGGGCGTCACCGATCCATCCCGAATCACATCGATCTCTCTCGGTGGCAATACTATAAGGTGCGCCCTCAATCTTGCTTGATCAACTGGATCGAGCATCCCCTGAACCTCTCCTAATGCGTAGTAGTACCTAGAGGTGTCTTGACCTCCAGCCCATCTTGTAACATCTCCCTATCCCCATGCGATCTACATGCCATATGAGGTGCAATAAAGGAATGTGGATCCAGGATCCGTGAGCAAATGCTTCAATATCGAGAAAGGAGAAGCATACCATTCTACAACATCGGGGAATCTGGGCCTCTGTCGCGTCATGGCGTATACTCTCGCTTGGGCTGTGGTGGTGCCCCACCCTCAGTCCTCACAAAGGACCCTCGGCTCTACCATGGCCTCTACCTCGGCCCTCCGTGGGATCCACCCACTCTACTACAGACAACAGATCGTACTACTCCCGACTCGCCCACTACCAAGAAGTTGAACTCTCAATGTATCAGGGCAATCCCGACTGATGCTCCGTCGAGCCGCACCTCAGCAGGCTCCGGTAATCCCAACACTCCCCATCTGTGTCTCCTCTCACAATGCGGCACTGGGAAATCATCCAGAGCCCCGCCACTACCACTACCGGTCGGTCCAAATCTCCCCTACGCCTAAAACCAGATGTCTCGAACCTCCAGGAGACACGAAAGTCCCGCCTACGACGCTTACTAAAGCTCCGCCAGGCTGCCTCGACTCTCCTTGGGCCGCTTACCGGGACCCAATCTCGGCTGCCTCTGTCTCATCATTTGCTCCACTCTACAGCAGCAGCTCTCAACTCAATAAATGTCCCCATGTCCGACCGAGCCAACTCCGAGTACGGATCTCGAAGATTGAGGCCATTCTCGAACCTCCGGCACTTGTCGGCCTCGGTCGGGACCATCACGGTGGCATAATCTATCACTCATTAAATTTCACCTCATATTTCGCCACCGACATCCGTCCTCGCCTTGATTCGAAACTCCTGCATCTTCATATCAAGGTAGACCTTGGGCATATAATTATCCACAAGGCCCTCGAAACTCGGCCCATGTGATAAGCAAGGCTTGGTGGTACCGCACTGCACGATCTTCCACCACTTATATCTTTGGGCCCCAACTGTGATGACACGATAATCGAACCTCCCATCGAGTTCGCATGATCCATCTGATCGAAGACTCTCTCCGTCCTCTCCAACCATCCTCAACCTCGCCGGGAGTCATCGCCATAGAAATCTCATACCGCCACAGCTGAAGAAGTCATACCTCCTCTCCGTCTCACGGAACTCGAGGAGCAGATCCTCGATATGAGGCATAGAAGACTCTACTGCGCCCATCGATCCTTGGTGTTTGGTCGCTCAACCCGATCACCTAATGCGAAGACCTAAAACAAAACAAAACTGCTGATCAGTTCCATTAGTTCCATCCGATTCATACCTATATTGTTACTATTCCCAAAAGATGCCAAACCATGCTCTGATACCACCAAATGTGGCCCCCTTACCATAGGGTATCCACCGGAACGCCCGTAGGTCATTCCGATACATATCCTACGACAAGAGACCACTACCGACAACAACCACTACACTCCTCATGGCATCACAATCATAAGACAGTAATAAGAAATTGACCACTTTTTGAAACCAAATTAGATTCCATTTCATTCACTCAAAACTCAGTAATTTACAACTGTCATTACTTTTTAATTTACACATGATCCAAACATTGCACACTAAGTATCATCTCATCTTGTATAAGAAAGCAGATCTAACTATAAGTCTCCAAAGAAAGCCCGGTGACCGACCTTTGAGCCATCGCTTCTCTCGCCAATCCACAGTATACGGCTCTACAGTCCTGAGGGAGCTATCTGTCTATGCTTATGCCTGAAAAATAATTGTAATTTTGGATGAGTTTGCGAACTCAATGAGAAACCATCATCGATGGTTCTCCCAATTCATGCATCATATAAGCATGTAACAAGTATACACTCGAGATGTTATACAAAACACAATAGTAATTCATCACAGATAGTAAATATCTGAGCGAATAATAACATTGTCAAATGTTGATTCGATATGCAATGCACATGTGACTCTTTTCGATTCATTTCGAGATTGTGACCGAGCGCATAACGGTGATCGGTATAGACGCGTCGGAGAGAATTATCTCCGTTGAGCTCGAGGCTCGGTTCAGTATATCGAGCTCTAGGCTCGGTTCAGTACAGTGGCGTCTCGGTTCATAACTTTCCTTTTAACAGTGGGATGCATTTGTGCATGAATGCACATGTTCCATAGCAGTAAACATGATAATACACAGTCCAAATATTCAGTCCAATTAGACAGTTGCCTCATGTAAAGCACAGTCAGTAATGCCACATATAATCAACGTAATCCCCGTAGGGCAATCAAATCACAGTTATAATCCACGTAATCCCCGTAGGGCAATCAAACCACAGTTAACACATAGATTGGAATAACCAACTAGGTTACTCACCTAATAACTTCCACGCTAGTGCCGGGAAGTCTCTGCCAAGTCTGTGGAACGACGGTCTACTTGAGCCTCTATAGCACATTAAATGAATAGCCATTACCATCGGTATACTTGAAATAACTAAATAATGCACATGAAATCAGTAAAATGTGTATAATGCATATTCATGGCAATCCCGACCCTAATCCAATATTTTTCCATAATAAAATTCTATCAAAAATTAGAAATCTATAGGCGCTAACGGTGCGCCAATCGGACCTCTATAGGTCCCCAATTAAATAAAACAGTGGTTTACATGTTCCGTCAATAGGGGCTACGTCAAATTCCCGTCTAAAAATTCTCGTTTTCTCATAAAATGAAATTAAATATTCAACGAATCCGATGCGTCTGGAATCAGGTCAATCGGACGTCGGACGGGAAAATAATTGACAAAAGAAACAATCGGGTCACTTAATGCCAAATAATAACAAAAATAATAATATATATGTATATGTGCCTTCCTTGCCCTTTTTTCCAGTTTTCAACCCAAAGTTCCAACCTCTATAATTCTTAGCACACAATTCAGAAAAATACAAACTATAGCTTGTTGAAAAGCTTATAAAAAGCTCTACAATTCTCAAGAAGACCATAAAAATCAATTCCAACTCTAAGGGTGTCAAATATCCCATCAAACCTTCTGCCTACTCAATTCCCATTAACACAGGGCAGTACATTGACAATTTCATAACTCACTGATTCTTCAGAAATAAATTACCACAAAAATATGGTCAATAAGTTCACAATGTCCTCAACAACTTTCATGAACAATCCAAAATCAAATTCTATTTCTAAACTAGTCAATTAATTCACCTAATGTTACTGTCCCTGAAATCTTCCAATTTGGGCAGTAACCTTATAACAAGCATAACTTCCTGTACACAAGTCAATAAAATCAGAACTTTATATCCCTGTAAAGATAACATCTCAAACTTCAATTTTCATGAAGCACTCAACATCCAATTCGATCTCTAACAATTTCAAAACTGTTATGGAAGTTTCTGTTATGATCAGCCATTTATAACCTAATGCAGGATCAATTTTTACAAAATCATAACTCCCAATTCTGACTTCTAAAAAATACACACCATATATCAATTTCAAGGTAATCTCTTCCTCTACAATTCTTCAGAAGCTCACTCACACCAATTCAGTCCACATAAAATGTTAAAATTTCCTCCAATCAGTAAACTCACAAAATCACACTTAAGCTAGGTTTCATCCAAAATGCTCAAAACCAGTCATTAGTAATCAATTCATATCTCCCAATATACAATTCTAAAAATAGCAAGATCAGTAGCAATGGAAAGCTAATTAAATAAGCTACAACTATCATGAAGATCATTCTCCCTAATTCCATCTCAATTAATTCCTAAAAATCAGCAAAGTTCATATGTTGAGGTTTCGGTTACTGTTCACAGGCAATGGAACAGTAACTTTCCATTCAAGAATTCACCCTTCTATCATTGAAATTCAACAACACCTATTTCACACTAAATTGAAGCCAACATTCCAAAGTTTCAGTGGCCACTGACCTTACCTCATTTGCATTACTACACAATAAATTATGAACAAAACAGTAACATCAATTATAATTCTAATTTTCCAGATTTAAGGTTAACCTTAGTTCAACCACTTCCAATGCCTTTTTCACATCACTAGACATCAAAATAAATACAAATTAAATATTACTACAGTCATACATATACTAGGGCTAACACTGAAAAATTGGCAGCATTAAATTCCTCAATTCAAATACTCAAATAATTATCCATATTCAATTCAATATCAAACCATATCATTAATTTCCACTCAACAACACCTAGCCTTAAACCCATTTCTTCCAACCATATTAATCATCACTTTAATGCCTACATGAACCTAATACATGCTTTAAACCTTTTATTAACTACTCCACACTATCATGGCATTTAATCCATATGAAAGACATCATTTAAAACTCAATTCCTTAAATGAAAACTTACCTAACACCAAATCTCCTTCAAAGCTTCAATAACCCCTTCTAACTTCCACACCAAAATACCAACCTCCTTTCCTTCTCAAGTATGTACCATACTCATCATCTAACTTTGATGAGATCAAAGAGAATAGCTTGAAGTTACAAAGAAAGATGAGAAAAGCAAAATTTCGATGGTTTAAGCAAGAGAGGTTTTGTGTTTGAGAGTTTCGGATGAGTTAAAACTAAAACACTTAAATTCATTTCCTTTCCTTTTAAGCATATCCGAGAGAATTGAGAGAAGCACTCAATGTTGCCTTTTGTAATGGCAATTTATAATTGGTTCTTTTGAATTTGAAAAGTCAAATTATCATTTATTTAATCCAGTCCAAAATTTTACTCCATTTAACTCCAATAACCCTACTTTCAGTCCCAAAATAATATACCCCATATTACTGTGCCATTGGGTAGCGATCTTTGCTAGAAAAAAATCGAATCGATAAATTAATTGGCGATTTTTCCGAGTCGAGAATTGTCTCCGAAAAAATCCAGAAAAATTCCTAAAAATCCCTAAAAATGTAAAACGATTTATGGTGCAGTCCAAATAATTTTCCAAACTCAATTACCCCATTAATTTCACACAGAAGTTCAATTTCAACCCTATGCCGGAAGATGACATGAATGCATGTATACTATGTGCATGTGCAACCAATCAGTAATTATAGAGGCTATATGCTGTATGCGCATGCCGAGATATAATTAACTATCCCGAACCCATCCTAATTACCAAAATACCCTTCCTATAGGAGAGGGGATGTTACATTTAAAGCCTAAGTGATCAAGTAGACATAGATTGAGAGTTGTTGATGATGTTACAATAAGGAATAAATTCTAAGATCAAGAGAAGAATATTTTCTAGGATTAATGAAGATCAAAGTATCAATCATGTAAGAGATTGATTTATGAATTGATGAAGATAAGTCTGTGGATAAAATAGGATGATGATAATAGGAGATTGATTAAGATTGCAGGAATAGTATAGATGATAGTAGCAAAAAGAAAATCCTCTTTTGAAGAGGGATTTCATTAAGTTAGAATAAGTAGATCAAATGGTTCATGTTAAGAGTAATCAATGAAAGAACTAATCAGAAAAGAATATGTGATGATTCAAAAGTGAGTACACTCACTATAGAGACCTTGATTGTTAACATGAGGAGCATGTAAGTCTATGTTATATATCACGTGATAGTATGTTTGGGAGATATTGGTATGACTTGATGAATATATTAAAATCACCCTAATTAAGTTTGCAAATAAGCTGCAAATTGTGGAGAAAAAAAAATCATTCGAGGAAGAAAGTCAATAAGAGGAATCAAAAGGAAAGTGAGTCAATATACCTTATTGAGGAATTTGTTAAGTAAGGAATCAAAAGGGCTAATCGAGAGATACATGAAAATTGATAATGATTGCTTAAGTTAACAAATGCCCAATAGCACTATGGAATTGGAGACTTTTTGATGATGTATGAAAGGTATTCAGAAAGATGCTCAAAAAAAAAATTTTTTGAGGAGAATGGTTTGAATACATGAAGAGAAATGTATAAAGCCCTATGAGTGAATTTTGATACATGACCTAGAACTCCAACATTGATGATTGTTTTGAGAGTTTGGAGACAACATATGTACAGGAACATGTATGAGCATGCAAATACAGATCGTAAAAGTACAAGGCAATTACTGAATTGGGAGAATTAAATATGAAACTCAGGAGATTGAGATATGTATCAAAAGACTATGATTGCACCAGTAAGAGATTCCAAGTGAGGCTAAGTGTTGCATCCGATACATTAAGCATGAATTCGATACTATGATGTCGAACTAGAGCAACAAGAAGCATAGCGGGTGGGACATAGTTTATCCCAAATTAAGGATAAAAGATTGTGAATCTTATTAAGAAATTGATACGGATCTGAATTTCAAGTTCAAATAGGAAGAATGATACCGGTGAATGAAATATGAAATATATGAAATCAATAAAGATGATTAAGTAAAAGGTTGCTAACAAAGTACAAATGGTAACATGAGGTATGCATCCCTAGTGATTTCATCGAAAGATCTCTTAGTGATCAAGAATGTCAAATGAGCAAGTGAATGTAGGAATTGATGGTCTTAATTATCAAGAATATGCTTAAAGCATATAGTTGAAGTTCATAAGGTTATGAGATCCAAGTATAGCTTTAGTTTATTGTAAGTATAAAATCACAGTTCTAGTGAATTCAATCAAATGCGGTATGAAGAATTAGATGATAGAAAGATTCATCTTTTTAGCATTATGATGATAAGTAAGGTCTACAAGTTATAGAAGGCTAGAATTGAAAAGGTTATGGACAGGTAAAATGAATGAGTGATAAGAATCAAGTGAAGTAAGAAAGATGAATTAGAAGAATCCAAGAATAGGCATGGAGGTAGTGTGTTAGCTCACAGTCACTTACCATTATTATGATGTGAACATCAAGCATAAGACGAGTTACCCCAGTGATGCTCTCAGAGTTACATGCTTTTACTCTCACGAGTACATGATTATGAGTACATGTTTAAGAGTGCCACCGTGCCAAGGTGCACTCAAGATCAAATAAGCAGGGTCAGGATGGTGAGCTATCTGAATAAGTCATGCAAGAATAAGTTAAATCCGTTAATTAAGGATTTAAAACCCTTACCACTAGATCAGTAAGATAGGAATTTCGAGAACGAAATTCTTTTAAAAGGGGGAGAATTATTGGACCCCGAATCTTTTTGGTAAGCTAGGATGATTAAATAAGGATTTTTGAATGATTATTCATGAGTAAAGAAGTTAAGAATTCTTGAAATTGAAATGAAATGGAAGATATGGTTTAAATACGAGATGGATTAATGTGGAATTAATTGACATGTTAATATGTTTAAGGTAAGGTGTCATGAAATTAGGTGGCATGATTTAATGGGATTCAATTATTGTATTTTGTGGACTTAATTAGCATGTTAAGGAAATTTAATTAACATGTTGATTAGACTAAGACTATATGACATGGATTAAGTGTATTAAGGTGTTATGCAGGTTATAGAGGTATTAAGGGTTGAATGGGCCTAAATCAAATGAAAAGAAGAAGAAATGGTTTGGACTTAAGTGATTTAGTAGGATGAGAAGAAAGAAGGAAGAATAAGTGGGCTTAAGTAAGAATAGAAGAGGGTTTGTATTAAAAACCTAACGGGCTTAAGTTAAGATGGGCTTAAGTGAGTGAAGTAGTATAAAAGGAAGGAGATGAAATGAATTGGGGTAGGAAGAGAAGAAGTAACTTACGAAAATTAGAGGAGAGAGGGAAGAGAGAATTCGTGGGAGGAGGAGGAAAGAAGAAGAAAAGAGAAAGAAAGCTTCTAGGTCATGATTTCCTAAGAGATTTAAGAAGATTTTGAAGAAGGTTCAAGAGATAAAAAGGTGTAGGAAGAGTCAAGCTACAATCTAAGCCAAGGAACCTCTTATTTGAGCAAGGATTTGAGGTAAGTGATGAGTATAAGTTTAAGCTTTGGATGGGTTATGGTTGAGAAAGCCTAGAAAATGAATGGGTATTGTGATTCCAAGATCAATTTCATGATTTGTGTCCTTAGGGTTGTTTCATTTTGGATGTCTTTTGATTTGGAGATTTTGTTGATTTTGAGGAAAATGGTGAGAGGCAAGAGGAATGGAAAGCAAGGGAAGGTCATTGGAACAAGGTTTTCAAGCAAGGAATCATAAGGTAGGTTTTATGTTTATAGTTAAATAATGGGCCATTGACATATTTTTCAAAAAAAAATTAAAAATATAAAAATGCTTTCAAACTCATTGTTTTTGAATGCCTTGAGAAATTTCTATAATTGATGTGCAATGGTATGAATGATTTGAAAATGTTATGTGATTTGGATGATTTATGATTTGATATGTGAATGCGGATATTATGTGATTTGGCTTGAGGAATGATGATGCATTGCATATGAAATGCTTTATGTTCATGAAATGATTTATGAAAAAATTGCATGATTTATGCAAAACAAGATTTCCAAGATTTTTGCCTTTGGGCAATCAAGTTTTAAGTCATGATTATATGTTAAGTGGGTTAGGTTAAGTCCACCCAAGAAACGTCTCGTGCACGATGACCATGAAAAGCCTTCTCCCGGCTACCCGATTGTGGCATAGGATGATCTATTATTCGGACTCCTCAAGATTTGCCCATATAAGCTCATTAAATGAGACTATATGGTTGCCAAGAATTGTGGACTTGCCAAACCATTATAATGTGTTAGGTGGTATGTGTTATATGATGTGAATTGTGACAAGTTGAATTGCATTCATGATTTCATGAAAGTTTGAAAAATGCATGAATTGCGTTTATGATTTTATGAACCATTAAAAAAATGAATGATTTGTGATTTCAAGAAAATGACAAGAGTTTTTGAAGAAAACAATATTTTATGATCCAAAGGAAATTTATATGAAAATGGACTTCTAAAACTGTTTTGTTCATTATTTGGTTATAAGCATAGAACCTATTGGGCTCCCCAAGCTCACCCCCCTATTTTCCCAATTTCCAGGTTTTTAGCAAGAATTCAAGAGGAAGTGGATCAAGGCATCTTGTGCTTGTTTTATTGTGTATTTGAAGTTTGGTTATGTAAATGTATAGTTGTAATTCATATGAGCAATTGAATAAGGTAAATGAGATATTTGTTATTGGTCTTGGAATTTGGCTAGGAAATGCCAATGAAATTGTAAAACTCTTATGTATGATGATTAATGCAATATGGACTTGAGTATGGTTGTGAATGTACAATTGCATATAAACGAATATGGAGCAATGGTTGAAAGTTAGCATGATGCCTAAGTCTTGTTTATGAGGATAGCTTTGATGGTTGCCTAGGAATTTAGGGGTGATGAACAAATTGAATCAAGAATTTATAGAATGATAAAATAAGTGTGATGTTTGAGTCGTTATAAAGGATGTTAGCATGAGATGGCATGAATATCATATATGTAGGTAAATGCTATGAGGTTGGGATTGATGGTCATGCATGTGTAATGAAGGTGAGAATGAGGCTTGTGTGAGGTTGATTGCGCAAAGTCTTGAAGATGTGTTAATTTGGTTAGTTGCTTTATTCAAGGGAAGTGATGTCAGATTTTCCTAAAATTTGACAGAACTTCGCTTCAGTATTAGACCCTTTTAAGGCTTGAATTAGATCTGGAAGTCTTCATGAATATTGTAGTAGAAGTTCAGAAATTTCTAAGGGTATATCATTTGTCTCATTCGGAGTTAGGGTTAAAAAGTTATGAGGTGAAGAACACATTCAGTCACTGTTCATTTAGCTATATTACTGTTACATTGGTCTTTAATGAGCAGTGTCTTTTGAGGGGCTTTTTGCCTTGATTAATGATGGAATTAGCCTTAGCATCCTTCATGAGATTTGTAGTTCATCTTGTTATCTTTCCACGAAGGTATATTATGCACCAATTGGAGCTAGGAATAAGGAGTTATGAGGTTTGAAAGGTGATAGTCTCAAGTGAATTGAAGTTGGTTTTAAGATTTGGAGTTTTGGAAAAATGGCGTGTCCGTTAAACGGACATGAATGTCCATTAAACAGACAGCCTCGAGTGCCAAAACACTCCTTCACCTACCCATGTCCGTTTAACGGACAATCTTGAAGCTTTTGGGACACATCCACCAGAATGTGTCCGTTAAACGGACAGGTGTGTCCGTTTAACGGACAGTCACGGGAAAAATGGCATTTTGGACATTGTTAGAGGCCGAATTTGGTTTTGTGGTCTTCATAAGAGTTGTATATATAGATGTCTAATTTCAAATGGTAAAAGAAAGAACTCCATCCGATATCTAGATAGAAAGTTATGGCAATCGCGCCAAAAGAGTTTCAATTGGATTTTTTTGAAGTGAGCATGGTCTATTGTTTTGGGTATAAATCCATCATACGACCTCCAAATGAGGTGAGGCTTGAACCATTGGATTTATAAGACATATATCTTTCTTGATACAAAAATTGGTATCATTTGGAGTTAAATGGAGGAAGTTCTCAGTAAAGGAAGTGAAAGGCCGGTTAAGAGAGCATGTTTCCGGTATAAACTCTTTTAGGTTTTTGGAGTGTGTCTTGAGTTATAGAACTCCGATTGAAGCGATTCTTGTCTTAAATTAAACAAGAGTCATAAGGCTATGATTTAAAAGAAAATTCCAAATGAATTTAAGATTTTAAGTTTTTCAAATTCGGTGAACGCGTAGTAAAAATAAGTTCAAGTAAGATGATTAAGTGCATGGGCACACTACGAAACTTTGGTAAGTAAATTTTGGGAGCGTTTTGAGCATGAAAATGAATTCATGATGTCTTTAAGGGTTCAAGGGATCAAGAATGAAAAAAAAATTATAACCTTTCAAAGTAATACGCACGCTCAGGATTCACGATTTTAAGCAAGAGAGTTGGGTTCCAAAAATGGGATCCAACAGTTGGGGTCTGGTCTCCGGGTCGGGTCCCAACATTTGTGGTATCAGAGCGCCGGAATTGAGATCTTATATGGGCGCATATGTAAAAGTTACATGCAAGAGCAAATTATTAAGAGTTTGGGCCAATCGAATTAGCGAATAAATTGAAGTTGTGGATTAGTGGAAATGAGAAATAGTACATGATCAAACATGACCGGTAATGAGTCAATGCATCTATTGATGAAATCGAATATGGTATCAATGACATACTATGGTGCTTATCCTTGAATGTGGGAAATATGTGAATTATGAGCATGATTGTTTGAGGAAAAGTAGGGGGACAGGGATTAAGGGGTTCAAGTAGAACTTCATGAAAGTCGAAATTCTTATGATTTTAAGAAGAAGAAACCGGAACCCCAGTGGGTGTATGCTTATAATAAATTCAATAAGCCAAGTTTGTTTTCATTAAATCAAGCAAGAAAGAATTGCATCATAATTGTTGCATCAGTTGTGCATTGAGTGCATTTTGAAATGTTGCGTGTTTAATATGTCGATTATGTGAATGATTGATTAAATGACTTTAAAAAGGGGTTTCTCTTTTTAAGAATACAAGTTTGTGAAATTATGCTTTCAAACATGATTTGTGCAAGGATACCACGTTGTGAAAAGCAAGTTTACAAGAAAGTGCCATTACGAGCACCAAGATTACAAGTTTTTGAAATCTATATGCTGTGTGAAATATGTGATGATTTTATTTCCACAAGTTTAAGTCAATGGAAAATATATATACATACATATATATATATGTAAGATGTGAAGTGAAGGATAATGGGACCATGAGATGATTGATAGTAATGTTTGTATAAGTTCAAGAAGGTCAAATTGATTGTTGTTGGAAGTATTTGTATGGAAATCCATAATTAGGCACAAATGAGTGTATTAAGCACATAAGTAGAATATGTGTGATACAAAAATTCTTGATCCAAATGAGGTGAGGCTTGAACCATTGGATTTATAAGACATATATCTTTCTTGATACAAAAATTGGTATCATTTGGAGTTAAATTGAGGAAGTTCTCAGTAAAGGAAGTGAAAGGCCGGTTAAGAGAGCATGTTTCCGGTATGAACTCTTTTAGGTTTTTGGAGTGTATCTTGAGTTATAGAACTCCGATTGAAGCAATTCTTGTCTTAAATTAAACAAGAGTCATAAGGCTATGATTTAAAAGAAAATTCCAAATGAATTTAAGATTTTAAGTTTTTCAAATTTGGTGAACGCGTAGTGAAAATAAGTTCAAGTAAGATGATTAAGTGCATGGGCACACTACGAAACTTTGGTAAGTAAATTTTGGGAGCGTTTTGAGCATGAGAATGAATTCATGATGTCTTTAAGGGTTCAAGGGATCAAGAATGAAAAAAAATTTTATAACCTTTCAAAGTAATACGCACGCTCAAGATTCACGATTTTAAGCAAGAGAGTTGGGTTCCGAAAACGGGATCCAACAGTTGGGGTCCGGTCTCCGGGTCGGGTCCCAACAGTTAGAGTAGTGCCCTAAAGGCAATCGCCTTTAGCACGTTTTGTACAAAATTATGTACAGACTTTATGAATAAATAAAGAAAGGCATATTTCATTAATTTGATGTTCATTATTTATGAACTGATATTGATCAATAAGCAAATTAATGAAGTCCATGGTACATGACATAGCATGAAGAAAATTATGATGTTATCATACTACTAAAATTCCTATCATGTGCAATTATGTCAGTATCTAAACAATCCCTAGTCATAGGATTACTGAAACTGGACATCAGTAATCCGGAGAGACTGGCACATCTCAAGCTCCTTGATTTGATCAAGCAGTGGATCTCAGAAACTGTAAATATGAGATATTTAGGGTTGAGATGTGAATGCTTACTAGAGGTAGTAAGTACATTGGATGACTTGCTATGAGATCATCACATGGATGTCCTATTATAATGTCAGTGATAATCTCATCATTGCAATGGTGCAAGTATCCTTAGACTTGAGGTACTCAAGGATATCTTGGATACTGATTCTGTGCTTTGACTCCATTCCTTGTTGCCTTATAGAGGTCGCTCATAGGATAGTGATTGGGTACAGCTTGAGGTATTCGAAGGTAATTGAGTAGCCAATAGAGAATTCACCACTTCTGTGATAGCAGAAGATGATACCCATGGCCTCTTGTCAGGGTCATTACTTGGAAATCTCTGGCCGGAGTACTTATGTCATGAAGAGTGTCTTCAGTGACATATAAAGTAATGAGTCCCAAGACGAGAACTAATATCACTTGGACTAGATTTGACTTAGTCATTCTAGTAAGAGTTGACACTTTGCCCATACTCATAACCAAGTGGGGTATAGCATGGTGGAAGGACGAATTGCACAGTAATTGTCTATGGAAAGGTTCGTGATATGGTTCACGATAAATATAGGTTCATTCGTCAAACCAATTACTTTCCGGTCAATTGGGGGTCATGATGTGTTGCTAGATACCGCTCATGACTTGCTCAGATTAAGTGTTAATCTAAGTGGCCAACATAACCGGGAACCTAATAGGTCACACGCATAAAAGTGACTCGGAGAATTCATAAAATAGTTTTGGATAGAGATCCAATAAATGGAGAGCAATAGAATTAAATGGATCCCGATGAGATCGAGATATGTCCCGATGAGATCGCGACATCGATATTGCTAAAAAAGGTGACTGGACCACTTCAGCATTTATATACATATATATATTATTAATTAATTAAAGAATTAATATATATATGTGTGTGTGTGTGTGTGTGTGTGTGTGTGTGTGTGTGTGTTAACGTGGATGATGGAGAGGGTAAGCCTTATCTTACTTAACTTTATTATATATATATATATATAATAGCTAACGTGGAAAGGCTTTCACCATTTGCATTTAATGTCCTTTAAAAGTTAAAGACAAATGGCATAAGATGATAAGATGAAGGCTAGAAGAGTTGATGTCGTTGGTATATAAGAGAGGCTTCTTGAAAAGTGTTTTTTTTTTATGCTTCTCCTTCAAGAGACACGATCATCATCTTAAAGCTTCTCATTTTCTCCAAGCATTCTCCATCGTCATTCTCATTAGCTCTCCAAGAACAAAGGTAAGATCTAGCATTCTTTACTTTGTTCTAGCTATTCCCGGGTCAAAGGGTTTGCCCCGGTTAGGTTCTCCGATCTCTGCGTGGATACCATTAGAGACGGTCTCCTTTGGCCGTTATGGTTTGATTTCGATATATAGACATATGGATCCTGGCTTTCGGGAAGGTCCCGGAATAAAAAAATTTTGTTTTCCTCACCGTGTGCATGTGATGCACACACCGGGATTTTCCTACACTTCATGTTATTCTGTTTAATTGCATTTTACCCAGAATAGGTTCAAGGCATTTGGTAACCACTCTGGATGAACAATGTTTGTTCTACCTGTTGAATCGCAGTCCTATTGACTTACCCTTCTTAATCTTACATTATATGATTAAAGGGATGAGGATACAAACAGCTATCCTTACGGCATACTTCTTACAAGGATTTTTGAGGAATCCGGAATCCTTCTACACAGAGGAAATAGAAGGATTGTACCTGTGAAGAGTAAAATTGACTCAGTCACAATACGACGAATGGGTATAAGGACAGTGAGTCAAGTAGAAGCAGACTCTTCAAGGAGAACTAGAACTGAGGGGGAGCGATTGTTAAAGAATTCTCAAGCAACATGTTCTAGATCTCATGGAAGTATGTGTATGCCAATAGAAGAAAGGAGAAGGTTAAATAAAAGGCCTTTGTTGAAATAGGCATGTCCTAGAGAAGAGTATGATGTTACTCGGAGGACAGACGATGGTGCAACAAAAAGGAAAGGAGAGAATCTCATGGGTGAAATTACTAAAAAATCAAGGAGATCACCTAGGATTCGAACCCTAAGGCAACAAGAAGAGAGGAGAACCAGAGAGGGAAAGAAGAAGCACGGATCCAGTAGCACTAAGGAAAAGGTGACAAGATCTCTCATCTCAATTTTGGAGGAAGAATCAGCCAAACAGAGCAAGGAGACTGAGAAGAAGAGAAAATTGGAGTCTGAGACACAGAAGTCTCAAGTGAAGAAAACTCCAAGAATAAAAACTAAAGTGGTTAGTCGAAGGAGAAGTTTGTCTACTCCTGTGGAAGCTAATCAAGAAAAGAATACTTCCATTGTTGAGCAACCGGAGGAACCAGTGGAGCCTAACCTGCTTCAGTCTACTCCTATCAATAATCAACAAGAAGTCATAACAGACTTGAGTTCAGTGGAGGCACAATTGAAGAAATCTGATAAACCAAGACTGGTCGCTCACAACTATTCCAAATTTTTAAGAAAGGATAAGTTTGAAGTCAGACTGGTTGAAGTAGTGACAAGGAGGAGTACTGCAATTGCTATCTGTAGTCAACCTACAAAGCAAATAAAGGCTGTCTTATAACCTATTCTGATAAATAGTGAGACATCGCATATATTGAATGAAGACGAAAGAAGCTTCTATGATACTTTAAGGTATGCTGCTACAAAGCCATACCCTACAAAAATGTCTTCTCGTCCGTGCACTATTTATCCAGTCACAGAACAGTCAATAATAAAGGTTGTACCAGACATTCAACCAAGATATCCCTTGGATTTGAATAAGGGGAAATCGAAACTTTTTCCTGAAGATGAAGTTTGTGATGATCTGTCCGCAGATCAGATTGATGAAGAAGTGCGGAAAATAAATGAGGCATGCGCTTCTAAAGAGACTAATGGAGGAGCAAGTTGTAGCTATACTGATAAGAAAGAAGACTGTCCAGTAAGGGGAAGATTAATCACAGGGAACTTCATTGAATTCCTGGTACAGACAGTTCTGCGTATTAGACCCTTATCTAATACATCGCCTATCAAGTGAAAGCATACCCTTGAAAGGAAGATAGTTGCTGATGCTACCTGTTCCCTATGACTTGGATATTCCAGAGTCAAGAGTATTCATTCATCCACCCACAATTGCAATCAATGAAGACTATGTTCCATCCTCGGACGCATATGCAACAACAATTGCGTTCACAGCACCCTCTGCAAAGAATGATCAATCTTCATCATCGTTTGCCTCCCAAGCAGAAATCAGTCAATTACGTGGAGAAGTAAACAAGATAAAGGAGATGATGAATGATCTGAAGAAAATGATGACAGAACTGTTGAAGAGTCATCGTCATTAATCATTTTTTATTATAACAAATAGGGAGAGAAGAGAATGAGCAGAAGAGGAATGGAAAACGTCAAATTTTAAGGGTGTGATTGAAGGAGCTGAAGAAGAAGGAAGAAGAAGAAGATTTTTTTTTTAAGATAAGTTTTTTTTTCCTTCATAAATTGTATTTTGTTTTCTTGATTGTATATAATTTGTTATCATCTAAAAGGGGGAGATTGTTAAGTCAAAATGATTTTACTTAAGATATAATTTTGATGTATAACAAAGAGCAAAATAAAAGAAAAACAAAAGCAGACAAAGTGACAAAGATGCAGACGAATAGAAATAAGATGAAGACGCCTTGATACACATACTAATTGAAAGACAGAGCATAAGCAATACTGAAGAAGCAAATGATTTAAGTAATCTGCACAAAGAAACACAAATCTGAGGCGCAGACGCACAATAAGACATAGATGAAGAAGCAGAAGAAATAAGCAGAGCGTAGATACAAAATAAACATGTACGAAGCAACGAATGAAGCGAAGCAAATAGCAGACGTACAATAAAGCAGACGCAGATGTACAATAAAGCAGACGCAGACGCATATTAAAGACACAGAAGAAAAGAGAAATATAGACGCAGACGGAGACACAGTAGCAAAACAGACAAAGACACGAATTGAGAAGCAGACGCAAAAGTCAGTTTGGGTTAGTTACAGAACTCAACTAATTAATCGTTTCTGTTAAAGAAACAAGATTCAAGAAACAAGAATCAAGAAGCAGTTGGAGATGAAGGCTATTAATACAAGTCAAAGTCGAAGATTGCAAAGTTAGCAAAAAGTTGAAAAGATGAATAATTGAAAAATTAGCAGATTAACATCTACGTGATCGTAAAAGCATTCTGTTCAATTTAGCTGAGAGATATTTTACTGTAACAAGTGTTCAAACACTTTTCTATGAGAAAGTGGTACAGATAGCCTGCAAAGGCTAAGCGTGAAAGAATACTAGTTTTAGAGACCTAAAAAGGCTCGCAAAGAATACTTGTAAAAGTTGAAGAGATAGTGAAAATCTCATAAAAAACTCTGAGGACTGGACGTAGCCCACGGTTTGGGGTGAACCAGGATAAATCGCTGTGTCAACTACTCTCACTCTATATCTCTTTTAGATTCAAGTGTTATCATTACTTAGTTAGTAAACAAAGTTTTTGATTAATTAGAATCTAACAAAAATTCTGAAAAGTATTTTATTTCTAACAAACGTTTTTGAAAGATTTTCAAAAAAGGGGAATACACAATTCAACCCCCCTTCTCATGCATTCTATATCGTTTTATAAGCAGTGTATTAATGTGTGATTCACTTCATTTGGTACCCGTAAGAGAGAAAAAAAACTTGAAAGATATATTTATGGATATTGTGTTTGATGCTAATGAAAGAAAATAATTTGTGACAAAATGAAATGAAAAATGGTTATGGAGCTTGAATTGGGAAATACTTTATAGGTTAGGTGGCTTTTTGATGACTAATATAAGTTGAGCTCCATCATATGTTAAGGGATATTTTTAGGCGAGAATGTTGATAACAAAAAGGAGTGAGCGAATGAATGCTAACTTTGATGGCTATATGTATGTTGATCGCATATTGAGACAATTTATTAGTAATATGACGAAGTAATGATAAAAATTGGATGAGAAATGAAATTTAATTAGTTGTATATAGGGAGTAGTATTTTATTAGAGAAGCAATTTGATATTAGTAAGAAATTTCAAAAGGTGTACATGATATGATCTAATCTCTACATTATAGATCTCACAAGCATATGCACTTATCAAAACTTTAGTATAGTATCGGTTGAATATCAAGTGTCAAACTTTCAGGGATTACAAATACTATTAATAACTTTTTATTATCTAACTAATGAGTTAAGATGGTGATTTAATTACACTAAACTAATATTCAACATAAATAATAAACTAGAACATAGATAGCATTAAGATTAATCAATATCAAATAACTAGTACCTAGGTAATGAATCTTCCTAAGTTTTCTTAAATATTAACTCTTTATCATGCAATTGAAATATTAATCATTATACAATGGAAATTCCTGTCATACATTAATATTTTTCTCAAGACTATTAACAACTAATCCTCGATTAATTAACTATCCATTATTATGAAAACATAAACCAATAACATCACATTGTCTTCTTCGCTAATGCCCATTAACTTCATCAATACGAAGGAAACAAATGTGTTTGCATTTTTTACATGGACATATGATCTTTGGGTCATCCATATATGCAGGTTGAGAACAAGCATAATGAATAAAAGCGTCAACTCTCTCAACAAACTCAGGATTAATGAAACCATTAGGTGTTAATCGTCTATACATCCAAGATCTATCAACATTACTCATTTATGCAAAACTGTTAATTTCAAAAAGTGATTCCATATTTAGTACCCTTCATATTTCCCAAAGCTTACAGAATATCTAAATTTTTCATAACATCTCATAAGTATTAACCAATTGAATTAATCACCAAAGTTTACACGTGTAAATCAAGAAAGCAAGTTCTCATTGTAACTCCTAGGCTCGTGATATATTTTTTCACTGATAAGCCTTACGGGAGCTACATCACGGGTTATGGGTTAAGATTTATGGGTTAAGATCAAAATTATTTATTAATTGAATATCTATTTTTTTGTTTGTAATCATATATGCTAGAAGAGAATTCAACACTTAAGGACATGAAAGGGAAAATTCTTAGTCAATTTGACTTGGAACGAGAACATAAAATGAATTATTTAATTTTATAAAGTTGGAATTTTTAATTGAATGGTTTAGATATTGTTATTGAAATTTAAAATTAATGTTAGAATTTTGATATTTAACCTAAATTAATTATGTACTAGTAACAAATATAACGAGTAAAGATAAAAATATGAATACTTTGATTAATAAATTAGTGTAACATATACAAATTATCTAATATGTTTAGAAGAGATTTATTATTATATTAAAAAAGATGTGTGTAAAGATTTGCACACGAAAAATGAAGAGAACCTAATCATTTCAGAGAGCATCAATGAAATAACACATTGACATAATTCAGATATTTGGAACTATAAGTCAAACCCATCATATATTAATTCATTAATAAACCGAAGTTCATACCACAAATAAGTTTTGGTTGATGCATGCCAGTTATATTTAAAATATAGATAGTTCAAATGGGAGGTTCAAACTAAAAATAAATACCCAAATTAAGCCAAGTACACAAAAACTTGTCGCCATGTTATGCAAGAAAATCCATTTATTTTCCTTTTAAAACATAAAAAAGGATGATAAAAATTCTATTTTCAATTAAGTAAAAAGATGCAAAATGACTATGTCGCAAAATACAAGAACTGATACAAATTCAATTAAAATGTGTGAAAAATCATTGTTGACATTATCAACAAGAAAAGGAAATGAGTGTAAAAAATGAATACCTGTTGAAGCTTCTCTTCGATCTCCTTGAAAATACAAATACTGCCAATAAATGAGTTCCTATAACTAAGCAATATCAATAAGATCTTAGCCAGGAACCTTAAGTTATTGAAAGAGATCTTAAATCAACCGGATAAACTTTGAAAATATTACATTTACATATTTTCCACTCAATTCCGTTAAATAACATCTTAACAATCTAGAGGCAGCAATATATACATCTATAACATACTTATTACTAAATAAACAACACAAGAAATGAAAATTTGTGGCTATGGAGGAACCTGAAACTTTCAATAGAAGCATAACCAAGTAAGGCCAACAAAATAATATTTTGAGTAGAGAATCATGCTTCTTGGAAACTTTAAGTTGAAGACGAATTTTAGGGATAAATTGTTAGGTCTACATCTATAGAACTGATATCATGTATTATAGAATCATGACATTTAATGCTTAGGTTACTAGTTTATTAACATATGTCAAGTTGTATATTCACGTTCCAAGTGTGTTTTTATATTTTGTATTTTATCAATTGGTGCATTTACCTCCCTGTTTTATCTTAATCACTCTCTTCATTGGCAACCCCTAATGTACCTTACAATATTAAATAGAACTAAGCATACACACTCCAACAATTGTGAAATTATGTGCATGCACACAATCACTTGAAATAGAGGCACTTTGATTGTTGACTAAACAAAGTATGGGTTATATCGGTAACTGTAATGTTACTTTAACTATCAATATGCTGAACATAACATCTTTTAGGGAACTGTCTGATGAGTATTTCTTGAAGAAAGTAGTAAAATTCGATTCGTTTTGAGTGTTAGCTATGGATCCAGATAAACAAGATGAGGCACAATGAAAGAAAGTTGTCGAACCTTTTGTTCTGATTCTTCTTCAGTAACTGATAAAGCCAGTAAAATTACAAATCTATCTTATACAAGTACCAACTCTTGTTCCATGCTATAAGTTGCAATGTGAAAACATAAATCTTTATGATATTAACACAAAAGGCAGTACAATATTGAACATATAAGAAATCGAGGCCACTTACAAATATGGAGGGTATGCACTATATCTATATGGAAATGACTATTTCTTATATATTTTATCATCTACGCTTCTAGTTTAACATGTAGATCCACTATAACTTAATTTGACTATCAAAGAACTCTCATTCTTGTACTCAACTAAGTTTTAAATAATTACACTACTATTGCACACTATCGGATGCAATTGCTAGTAATGCAAAAACAACTATTACAATAAAGGATGACTTTAGTGGACTGCAACTGCAATTCAAAATCACATGCCAGATAGTTACCGTTAAAGCAATTTGATGATTGACATAACAACCCCAGTTGCATTCACTCTATCTAGGTTAAAAGTTAAACTCACCAAACATGACCATAAAAAGATGATTGTTTTACCCATTATGATATTGTCTTTGGTCAGACATGCACATGAATCACGTTTGGTGCTTCCATGTACATACTGATTTATAGTTTAAAAGAAATCACTCTTCATTCACTATCCTCCCTTATATATGCCATAAGGCAATATATGGCAATATATGTCTCGCCTATTTATCATTTAAAGCAAAAATACCAGGAAAGATCCTAAATTTCTAGGTTAGGTAGATGAGGACGTCAAAAATAACACTCAATCATCACGCTTAAGGTCTATAAAATGACCTTCATGTCCTTATGTAACCAAATGCAAAGGTTTTTGACTACACAAACTAAAATGCTTCAAACAAAGAGTAGGAGGGTAGGATATGCAACCATAAAATGAGGTTTTACTCTTTTTTTTCCACAAACTTCCTATATATAGATGTGAAGTGAATCACACGTTAATACAGCACTTAGAAAACGATATTAGAATGCACGAGAAGGGGGGGTTGAATTTTGTATTCCCCTTTTTATAAATCTTTTCAGAACTATTTGTTAGAAATAAAATTCTTTACATAATTTTTATAGATTCTGATTAATCAAACTTTTCAATACTGTGTATATAAAAAGTAAGTAATGAGAAATTTTGGGACTAAAATAGAGATAGAGAGTAAGAGTGGCAGACACGAAGATTTATTCTGGTTCACCCCAAATCGTGGGCTACGTCCAGTCCTCAGAGTTTCTTCTGAGATTTCACTATCTCTTCAATCGTTACAAGTATTCTTTCACGAGCCTCTTCAGGTCTCTACAACCAGTATTCTTTCACACTTAGCCTCTGCAGGCTATCTGTACAACTTTTCTTCTTAGAAAAATATTTGAACACTTGTTACAGAAAAATAGCACTCAGCTAAATCACTTTTTCACGTAGTAATTTTCTTTCGCTATTTCGTGTAAGTATCTGTAAGCTTTTTGTGAAACTGTTTTGTGTAACTTTCTGTAACTTTTTAGTAACTTTGCAATCTTCGACTTCGATTTGTATTTATATCCTTCGTCTGTAACTGCTTCTTGATTCTTGAATCTTGAATCTTGAATCTTTAAAGAAACGGTTAATCAGTTAAGTTCTGTAACTAACTTGAACTAACTCTTGCGTCTGCTTCTTTTCTGCGTCTGTGTCTGCGTCTGCTTTTACATTTGCGTCTGCGTCTGTGTCTGCTTTGTATTTGCGTCTGCGTCTACGTCTATGTCTGCGTCTACGTCTGCTTTTACATTTATGTTTGCGTCTGCGTCTGTGTCTGCTTTGTATTTGCGTCTGCGTCTGCGTCTGCGTCTTTCATTGTCTGTGTCGTCTTTGTCTGTGTTTTAATTGGTCATGTTAGTACGTGTTAAATACGTATGCGAATTAAATACGTGTTAAATACGTATACGAGTTAAATGCGTGTTAAATGCGTATGCGAGTTCATCTGTGTTGTTTTTCTTTGTATTTGATCTTTTTTTGTTATACATCAAAATCATATTTATGTAAATCATTTTGACTTAACAATCTCCCCCTTTTTGAGTATAACAAATTATATACAAGAAAAGAAAACAACAAAAAAATTTTTACAGATGTTGCAAAAGTAAAACAAACTTATCTTCTTCCTTTCTTCGTCAGCTGTGGTCACACCTTCTTTGTCTGAACATCCTCTCCTCTTTCATTCATTTTCTTCTTTTCCTGCTCTCCCCCTATTTGTTATAATAAAAAATGATTAACGATTCTGGCTCTTCAGCAGTTCTGCTATCATCTTTTTCAAATCATTCACCGTCTATCATCTTTTTCAAATCATTCTCCTCATGTTGTTAAGTTCACCACGTAATCTACTGACTTCATCTGGTGGATCAACTGATGAGGAGACTTGAGCAACTTCTGCTGATGGAGGAGTGAAAGGAATTAAAGTAGTGTAAGCATCAGAGGATGGAGTGTAGTCTTCATTGATCTCAAAGATAGGTGGACAAATGAACATTTCAGCTTCAGGAAGATTTAAGTCAAAAGGAACAGGCAGCATCAGTAACTGTCTTCCTTGCAGGGGTAGTGCTTGTGATTGTATAGATAGTGTACTAGACAAAGGGCTAATACGTAGAGCTGTCTGAACAAGGTATTCAATAAATGATCATGTTCTTAGTCTTCCCCCTACTGGACAGTCTTCCTCCTTATTAGTATAGCTGCTGCTTGCTTCATCTGGATTCTGTGCAGGAGTGCATCCCTCGTCAATTCTTTGCACTTCTTCTGCAATTTGATCTGCGGACAGATCATTACTGGTATCATCTTCAGGATATAATTTTGATTTCCCCCTGGTAAAATCTTTTGTATATCTCGGTTGTATATCTGGTGCAACCATTATCTTTGTGTTTTCTGTGATTGGGAAAATAGTACACGGATGACAGGGCTGTTTTGAAGGATATGGCATAGTAGCAGCAAATCTCAAAGTATCGTAGAAGATCTTTTCGTCTTCTTTGAGTAACTGCCATGTGTTACTATTAATCTCCATAGGTTGTACCACAGCTACTATCTTCTTCACTGGTTGAACACCGATTGCAATAGCAGTCCTCTGTCTGGTAACTACTTCCACCATTTTGATCTTCAACTTCTGTTTCCTAAAAAACTTATGGTAGTTGTATACCATCAGACACGGTTTATCATCATCCGAATCTGATACTGCTGCTGCTTCTTGATGTGCTTCAGTAGGAGTCACCTCAACCGGGCTTTCCTCCACTGGCTCCTCCTGTTGAGCGAAAGGTATTTCCTGAACTGTGCTTTCTTCCACTGGTTCCTCCTGTTGAACAATAGGGGTATCCTGAACTGTATACTACTCAGTTTCTATTTCTTCTCGAACAGCATCAATAGTGTCTTTCTGTTGACTAACTTCCTCAGCAGTTGAAGTGGTCTTCTTTCGACTAACCTTCTTAGTCTTTGTCTCTGCTTCAGTTAGTCTTACTGATTTCTTCGCTGGAGATTTTCCTCTCTCAGATTTTGATTTTCTCTTCCTCTCAGTCTCTTTGGCTTTTCTGGCCGTATCTTCTTCCAGAATAGAGACTAAGGATCTTGTGGCTCTGGGTGCACAAGATTTAGAAGTTTCTTCTCGACTCTGTTCTCTGGAAATCTTTTCTTCTTATTGCCTCAGAGTCCTAATCCTCGGAGATCTTTTTGCTTTCTTCACAAATTCGCTCAAAAGACTTTCTCCTCGTCTTTTTGACGCACTTTGTTCTGTCCTCTGAGATTGGTTTTCTTCAAGATGAGGACTCGCCTGTTTCATGAGATGTCTTCCTAGCACTCTCCTTAGTTCATCAGCAGGCGATTTGATACTCACTGGAGATTGAGAACTTGAAATGGGAGTCTTCTTCAATACACGCTCCCCCTCAGTTCTTGACTTCCTTGAAGAGTCGGCTTGGTCTTTGTCTACTGTGCTCAGACCCATTCGTCGTATCGTGTGTGCATCGATCTTGCTCTTCACAGGAACAATTCTTCTATTTCCTTGGTGCAGACGAATACCAGATTCCTTAAAAATCTTTGTCAGAAGCATACCATAAGGATAACTAGTTGAATCCTTTATCCCCTTAATCATATAATGAAGGATTAAGAAGGGTAAATCTATGGGATTTCGATTGATGAGGTAGAATGACATTGTTCATCCGAGTGGTCACCAAATGTCTTGAACAAACTCTGGGAAGAATGCAATTAAACAAAATTGCGTGAAGCACCCTAACCTTTGGAATCAAATTGGATGTCTTCCTCTCCCTTGAATCATTTGTGCCATATAGTTCCCTCTTGATATCTTCTTCCTTCATACCGAATTGGGACATCCATCCGGCCTTGGTAGACAGTTTCTCACCAACCGATGGACAATCGATCACCTTCTTTATAAGCTCCTTTGTCACAACAACAGATATTCTATCTACAGAAGATACGATGGTGTTGTCTATTAGTTAAGCGTTCTTCCAGAACTCATATACCTCATTCGTGTACACAGGTTCTTGGGTCTGAAAGAAGTTCCTCCAACCAGCTCTTATGATTTCTAGTTCTACATCCATGTCGTCTCTTCTTAGTGACTCAAAGTTCACAAGTCTTCCATAAATCATGTCTGCTTCCATTGTGTAGAGCAAAAACTGTCTTCTGGAGAACTTTTTGAGTGAGATGTTTTGAGAGAATTGGTAAAGCCGAAATGAACTGTCAGGAGATGATGAAAAGACTACAATGATTTCACCTTCAGTCTACTTGTAGGATTACAGTCTGGTGAGTTCTAGAATCATTAAGAACCTCGATATAATCAGATTTTTCCCTCCAAAAATTTTTCTTGTGAGAGAAGTTACCAGCTGTAACTCACTGTAACTAACGTCGTTAGTTTTGACGTTACTTTAGTCCTAACCGTTCACTTAACATGACCATGTTAAGGTTGCGTCTTATCTTCTGGAACCGTTCTTCATTTAGTGGTTTAGTGAAGATATCTGCCCACTGAAGTTCTGTTTCAATGAACTGTAGAAGCACCACTTTCCTCTAAACATAATCTCTCAGGAAGTGATGTCTGACTTCTATATGCTTCACTCTGGAATGCTGAATTGGATTCTTTGATGGATTGATTGCACTGGTGTTGTCGCAATAGATTGGAATCTCCTCCTCTTGAACTGAATAGTCTTCAAGCTGATACTTGATCCATAGCGCTCGTGAGCAAAGAATCATGCGGCATATATATTCTCGCTTCAGCGGTTGATAGAGCAATTGAGCTTTGTCTCTTGCTTGACCGGAGACTAGATTTCCAAGAAAGTGACATCCTCCACTTGTGCTCTTCCTTTCGATTCTATCTCCGGCATAGTCCACATCGCAATATCCAATTAACCTGAAATCTTTACCTTTCTCAAACATTAAGCAAAGATCAGTAGTACCTGCGAGATATCTCAAAATTCTTTTAACATCAATAAAATGAGACTCTCTAGGATCGGCTTGAAATCTTGCACACAAGCATACACTGAACAAAATATCAGGTCTACTTGTCAGAAGATACAAGAAAGAACCGATCATCCTCTATATAGGGTTTGATCCACCTTCTTACCAAGTTCATCTTTCGAAAAAAGGTTTGAAGGATGCATTGGAGTTGACATAGGCTTCACATTATTCATATCAAACTTATTCAACAACTCTTTCACATACTTTTGTTAATGAATGAAGATCTTCTCTTCGGTTTGCTTAACTTGCAACCCAAGAAAGAACTTTAACTCACCCATCATACTCATTTCAAATTCTTTCTTCATTAGACTCTCAAACTTTAAACACAACTCTTTTGAAGTAGCACTAAAAATGATATCATCAACGTAGATCTGTACTAAGATAAAATCATTCTGAAAATTCTTCCTAAAGAGCGTCTTATCAACTTGACCTCTATTGAAACCATTCTCTATTAAAAAGGTACTCAGACGATCATACCAAGCTCTAGGAGCTTGCTTCAGGCCGTATAAGGCTTTGTGAAGTCTATAGACATAGTCTGGGTTTTTAACATCTTCGAAGCCAGGTGGTTGTTTCACATACACCTCTTCATCTATAAAGCCATTCAGAAATGCACTCTTAACATCCATCTGAAACAACTTTATATCATGATAGATTGCATATGCCAACAAAATCCTTATAGATTCAAGTCTCGCTACTGGAGCATATGTTTCATTGTAGTCTATTCCTTCTTACTGATTATAGCCTTGTGCTACTAATCTAGCCTTATTACGACTCACTCTACCTGATTCGTCTAACTTATTCTTAAAAACCCATCTAGTTCCTATAATGGATTTCTTAGAGGGTTTCGGAACTAAGGACCAGACGTTATTCCTAGTAAATTGATTCAGCTCCTCTTGCATGGCTAACACCCAAGCTTCATCTTGAAGAGCTTCCTCAACCTTCGTAGGCTCTACTTCAGAGATAAAAGCTACATTAGCTTCTCTTCTGAATCTGGACCTTGTCCTAACTCCTTCTGAGGTCTCACCGATAATTAACTCTTCTGGATGAGAACTTTTATACTTCCAATTTCGTCTTAGTTCAATAGTTTCCGGAATATCCTCAATTTTGTTCTCATGAGTGTCTGATGAAGGAGTTTCTATGGTATCATCTAAATTCTTTGAAGGACCTTCATTCTCCATGTCATCTTCCTTATGGGGTTGAGAACTATCATCAAACTTGACATGGATCGTCTCTTCAATAGTCTTTGAAGTAAGGTTGTAAACTCGAAATGCCTTAGACGATGATGAGTAGCCTAGAAAGATTCCTGGATAGGTCTTCGAATCGAATTTATCCAACAGCTCTTTTGTATTCAAAATAGAACATTTGCACCCGAATGGATGAAAATAAGATATGCTTGGTCTTCTTCCATTCCATAACTCATAAGGAGTTTTCTTCAACATGGGTAGCAACAGAATTCTATTCTGAATATAGCATGCTGTATTCACAGCTTCTGCCTAAAAATACTTAGGAAGATTCATCTCACATAGCATGGTCCTTGCCATCTCTTGAATCATCCTATTCTTCCTTTCAACTCCATTCTGTTGTGGAGTTCTAGGGGCCGAGAAGTTGTGGGAAATTCCATTCTCCTCACAGAATACTCTAAACTTCTCATTTTCAAACTCTCTACCATGGTCACTCCTGATACTGGCTATGGACATTCCTTTTTCATTCTGTAACTTTCTAGATAAGGTTCTAAAGCACTTAAAAGACTCATCTTTGTGTGATAAGAATAATATTCAACAAAATCGAGTAAATTCATCAACAATAACAAGTCCATATTTCTTTCTGCCAAGACTTATTGTCCTTGTTGGACCAAATAAATCCATATGTAACAATTCTAAAGGTCTAGTTGAGTTTACAAAACTTTTAGAAGAAAAAGAGGTTTTAACTTGTTTTCCTTTTAAACAATTTTCACAGAAAAATTCTTTGTCAAAACTTATCTTTGGCAAACCTCTTACCAAATCATGTTTTACTAATTTTGAAATATGTTTCAAAGAGACATGACCTAGCTTTTATGCCAGATTAGTCTTTCTTCTTGTAAGATAGAAAACATGAAATATTTTGACTTTGAAAATCTTCTAAATTGATTTTGTAAAGATTGTTTCTTCTCTTGGCAGAGAAAAGTATAGACCCATCTTTGTTTCTGACTTCGCAAAGATTTTGATTGAATACAACTGTGAAACCAGAATCACACAACTGACTGACGCTAATCAAGTTATGCTTTAGACCATCAACAAGCAGTACATTATTTCTGCATGCAAAGGAATCTTTACCTATTTTCTCGATTCCAATAATTTTGCCCTGCTGGTTGTCTCCGAAAGTTACTGATCCTCCCTTCTTATACTGAAGGTCTAGGAACATAGACCTTCTTCCCGTCATGTGTCGCGAGCATCCACTATCTAAATACTAATGGTGCTTGCCGTATCTTCCAAGGAAGGATATCTGTAGGAGAAACTATTTTATTTTTTGGTACCCAAATTTTCTTGGGTCCTTTACGGTTAGTAGTATGCATATGATGTGATCTTTCATGCATATAACTCGGACGTTGATTAAAATGAATTATCCTATAACTTCCTTTTTCAAAGACAGATTTTTTACGAGACTGAGTCTTGTTTCCTGTAAACCCTAGTCCAGTCTTATCACTTGGATGTCTACATTTTCCAAGCATTTCATTCATTTTCTTTGTACTTTCTGTTAAAGTAGCTAAATCAGCTGATAAATTCTTAATCCTTAGTTTAAGTTGATTGATCTCTTCTGATCTGTCTACAAACTTCCTTTTATCTTCTAATTCTTTCTTTAAACAAATATTTTCTCTCTATTACCTCAAGATGTCTAATATTTTCTACATACTTTTCTTTAACACTTGTCTGTTTTCGAATAGCATGAGAATCTTCTAACGCTTACGAGTATGCATCATGCAAATTATCGTAGTCGATTTTACCTCCTCATCACTATCTTCCTCGACCATCGGCAGATGTTCGCATGTTCGATGACTCGTAACTCAGATTCGATTCAGATGAATCTAGGTCCTCCCAAGTTGCCATCATGCTTTTCTTGCCTTCTACTCTTCTTTGGTTTCTTCTTGAGAGTAGGACATTCGGACTTATAGTGTCCGGCTGATTGCACTCGTAGCGTATAATAGAAGACTTCTCGGTTTGGCTTCATCTTCCCATTCTTTCTCGAATGTCCGGTTCCTCTGGGCTTCTTCTTCTACATCGCCTTATCTTTTCGGATATGAAAGATAATTCGTCATCTTCATCACTTGACTCGATTTCGATTGGGTGGAGTTGTCATCCTTTAATTCTTCAATTTTCAACGCTTTTGATGACTTCCTCCTTCTCTCGAGTCTTATGATTCTTCCGTCCGCCTTGATGCTATTGACTTGTCCGCTTGGGCTTGTCTTCACGTTGAGTTCAACTTCATGAATCTTCAAGGATCCCAAAGAACTCATCCGGCTTTAACACGCTCAAGTCTTTGGCTTCTTGCACCGCATAACTTTAGGTCTCCATCTCTTAGAAGACTTCTTAGAATCTTTCAACATGATCTTGATTGTTGTATGTCCTTCAGCGCTTTCAATCCATTGACAATTGTTTGAAATCTTCCAAACATTTGATCAATAGATTCTTCATTTTCCATCCTGAAAAGTTCATATTGATGCACAAGAATACTTATCTTGGATTCTTTAACTTAGCTTGTGCCTTCGTGAGCAATGGACAATGTGTCCCACATCTCTTTGCAGATGTCGCAACTGCGTGCACTTTGTCGCACTCGCCCCGCTTAGGCACACGCCAAGAAAAATTTTGCCTTTGAATTTAGCTGAATTCTTGCTTTCTGATCAGCCGTCCATCTGTTCCGTGGAATAGAATTGCCTTCTTCATCTACAGGTGTATAAGGTCCGTTCTCTATTACGTCCCAAAGGTCGACATGAGTAGATTCGATGAATAGCCGCATCCTATCTTTCCAAAGAGTGATAGTCTTCTCCGTTGAATCTTGGAGGTTCAGTGATCGAGGCTCCTTCAACGATGTATACATGTGACTCGCCATTATCTTTAATCCACACTTCGCCAAAGTGATTCTTGGATACCTTGCTCGATACCAATTGAAGTGAATCACACGTTAATACAAAGACTTAGAAAACGATATTAGAATGCACGAGAAGGGGGGGTTGAATTGTGTATTCCCTTTTTTATAAATCTTTTCAGAACTATTTGTTAGAAATAAAATTCTTTATAGAATTTTTATAGATTCTGATTAATCAAACTTTTCAATACTGTTTATATAAAAAGTAAGTAATGAGAAATTTTGGGACTAAAATAGAGATAGAGAGTAAGAGTGGTAGACACGAAGATTTATCCTGGTTCACCCCAAACCGTGGGCTACGTCCAGTCCTCAGAGTTTCTTCTGAGATTTCACTATCTCTTCAATCGTTACAAGTATTCTTTCACGAGCCTCTTCAAGTCTCTACAACCAGTATTCTTTCACACTTAGCCTCTGCAGGCTATCTGTACAACTTTTCTTCTCAGAAAAATATTTGAACACTTGTTACAGAAAAATAGCACTCAGCTAAATCACTTTTTCACGTAGTAATTTTCTTTCGCTATTTCTTGTAAGTATCTGTAAGATTTTTGTGAAACTGTTTTATGTAAATTTCCGTAACTTTTCAGTAACTTTGCAATCTTCGACTTCGACTTGTATTTATAGCCTTCGTCTGCAACTGCTTCTTGAATCTTGAATCTTGAATCTTGAATCTTTAAAGAAATGGTTAATCAGTTGAGTTTTGTAACTAACTCGAACTGACTCTTGCGTCTGCTTCTTTTATGCGTTTGTGTCTGCGTCTGCTTTTACATTTGCGTCTGCGTCTGCGTCTGCGTCTGCGTCTGCGTCTTCTTTGTATTTGCGTCTGCGTCTGCGTCTGCGTCTGCGTCTTTCATTGTCTGTGTCGCCTTAAATGCCATGTTGACTTTAATTGTTTCAACTTAAATACGTGTTCGTATGTATACGAGTTCATCATGTTCGCCTCGTATACGAGTTAAATGCATGTTAAATACGTATACGAGGTTAAATACATGTTAAATCAGTGTTGTTTTTCTTTGTATTTGATCTCTTTTTGTTATACATCAAAATCATAATTATGTAAAGTCATTTTGACTTAACAAGATGTACCAAAGAGATCTAGATTCTAAAATGGTTTCTTTTTGTAGGTTCCAAGAAATACAAGAAACCCTATACCTAGTTTAACAAGGTTAACAACATAAGTTCTGAGAAGTTAAGAACTTAACATGCACACCAATTCTGTAAGACATCCACACGAATTTTGTAAGACATCCACATGAAAAAATACTGATACACTAATAACCCAAACTGATAATTACCCATACAATCAAACCACAAACACAGTTTGCAAATGATGAAAGTAGTACACGAAACCCAGTACAAAACAAAGCCGACTAACCTTAATCGATGAATAAACAAAGACGTAAAAGGAAGAAGGGAAAAAGCATGGGAAGGAAGAAAGGAACTGAAGCACGACGAAGATGTAGAACGAAAACCCAGAAGGGAACTGAAGCACACAAAAGAAAAAGATGGATGTATAAGGAAGAAGATGGACGGCGAGAAGGGAACCAAAGCCCACACACGGCAACACAGAACTAGCAGTAATAAAGAAAAAGAAAGCGAAGAGAAAATGAACATTGACGGACGTGGGGAGGGGGTTAGGTTTCGTGGGTAAATTAGACGTTTAACGAAAATGACATCGTCTGGTAATGATGTTGTTTTCAATTTCTCAAAAATGTTGAAGACGAAGCTAAAGGTGGCATTTAAATTTTAATTTTTACTAACGGAAGAGTTATTCCATCAGTAAATCACCGATGGAATCAACTTCCGTCAGTACACCCCGATTCGTTTACGTTTTATTACAAATGTAGCAGTCGAAGCAAACGATAACGCTTAACTTTCAACTTTACCGATGGAATACACTTTCGTCGATAAATGATGACGTTTATTTTGTTGCCTATCAATCGCGCCTCTTTTATCGATGGTGATTCTTATTCCATCACAAAAATTAGTAGGATAATTTCCATCTAGCTTTACGTATAGATATTTTATCTGTCGCAAATTACCATATATTACGACAATTTTATCGACCGAATGTGATTTTATGTCGCCAATTTTTAACAAGATTATTTCCATCGATAATGGTCCGTTGGTAGTCATTAATTTTCTTGTAGTGTACATATAAAAATGGAATTTAATATGTAATATACTGGTTTAGTTTGTACTGATTCATAGTATTCTATATATCCACTCATGATATTTATATATATAACTGAAAATATTATTTATATCTAATGAATGATGATATTTTTTTAGATAGGTGTGATATGGTATGTATTGAGATATGACATTGTTTATGCTAATTTCTAGTAAGATATTCATATATTAAAGTTAGGATATCACTAATATATAAGGAGACAAATGATAACATTTTTTCGTACTATCTTAGTATGATTTTCATTGTATGTTAGTGGTAGATTTCTAAAAGCTTATGATTTTTGCAACATGGAGACTTGTTTTTAAAAATTTGACTATATTTTTAAATTTGTTAGCTACAATATTTAATTAGAGAAATTATGTATGAAGATAGATGATAACGTTATACAATTTTCACAATTTATTTTTCTTATCGTAAACATATCTTTGGAAAAAGTAATCTTTACTTTAATTATTAGATAATAATTCATAATATAATCCTTATATTATACTATAAATACCATTATATTAGTAAAAATTCCTATGTATTACATAAGATATTCCATTAGATGATATAATAGATACCAACACTATAAGAAAATTTTCGTTTAGTGACAGATATTATGGGCAAAAAATGTTTGGATTTCGTCGGTAATATAAATTGGTGATGGAATCAACCGACAGACAAAGACGTCGTAAAAATAACTATAGGTAAATTTGTGGACAAACATTTTATGTAATTGTCGGTGAATATACCGATGGTTAGCAGTGACCATCGGTAAAATTGCTTACGAACTTTTCTTTCCCTTGGAATATTTATCGACAGTATTGGTTATTCTGTCAGTAACATTACCGATGGTTATGAATGATTGTCGATGAGTACACCGACTGTAACACCCCACACCCGTCAGACCCGAACTCGATATCGTTGGTGATATCCGAGTCCGTGTCCCACGAGAGTGGCGTACTACATCAGTAGAATCATCCGTCTGTCTTTTTCCTTTACGATTTTTATCATACGAATTTCCAACCTCGAAGCACAATAATCACATAACCATTTCAGTCTCAAGCTTATGCGGTCTAATTCATAACCATTTCCGAATTCATTTCAGTCTATCAGTACACTTTTACCTCACTCTACTAGGTAATCGGGCATCTTACTTTTCGATTCTTTCGTTCTCAATAAACCGTTCTAAAGACTCTATTGAGCTTCTTTCCATTTCACTATTATCTTCGCTTATAATATCTATCGATCTTTAACTCGAATCGAGTGAATCAAAATATGCCCGATTGAACCATCTACATTTTACTCACTTCCAATATTTCCCTTTCATGACATATACTGATCGAAGCTGTAATTACCTATCCATCCGGGCATTTAATTTCACTAAGATCTACTATAACCAATAAGCTTCCCATATCTCTAATGGACCTCTCCAAGTTCTCAACATTTGCATTTTCTCATCACCATAATATTGTCAATTTAATTCGAAATTTTAATCGCCTAGGCCAACACGGTCATTCTACTATCACTTATGAGGGTTTCTAACCCAAAGACAATTTCAATCTTCTTATCCATTTTTCCTTTATCCTTTCCTAATTGATTATCCCCTTTTAGGGATTTACACTCTAATCCCGTTTCACTCTTCTCTCACTTAGTCACTTGATACTTATGCACCCTTAGGATTTATCCTCGTGCGACTCTGACTAGGGATCAGTTACCACGGTCTGCAACGACGCGACTTAAATGCATGAAACCTATGTTCCAAACTGTGCCCAGATACATTACGTACTACTGGGCTCTGATACCACCTAATTCAGTATTTCTCGATACTCCATCAGTATCAGATTCCTCAATTCATCCTATCGTTCTTTTTACTTTTCACTGTTCAACACTTCCAAACACATTCTGTCTCTAATCACAGTTACTACCATTTGCTTACCTCGCATACTTCCCTATTAGGGTCTTATTGACTTTACCGTACATCTTTTACCCTTTTCATTGAGTCTACAATGAGTGTATCTACAATTTCTTTATGAAGGTGTCACTACATCACCTCATTGTCAGTTTCCCTTTTTGACCCTCTTGTCTCTATTCGTTTCTCTTTTCATTTTCTCTTCTCAACTGCTTATATCATTCATATCAACATATGTTGATACCTTGTCATCCATATTTAAACCTCCAAAATTTTCCATTTTATTTTAGTATCACTCTTCTCCATTCGGGACTCTTTTATTTTTCGTTTCAAATCTAGATTCCTCAACAAGTTTTACATCATAACTGGAGATCGATTCACTTCACATTGCAATAGAATCACCTCAAATTAAAATCTCACTCATATGTAATTCTTTACATTTACGTACATACAATGCAGATAATCTCAAAGAAGATATGAGCTATGACCCAATTTCACTTTTAATTTTGTCCACAAAGTCTCATCAACCAATGATTATTCCTAATTGTGTTTCAATCCTTCTTCACTATATCGCATAATCTCAATCAAGACACTCTTATGTCATCATTTAAAGATCGTAACATTCCTTTCGCGAAGGTTCCTTATGGCAGTCACTTAAACACTTTCTTTCACACTTATTCGAGAATCTATACCACAACATTTTATCCGAAACCAATTTGTAACCCATACAATTCAAATTTCCTTAAGACTCCTTTCCGCTTATACTCATCCTCAACTAAATGACCGATACGTAATCATTTTCATTTCCACTCATATAGGCACACTTAATCTACTTGTGTCTTACTTTAATCCATTAAAAACTTCACACTTATAATCACTCTAAACATTTACCGCTCATTTCCTCTATGGTTTCCATATATCTGTAACATACATTTCATTAGTCACAATTCAACATTACCGTCAATAGATATCCCTAACAAGAATTCGACTTAAATGCAATAGCTCTTTTCATATACCACTATTGTGGTTTCATTCTTTTCAAGATCTTAAACTGTATGTCTCATTCCCCTATCCGTTACGTGCAACTTGACCTTATAAGGTCATATCAATTTGGCTTATCAACTTATGATCATTATTCCTATTTTTCATTCCGTTTTCTGCTACTTATCTTCTATTTTTCTCAAATAGTTTATGATCGGGTGTTCACAGTCCCCAATACCCGACAAAATCGTTGATACCACTCCATTTTATCTCTATCTATATGCCTATCTCTTTACCATTTTTTGTGTATACAAGGTATCAACATATGTTGATATGAATGATATGAAAACAGTTGAGAAGAGAAAATGAAAAAGAGAAACTGAATAGAGACAAGAGGGTCAAAAAGGGAAACTGACAATGAGGTGATGTAGTGACACCTTCATAAAGAAATTGTAGATACACTCATTGTAGACTCAATGAAAAGGGTAGATGTACGGTAAAGTCAATAAGACCCTAATAGGGAAGTATGCGAGGTAAGCAAATGGTAGTAAGCGTGATTAGAGCAGAATGTGTTTGGAAGTGTTGAGCGTTGAAAAGTAAAAGAACGATAGGATGAATTGAGGAATCGACATCGATGGAGTATCGAAATCTTGAATTAGGTGGTATCGAGCCCGATGAGTACGTAATGTATCTGGGCACAGTTTGGAACATAGGTTTCATGCATTTAAGTCGCGTCGTTGCAGACCGTGGTAACTGATCCCTAGTCAGAGTCGCACGAGGATAAATCCTAAGGGTGCATAAGTATCAAGTGACTAAGTGAGAGAAGAGTGAAACGGGATTAGAGTGTAAATCCCTAAAAGGGGATAATCAATTAGGAAAGGATAAAGGAAAAATGGATAAGAAGATTGAAATTGTACTGGGTTAGAAACCCTCATAAGTGATAGTAGAATGACTGTGTTGGCCTAGACTGATTAAGAATTTCCGAATTAAATTGACAATATTATGGTGACAGAAAAATGCAAATGTTGAGAACTTGGAGAGGTCCATTAGAGATATGGGAAGCTTATTGGTTATAGTAGATCTTAGTGAAATTAAATGCCCGGGATGGATAGGTAATTACAGTTCTGACCGTATATGTCATGAAAGGGGAAATATTGGAAGTGAGTAAAATGTAGATGGTTCAATCGGGCATATTTTGATTCATCAGATTCGAGTTAAAGATCAGTAGATATTATAAGCGTAAGATAATAGTGAAATGGAAAGAAGCTCAATAGAGTCTTTAACGGTTTATCGAGAACCGAAAGAATCGAAAAAGTAAGATGCCCGATTACCTAGTAGAGTGAGGTAAAAGTGTCTTGATAGACTGAAATGAATTCGGAAATGGTTATGAATTAGACCGCATAAGCTTGAGACTGAAATGGTTATGTGATTATTGTGCTTCGAGGTTGGAAATTCGTATGATAAAAATCGTAAAGGAAAAAGACAGACGGATGATTCTACTGATGTAGTACGCCACTCTCGTGGGACACGGACTCGGATATCACCAACGATATCGAGTTCGGGTCTGACGGGTGTCGGGTGTTACACCGACGGTTCAACAAATCCTGATGATAAAGTTAGCGACGATTGTCAATATTACTGACGGTTACTCTGTAGGAAAATCCCGGGGTGGGCATCACATGCCCAGGGTGCGGAATTAAAAAAAATTTAAGTCCCGGGACATTCCCGAAAGCCAGGATCCATGTGTATGTACAAACAATCAAACCATAACGACCAAAGGAGACCGTCTCTAACGGTATCCACGCAGAGGTCGGAAAACCTAACCGGGACAAACTCTTTTGACGGGAATAGCTAGACTAAAGAAAGAGTGCTAGCTCTTACCTTAGCCTTAGAGAGCAAATTAGATGAGCTTGGTGGAGCCTTGAGAAGTAGAAGCAAACTTGTAAGGAGGAGATGAAGAAGATGAAACAAGTTTCATATGCTTAACACTTAAGCCATTTTCGGTTCTCTTCCTCTCAAAACCGTGCATCCACTCTTTCTTTCCTTCCATCTGTCTATTTAACACTTAAATACATATATATAAAGCTTGGTTGATGGATGGTCACGTGAATGGCATGAAGAATGCCTTAAATTGCTAAATAATCATTAGGTTTGAAAAGTCAAACCTTTAAACTTCTCCACCAATTTATCTCCACCGAAATTCACATATATATTTATATATTAATTAATTATTTACTTAATTAATTAATATATATAATTCTGAAGTGGTCCAATCAAGCTGGGTTGGTCCTACCGCCTATGGACTCCGCGTGAAAAATCACCGGAAACGGTTTTCAAGAATGTCAATGTCGCGATCTCATCGGGACATATCCCAATCTCATCTGGATTCATTTAATCCTATTGCTCTCCGGATATCGGATCTCGTCTCAAACTATTTTACTGATTCTCCGAGTCACTCTAATCGTGTGACCCATTAGGTTCCGGTTATGTTGGCCACTTAGATTAACACTTAATCTAAGCAAGTCATGAGCGGTATCTAGCAACACATCATGACCCCAATTGACCGGAAAGTAATTGGTTTGACTAATGAAACCATATCACGAACCCTTCCATAGACAATTACTGGTGCAATTCGTCCTTTCACCATGCTATACCCCACTTGGTTTGAGTATGGGCAATGTGTCAACTCTTACTAGACCGATCGGATCAAATCTAGTCCAAGTGTAATCGGTTCTCGTCCTAGGACTCATTACTTTATATGTCCATGAAGACCATCTTCATGACATATGTATGCTCGGCGCCAGAGACTTCAAAGTAATGATCCCGATAAGAGGCCATGGGTATCTCTTCGCTATAATGAGTGGTGAATCCTCTATTGGCTACTCAATTACCTTGAATACCTCAAGTGCACTCCAATCACCACCCTATGAGCGACCTCGAAAGGTAACAAGGAATGGAGTCAAAGTACGAATCAAGATCTAAGATATCCTTGAGTACCTCAAGTCTAAGGATACTTGCACCATTGCTATGATGAGATTATCACCGACATTTGTATAGACATCCATGTGATGATCTCATAGCAGGTCATCCAATGTACTTACTACCACTAGTAAGCATCCACATGTCAAATCTAAATATCTCAATATTTACAGTTTTCGAGATCCACCGCTTGATCCAATCAAGGAGTTTGACATATGTTAGTCTATCCGGATTAACGATGTCGGTCTCGTTAATCCTATGACTAGGATAATTTAGATATCTTGACATAATTGCACATGATAGGAATCTCAGTAGTATGATCGCATCATAATTTCCTTCATGCTATGTCATGTATCAGGGACTTCATTAATTTGATTAAAGATCATTATCAATTCATAATAAAATGAACATCAAATAAATGAAATATGCCTTTGCTTTATTTATTCATAAAGTGCATACATGACTATGAACAAAATGCGCTAAAGGGGATTGCCTTTAGGGCACTACTCTAACAATCTCCCACTTGACCTAAAGCCAATCGCCTTGGTATCTAATACCATAAGCGAGTACATGAGAATCAAAATTCTTCTGTGACAACGGCTTTGTCAACGGATCAGCAATGTTACGCTCTCAGGAATTCTCTCATCGAGGACATCACCCGCCGCAATGATCTCCCGAATCAAATGGTATCGGCGGAGTACGTGTTTGGACCGTTGATGAGACCTTGGTTCTTTCGCCTGCGCAATAGCTCCATTGTTGTCACAATACAACTGTATGGGTCCATCACAGCTAGGAACCACACCAAGTTCAGAAATGAACTTCTTGATCCAAACCGCCTTTTCTTTGCGTCGATGCGGCAATGTACTCGCCTCGATGTCGTTGAATCGCCGCCGTCTCTGTTTGGAACTCTTCCAACCGATCGCTCCGCCATTTAGTGTGAAAACATAACCTGATTGGGACTGAGTCGCCCTTATCGATTGGAGGCGGCATCAGATGCCCGCCACTGGAGATTTCCACTCCATATATCAAGAAAACATCCTTAGTTCTTCGCAAGTACTTTAGGATATTCTTGACACCACCCAATGACCCTCACCAGATCCGATTGGTATCGCTCGTAACACTTAGAGCATATGATACATCGGGTCTCGTATATAACATTGCGTACATAATAGATCCTATTGCGAGGCGATACGGATCAAATTCATACGCATCCTCTCGTCCCGTGTCCGAGGACACATAGACTTCGAGTGTTATCCCATGGGTAATGGGAAGAAACCCTCTCTTGGATTGCTCCATGCTAAACCTCTTTAGCACCTTGTCTATGTCGTTGACCGTGAAAGACCAAGCAACCTCTTGATCTATCTCTATAAATCTTAATCCCAAGGATATAAGTTGCTTCTCCAAGGTCTTTCATGGCAAATTGTTTGGACAACCAAATTTTTCTTGATTGAAAGATTGAGACATCGCTTCCTAGTAACAATATGTCATCTACATATAACACAAGGAATACGATTGCAGTTCCATTCACCTTCTTGTACACACGGTGTTCATCCGGATTTTGTGAGAAACCAAACTCTTTGATTGTCTCATCAAAACGGATATTCCAACTCTGGATGCTTGCTTCAATCCATAAATGGATTTACGAAGCTTGCATACCTTTTCGCCATCAACGGAAATGAAGCCCTCAGTGTGTCATGTACACATCCTCGGCGATTTCCATTCAGAAAGTCGTCTTCACATCCATTTGCCATATCTCATAATCATAATGAGCGCAATGGCTAGGAGTATCCTAATGGATTTAAGCATTGCTATCGGATCAAGGTCTCGTCATAGTCAACTCCTTGTCTTTGGACGAAAGCCTTTAGCCACAAGCCTCGCTTTATAGGTAATCACATTACCATCCATGTCGGTTTTCTTCTTGAAAACCCATTTGCACCCTATAGGTTTTATCCTTCAGTGCATCAACCAAAGACCATACTTGGTTTTCATACATGGAATCCATTTGATTTCATGGCACGAAGCCATTTTTCGACTCAACTCTTCGTAACCTCTTCATAGGTGGTAGGCTCATCATCCTCTATGAGCAATACGTCATTCTGTTCACTCACGAAATCCATATCTCTCGGGAACAAAGTCGTATCCTACTTGACCTACTAATTTCGTGTGAAGTGGAAGGTTGAATGTTACCTCATCCGTATGAGATCGGTTTGAGTTCGAGCGATTGATCTGCGTCGTCAGAGCATCTTGAACTTCTTCAAGTTCAACTTTGCTCCCATCGTCCTCTTTAAAAGAAACTCTTTCTCTAAAAGACAGCATGCATCAAACAAACACCTTTTGTTCCTCAAGAAAGTAGAATTGATATCCTCTTGTTTCTTTAGGATATCTTACGAACAAACATTTGTCGATTTTGCTTTAGCTTATCTCGACCGTGTCCGCTTCACATAAGCGGGACAACCCCATACTTTCAAATAAGAAAGATAAGGTTTCTTGTTAGTCCACATCTCATATGGAGTAACATCAAATCTTTGATGGAACTCATTTAACAAGTAAACAATTGCCTCTCAGTGCATATCCCCAAAAGGATTTTGGTAATCTGTGCAAAGCCATCATAGATCGAACCATGTCCAACAAGGTTCGATTTCTCCTTCTGCCACACCATTATCTTTGTGGTGTGTAAGGAGGGGTCCATTGAGATAATATCCCATTATCTCTGAGATAATCCAAAAACTCTTGGTCTAAGTATTCACCACCACGATCGGATCGTAATGTTTTGATACTTTTACCAAGTTGTTTTTCTACTTCATTTCTGAATTGTTTGAACTTTTCAAACGCTTGATTTGTATCTCATCAGATACAGGTACCCATATCGAGAATAATCATCGATAAAGGTAATGAAGTAACGACAACCACTTCTGGCATGGATGGACATCGGACCACATACATCTGAATGTATTAGGTCTAATAATCCAGTCGCTCGCTCACCCTTTCCTTAAAGGTAACCGTCATCTTGCCTAATAAACAAGATTCACATGTGTCATATGATTCATAATCAAATGACCTAAACTTCCACTCTTGTGGAGCTTAGCGATCGTCTCTCATTTATATGGCCAAGCGACAATGCCATAAGTAAGTTGATTTTAAATTATCTCTTTTATGTCTTTTAGTGTCATTGACATTCATAACCGGATGTGACATATCTAATATGTAAATTCCATTGCATAATGTACCAGTACCATAAAGCATTCCATTTGAGCTAATAGAACAACCATTGTTACCAAAAGACAAATGGAAACCAGCTCTATTTAAACAAGAAATGCATAATATGTTCTTTGTTAACACGGTACAAAATAACAATCATCCAAGTTAAGTACAAGCCCACTAGGAGTGTCAAAACATAAGTTCCTACGGCTAATGCAGAACTCTTGCTCCATTGCCAACACGCAGTCCATTTCTCCTTTATGAGTGCGCCATCGTCCTCGAGGCCCCGTGATATCATTGCATATGTGAGCCACAACCGATATCTAATACCCATATGTTATGATCGAAGCAAGATTAACCTCAATGACAAACATATACGAAGAAGTCGAGGCATCGATGCCTTCTTCGCTTCGATTGTTCCAGATAGACTTTGCGATTCGCCTCCAATGACCGTCTTACCGCAATGGAAGCAGTACCTTTTGGTGCGATCTCTTTGTTCTTTTCTTGCCTTTCGCTGCACTTCCTTTCGCTTCGAGCCTTTTTCTTCTTCTGTTTCCTTTTCTTGGAAGCAGAGGAAGAAGAATCCACCAATAACAACGCCTTGCTATCATGCTTGACGACTTGTTCTCATTGCCTCGAGCAGATTGATCACTCGGGAATTGTGGTGGATATTTGGTTCATTCGATAGTTCAACACAAACCGTGAATAACTATCGACAAACCAACTAGAATTAAGTCTATACTTAACTCGTAATCCATCACAAAACCTAAGACGGCCAACCTCTCAATATAGCCATTCATCTTCAATGCATATTGCACCGCAGATGAACCAGAGTCATCTTCGTTGTAAAGAGCAACCTTGAGGTCTCGAACTGCTCGGACCGAGCTTGCTCATCAAACAACTCTCTAAGATGAAACACAATCGTATGAGCATCCATAAACTCGTGCCGCTTCTGCAGCTCAGGTGACATCGATGCAAGCATAATACAGGTGGCTATGTCACTGTCTTTTAGATGCTTACGATATGCCTTCTGATCATCATCAGAAGCTCCTTCAGAAGTGGATCCGGGCGGAAAATCAAGGATGTATCCTAGATCCTCGATCCGAGAACAATTCTCGATTTCGCGCCAATCAAGAAAATTTGGTCCGATTAATTTGTTTGCATCCATTAGAGCGCGAAGATTCACACTAGTCGACATCTTCAATCAACCTAAGCGTAGAGAGAAAGAAAGTTAGAGTAGATTTAAATGTATGACCATAAGGACTTAAATGACATACATATGGCTCCACTAGTTTCAACAGTAATCCATAACCCCATCATGAATCCAAGAAACAAAATGGTACAATGACCTAGTGGGTCGATATCCGACATTGCTAAGAATGACCTTGAGGTTAGCTCAACAAGTCACCTTAGGTCAATCGGTAGGTATCGGTCATACCAATTGCATCTCCGATGCAACTATCGCGATGCTATCAACAGTTGATGTATGCACATACATTGGGTTATCAACACTTGATGCGTGTACATCGATGTACACTACCCAATTTCGCCTCGTCCACGTTGACCTCGAGGTTAGCTCAACAAATCAACGCTTCTAGGAAAACCGACCCATTAATCGAAAATCATATTTTCATGGTTTGAACATATTCAGTATAGAGTGAGCTTGAGGTTAGCTCAACAACCCAACCTATAAGAACTCGGTTCTTGCCATATTAATGGAAGGCGTTAGTTTTCATATTTTAAATTGAGGATTTTAGGTCTCATCAAATTAATCTCATCCAAGGATCATAGTCCAATGACTATATGGTGCGATTTAGGGCATTGCATCAATCACATTGAATTTATACGAAAATCACCCATCATCCCACGAGGCATGTAATAAGTCGACTTGTTTATGTATAAGTCGACTTATGGCTCTGAATAAGTCGACTTATGCATGTGTAAGTCGAATTTGTGCCTTGTATGCGAACAAGTCGACTTGTACCATTATGCAAGTCGACTTATTTGTCTCTGATGCACCAAACAAGTCGAGTTATGAACAGATAAGTCGACTTGTTTGTGGTGCATTAGGAATTGCTATCTAATCGGCTAATTTTCAATCCATGCATTTCCAATTCACAATACCAAGTATATTATCTTTTATATTAATGTGCTAATGAAACATTTTCATTGAAACATGCATGCCATATAGTCAAACTATATGAGAAAAACTTGAAACTGATTAATCCACCATTAATCACTAGATTTCCACATAATTTTAAGAATATCAAATAATCATGCTAAGTATCTCTAGGTAGGCTATCGTTATCAAGATTACTCCGGCACTTGTCACAAAAATTGCGACGGCCAAAATAACCAAGATAACGGAATAAGCTAACGAGACGCTAAAGTGACCTATCCGACATCCAAAAATTATTGGAAACCTAAATTCAAGAATCTCATCTTGGCATGCATGCCACATCAACATAACACATTTTTAATCACTATAAAAATGATTCAAGGCATTGGAAATCAGAAATACATAACCAATCATTCCAAACAAAACAGCCCCAGCATGTTTCTCAAAACTGCCAAGCTCTGCCTTTTGCTCAAAATGATCATTGAAACAATTTCAATAAATGCTGAGAAAATTACTGAGATTAAAACATGTTCCTAACATAATCCATGAATTTGTTTAGGATTTATTGCCCACAAAAACTCATTGAACCTCAGCAATCTAGCCGATCCAGAATCTGTGTTTTCAACACAGACATTCCCAACAACATACAAGAAATTCGGAAATAAATAGTAAATCACCTTGAAAACATTTTTCCTTCCACAGAGACATTCACAAACATCTTAGGGAAATGTCGGTGAAAACCAATCCGAAAAACAATTTTTCTAGAATTTAATCTCGAATTTACAAGCATGCCTGTTTCAGAAACATTCAACAAGACAGCATCCGAAACTTAGGGAATAAAATTAGCAAAACCATAGCAAATGAAATTAATAAATTTCGAGCTTCCACAGACATAAACTAAAGCACCTTGTGAACATATCTGGGCAAGAAAATTTCGAAAACACTATCTCTATACTGATTCGAAATTCAACAGAAGCAACATGCTACACAGCTCAATTCACAAAGGAACTCCGACCTAGTTATCATTTAGACTGTTTATACAACACAAGTGGCTCTGATACCACTGTAGAAAAATCCCGGGGTGGGCATCACATGCCCAGGGTGTGGAATTAAAAAAAATTTAAGTCCCGGGACATTCCCGAAAGCCAGGATCCATGTGTATGTACAAACAATCAAACTATAACGACCAAAGGAGACCGTCTCTAACGGTATCCACGCAGAGGTCGGAAAACCTAACCGGGACAAACTCTTTTGACCCGGGAATAGCTAGACTAAAGAAAAGAGTGCTAGCTCTTACCTTAGCCTTAGAGAGCAAATTAGATGAGCTTGGTGGAGCCTTGGAGAAGTAGAAGCAAACTTGTAAGGAGGAGATGAAGAAGATGAAACAAGTTTCATATGCTTAACACTTAAGCCATTTTCGGTTCTCTTCCTCTCAAAACCGTGCATCCACTCTTTCTTTTCCTTCCATCTGTCTATTTAACACTTAAATACATATATATAAAGCTTGGTTGATGGATGGTCACGTGAATGGCATGAAGAATGCCTTAAATTGCTAAATAATCATTAGGTTTGAAAAGTCAAACCTTTAAACTTCTCCACCAATTTATCTCCACCGAAATTCACATATATATTTATATATTAATTAATTATTTACTTAATTAATTAATATATATAATTGCTGAAGTGGTCGATCAAGCTGGGTCGGTCCTACCGCCCTCGGACCCCGCCGTGGCGAAAAATCACCGAAGCGGTTTTCAAAGAATGTCAATGTCGCGATCTCATGAACATATCCCAATCTCATCGGGATTCATTTAATCCTATTGCTCTCCAGATATCGGATCTACGTCTCAAACTATTTCTGATTCTCGAGTCACTCTAATGCGTGTGACCCATTAGGTTCCGGTTATGTTGGCCACTTAGATTAACACTTAATCTAAGCAAGTCATGAGCGGTATCTAGCAACACATCATGACCCCAATTGACCGGAAAGTAATTGGTTTGACTAATGAAACCATATCACGAACCCTTCCATAGACAATTCTAGTGCAATTCGTCCTTTCACCATGCTATACCCCACTTGGTTTGAGTATGGGCAATGTGTCAACTCTTACTAGATCGACGATCAAATCTAGTCCAAGTGTAATCGGTTCTCGCCCTAGGACTCATTACTTTATATGTCCATGAAGACCATCTTCATGACATATGTATCTTTCCGGCGCCAGAGACTTCAAAGTAATGATCCCGATAAGAGGTCATGGGTATCTCTTCTCGCTATAATGAAGTGGTGAATCCTCTATTGGCTACTCAATTACCTTGAATACCTCAAGTCGCACTCCAATCACCACCCTATGAGCGACCTCGAAGGTAACAAGGAATGGAGTCAAAACGTAATCAGAATCGGTACAAGATATCCTTGAGTACCTCAAGTCTAAGGATACTTGCACCATTGCTATGATGAGATTATCAACGACATTTGTATAGGACATCCATGTGATGATCTCATAGCGAGGTCATCAATGTACTTACTACCACTAGTAAGCATCCACATGTCAAATCTAAATATCTCAATATTTACAGTTTTACGAGATCCACCGCTTGATCCAATCAAGGAGTTTGACATGTGTTAGTCTATCCGGATTAACGATGTCCGGTCTCGTTAATCCTATGACTAGGATAATTTAGATCTTGACATAATTGCACATGATAGGAATCTCAGTAGTATGATCGCATCATAATTTCCTTCATGCTATGTCATGTATCAGGGACTTCATTAATTTGATTAAAGATCATTATCAATTCATAATAAAATGAACATCAAATAAATGAAATATGCCTTTGCTTTATTTATTCATAAAGTCTGTACATGACTATGAACAAAATGCGCTAAAGGGGATTGCCTTTAGGGCACTACTCTAACATACTCTCTATTCTATTGGTAAATATCTTACATTTTACTGACAATTTGTGGTGTTCTATTGGTAAATATAATGGATTTTGCTGACGTACTTGGATTTTTTGTCGATAAATAAATTTAAAATTTTTAAAAAACCATGACATTAAATTTTTTGATGATCTTATGATTAATGCATAAGTTTAATAGTTGCGAATTATCTATGCATAATATTTTGATTTGTTTATATATTTAATTTGTTTTAATAGAAAGTTGATTGACGACATAAAGTTAAAATTATCTTAATTGATAATAAAAACATTAAATTGTACGTAATAAGTCTTTGTAATTCAAACCAAATGACTACAAATACATTATTGTCCTGGGGACCGCAGATGCTCTGAGGTGTTACCCCTCCCTTTCAACTCATCTACCTCATGTCTCAGTTGAGTACCCCATCAATGTCTGCACTATGGTTCAAAGCTCATTGACTTCTTTGGTTTGCCACCGTCTACTAGATATTGTTGTACTGGACGTGGAGGATGCGAATAACATATGTTCTCAAATAAACCTAACCTAAAGATCCTTCCACGATAGGCCCTGCCACCCACTGCATCAAGATATGTCTAACTCTCATCAACAGCTTATTCATGCTGAGATTGTCACTGAATGCTTTCTTGTATTTGATCCTATTATGAGGCAAAGTTTATATTAGTAAGTGATAATTATTAAGCATTAATACTAAAGCATAAATTTCACATACATTAAGTTCTCTGTATCAGGTGTTGACGAATGCTACACTGTCATGTTTTTTTGTTTAGTGTACAAAAAGAGCTGACGGGGTGTAGGCCTTATGCCCATAGACTTTTCTTGCATAAGAATAAAATATTATAAGTGAACTAGAATTTATAAAAATTTCGACAGAGTTTTCTCTATTTTTATGACATTTAATACCTGTTGAACAAAGAAAATAACTCAACACAATCATATATGGCAACAGAGATTTTTACCATTATCATTATCCATAATATACATATTTTTCATTCCAAAATTCACATATCAATTTAAATTGCAATACAGTAAAGTAAAACAATTAGAATATATATGTAAAGTTTGGATACTTACAAGTCTCTCTACAAGCTTGTGGTGGGTAATAGATCCTCTCGTATGTACGGGAAGACTTTCTCCCTTGTCATCCTCCACGTCTGTTGATCGAGTTATGCTTTAAAATGGACATTGCCTCAGGTGATGTCCAGTACTGCTACTAACGACTCCATATTTGCTCAGCAATATAAGACAGTCGTACACAACCTTATGTATCATACCAGTAAAGTCACGATAACGTGTACGTGCTCGTCTCTCCCATACTTTATGTATGACTGTGTCAAATTTAGAATCCCAAAGAGTTTCTTTCTTAGATAAAAGGAAAAAAAATCAATAAATACTTATAATGTAATAATATTTATCTAATTAATGTATACAAATCATTTAAAAAAGAAATAATTTTTTACTATACCTCAAACTCCTGAAAGTAAAATATCTTTGTGGCCTGAGAGATATTCTTCTATACATAACCCTCAGGATCAATCTTCTCCTTAAATTTAGATGTCATTTTTCTATAGCACATTCCAGACGAAATCAACCTAATATAAAACAATTAATTTTATACCATTTGCACAAATTTAAACCTATAATTTAATTATAAATATATAGTGTTTCATGTAATTTTACTTACAGATTATTGACAATTGTTATGTAAGTTCTTCCATCAAGTCCCTTAGCTCCAGGTTGGCAGTCGTCTCCTTCATCTGCTATAGAGGTAGTGGATGATGTAGGTGGATGGTGTAGCATTAGGAACATCAAGTGATGCGTCATCTACAACTATAGTAGCTAGAGGGGGAGGAGGTGATTCAGTTTCAGTTGCAGAATGTGATGGTTCATCTTGACAATATCTGAACCTGGGTCGCATTATATCATATTGTCTCTTTGGTGGTATATTTTAACCTGAAATTCATTTTTTTAAAAATTTTTAGAAATATAAGAATTTGAATTCAATATTTTACACAATATATTGAAAAGGAAATAAGGTGATGTGTTGAATATAATATTCAATTACAAACTTTGAATTAGAAAGTTAACAAATCTTATAGTCATAGAACAAGAATAATAAACACTCAATAGTACATAGTTTGACCCTTAATTAGTAGAGAGGTTGTTTGACAAATTATTACAGATACAACAATAAATCAAATTTAAAGTTGAGTCCAGTTTATTGCATCGATAAATGACAATGATATAATTATTTTCTTATACTCCAAGTGACATAAGAGTTAGTAAAGGCAAATGAGTCCCCGATGTCTAGATTCCTGTGCAGGGTTGCTTACATGTTCGAAGGCACCAATTGAAAAAGTGATAGTTCTTCCCTCAGGTGTAAGGCTTCTTTCAACTGTGTTTCCACTATAGATAAACTTGTAGAGGATACAATGAATGAGTCTCCATATTTAGTATGGAAGATAAATTCTCTAGATAAATTGCCAGTGCGAAACAGTTTACCTAAAACATAATCAGTATAGAACTTAGATATTGTCAAATTAGCAAATCATTAAACGAACCAAAATTGGAGTGAAATACATACATGAATGTCCAAACGAAGTAGTGGAATTGACAAATTTTCCAAAATAATCGATTTCTTTAATCCTTTACGGACCATTGTGACATCGCTCCCACCTTCATGGGCATACATATCATCCTCGAGATTCAATGAAGCTTAAAACAATATGTAGTACATATCATCAAATGTGAATATATATAATAGCTTCATAAAAGGAAATGAGATGTACATAATAAGAAAAGTGACATTGTTCAGTATTTCAGATGATACTAAATACCTTGAAGTAGAAGATCGTCCATGGAAGGAAAACGATCATTAGTGTATGAAGTGGAGATTTTTTTGCATTGTTTATTCCTTCAGTAGGGACAATTTTGCCACATTCCTCCTAACAGAATGAATTAGTACCATCCGAAATTAGTCACCATATCAAAATTCCTTGATTAATAATGTTAAGAGGTATATTTTGCGAATGTCGATTTAAAATAAAATGATGATATGTTCAACTCCAAGCTCGATGACAAGTGAAAGTAGTCTAGTTTAGCACTTATACATCTTCAATGTGCCTAATGATATGAATTAATCTATCCACTCTAGACATCACTTAGAAATATTTGATTGAATTTTTAAAATATAATAATTTGAATTCAATATTTTAGACAATATAATGAAAAGGAAATAACTGATTTTTGAATATAATATTCAATTATAAAAACAAATTAATCGCTATCATCACATAATTGTAAATTACAATCATCTTCTTTTTTTGAAGAATAAGAATCAAACTTAGGCTCCTTTTCAGATCTCTGGCCCTTGTTATCCTTTTCAGATAAAATTTCAACATATTCATTAGATTGATCGTTCAAAGGTTTATTATCATCATCTATGATAGATGCATTTATTTCATAAACATCTTCCTGAAACGCTTCACTTTCAATTCTCTATTCTCCTTTTCCATATGATTCAAAAACACATCTAGGTTTAACTTTACAAACGACCACTAATTTGATTTATCTAATTGTAAGTTGGAAAAAGGGATGTAATACACCTGAATCGTTTGTATTGCCAACATTAAAGTTTTAAATTGTCTCAATATTTTTCAATTGTTGATTTCATCTAGATTATATCGACTATGCACTTTTGTGCGAACATTTGAAGTCAGACCAAATCAGTCACACTTAAATATCACACTTCACTTTATTGGCAATGCAGGGTGCTCAATTTCAAGTATCTTAATAATTTTACCATAGTAATCCATCAATTTTCCCTATATGCAAACTCCACTATTTATTGTTACCATGCTATGACTATGATATTTGTATCCGTTAACGAAACACGATAGATACGAACTAAACTAAAACATTATTATATATTTCAGTTATGAACAACAATAAATTTCAAAACCCAAATAATTAATTTCAACTTACTGCATGAAAGATTAAATATCTTGACAATTTAATAGAATGTAATCATGGGCAGCCTCAATTTCTTCCTCTATTAATAATCTTCTTATGGAACGTCCATATGTTCATCTAGGATATGTAAAATTGGATAATATCACTCGTTCTCCCCCCATCATCATTACGAGAAGCTTTTCTTTTTCTTGTATGAAGATGCAGCTCAAAATAATGTGAACAAAATGCACTAGCTTCCTTTACTAAATAAGCATTACATATTGAACCTTCAACTCTAACCTTGTTTTTGACATTTTTCTTCAAGTGATGCAAATGCCTATATTAGCAAACAGGGTTATTACAATTTAGTTGTAAAAACATGTTATTACTTCAATTACAATCATTTTTGTTGAATTACCTCTCAAATGGATACATCCATCGATATTGAACTGGACCGACTAGTTTTGCCTCTTGTGCTAAATGCACAAGTAGATGCTTCATACAGTTAAAGAAGCTTAGAGGAAAAATCCCTTCTAAATTGCACAAAATTACTGGAATTTCCCCTTTTAGTTTTTCCATTTCAGCCAACTTAATTTTAGATGATGTTAAACTTTTGAAAAACAAACTTAATTCGGTTATTACTTCCCAAACCTTATTCGGTAGCAACTTCCAAAATGCAATTAGAATTAGCCTTTGCATAAACACATGACAATCATAACTTTTCATGCCAAACAATTTGCATTTCCTCATGTCCACACACCTTGCTAAGTTTGAAATATAACCATTAGGAAACTTTAGACTTTTCAACCATTCACACAATATTTCCTTTTATTTTTGTCCAAAGTGTTACATGCTTTCGGATATTTACCGATGCCAACATCTTTATGTAACTCATTCATTTTATAAAAAAAGTTTCAAATTAGCTCGTGATTTTGCATTGCTTTTTGTCCTCCCTTTAATGTTCATTATGTTACTGAACAAATTATCAAAAATATTTTTTTCAATATGCATCACATCTAGATTATGACGTATCAAATTAGTTTTCCAATATGACAAATCTCAAAAGAAGCTTCGTTTCCTCCAACCAAAGTTTTTACTAATGCTTATATTAACTTCATTAGCTTCAAATTCTGTAATTTTCATCAAGCTTAATTCCTCAATCTCCTGCGAAATCTCTTCACCTGCTTTGTGAGGGGGAGGAGGTGTCTTTACCATCCTATTTCTAATGAAATTTTATTTACTGTGACTAAATGGATGATTTAGAGGAAGAAATTTCATGTGATTGTCAAACCAATATGTTTTACCCTCGTTTAGAAAAATAAAACGCATCAGAATCATTGTCACAATAAGGACAAACCAATTTTTCTGTTGCGCTCTATCCAGAGAACATGGCATATGCCTAAAAATCAGTAATGGTCCACATTAAAGCCGTTCTTGACATTAAATTTTATTTCAGAGACACATATTTCTGAACACCATATTCTCAAAGATGTTGCAATTCAAATATCAATGGTTGTAAGAATACATCAATTTTATGCTTTAGATTTGTAGGCCCTGACACAATCACTGTCAAGAACATATATGCCTCTTTTATACATATTCATAGAGGCAAATTATAAGGAATAATTATGATTGGTCATAATGAATATTAGTGGTCGGATTGACCAAAAGGTTGGAATCTATATGTCGACAATCCTAACCTAATATTTCGACTTTCAACTACAAACTCAAATTGGGTGTCATTGAAATATTTCCATGCCAATGCATCTAATGGATGACTCACTATTCGATCTTCCTGGTCGTGTTTATTATGCCATCAAATGGTTATGAAAGTGGTTAGTATAACCGTTTACATTGTCTTTTTTATAGACATCACCACACTTTTTTGTTTGCATCCGTACCTAACAAACCATATTGGATCATAAATCCAAAACCAAAAAATTAGGGTTATCAAACTAAATAATTCTTAAACACAAAAACCAAAAAAGAAAACTAAAAAACACACAAAAATAGTCATAACTGAATAAATACTTTGTTTTGAACCTTGAAGGATCTCTCTACGTTAATGCTTATGGTTTTTTTTCAATTACCATGTTATTGTTAGATCTCTTACCATGTCATTATTCAACTTCCCAATTTACAAACCTATCAACATCCTATTTAGAGGAGTTGGTGTTATAGAAGAAGTAACATGGCTCATTTTTCTCTTAGCCACCATTTTTAACCGTGGGGCCATACTTCATCATAAAAGAAACCATGTTAATAACTTCACTATATTTCATAATATCCACATCAAAGTTCACCAATCTACTACTTCCATAAGACCTAATTACATTCACAAAACCCAAAATACCAATGTTAACATAAATTCCAAAAATTCATACTGAGTTATCCTCAATAGTTTGTAATAACCATTATCAGTACAAGATTCTTAGGCTATATGTCACACATACATTTTAATAAATCACCACCAAACTTGTTAGTCATCCTCCATTAAATAAAATACTCTTCTAATGCAAAATCAAGACCGACCAAAGTGATGTTCTCTTTAATCTCCTTGAAAATAGAAATACTACCAACAAATGAGTTCCTAAAACTAAGCAATAATCAATAAAAAAGTTAGCCACTAAAATTACAAATATATCCAATATATAAACAAATTAAAGAGTGTTATCAAGCAAGCATATGATTGGACCACTTTGATTTTGTTGGTCAAGTGATATATGAGCAGATATATTTGTGAGATTTGTGAGAGTATGATTCCTCAAACTCCTGATAAAGGACACATTCATCATAAACATAGTAAAAAGAAGAGATTTAGTTACTAAATTTATATTAAAGAAACTGTGCAAAACTCATACCTACCTTGCTTCTTAGTTTTTCAATCCATCCTCTTTTTACAATGCAATTGATGAGATTATTTCTAAATTCTTGCTATCAAATTAAAAGCATATTAATTTCTCTTATTAGTTATTTTCCAAAAAGTGTTTAGAGTAAGGGTATTAGTCATAACGTATTGATTAATCAAGATTTGTTCAAAAATTATTATAACAAGTTATCTACTACAGGTTACTCTATTAAAGTTGATTTTCATAAAGTATTTGACACTATAAGCTGTACCTTTCTATTTTACATTATAACAACTTTTGGATTACTAAACAACTATATCCATTAGATAAAAAAATGTGCCGTTATTACTTCAGCATCACGGTGAATGGAGAACATTCCAATCTTTTTTAGAATACCAAAAGGTTGAGGTAAGGAGACCCCCTCTTTCATTACCTCTTCACACTTTGCATTGAAGCACTATCAGACTCACTGCCTCAAACTTAAACTCATGTAAGAAATTCAAATGCCATATCAAATACATTAAACAATATATTTAATCTTTCCTTTACAAATAATTTCCTTTCTTCTACAAAATTAGAGCGATATTCCTTAAGATCTTCATTACATCTTTGAATCTTGTCTAAAACTTGTCAGGTTTATCAATTAACATATTCAAAAGTCCTTTTATATTTCTATATGTAGCACTTATTGTTTATCAAAGTCTTCCTACATTTTATTTATATTTTAATTGATATATAGTTGAATAACCCAAACCAATTTAACCTAAAAAGGTATATAGGTTATAGGACTTCGTTATATTAAAACATGATTCAATAGAAATCTACATTGTAATGATTTTTATGATTTTGTATCTTTTAACTAGATGCTTTCTTTTCAAAATAAATGACTTATAGCTTTCAAGTTAATTTGTTCAACTTTCTTTTTGTCGATAATGGTTTAGATTACATATTTGAAGCCTTCCTTCATATCTTGAATTTGAATGTATTATTAGCAACAACAATCAGTGCCTCCATGAATAATGAGTATAACCCATATCAACTATCCTGTTTAAGGGTTTGTTCAATTAAAAGAGGCTGGGGAAGGTAAGAGATTAAAAAGTAACTGGAATATGAATAGAAGTTAAATAAGCTAGATGATAAGCAACAAAATTCTCATCTCTTTAATAAAACAGACATAGAATGATGGAAATTCCATGCTAATCTGCTGAATTTCTCCTCGAACAGATTGTCTAGCTAATGAAAATTGAATCCCATATGATCTAAAATTAGAATCAATTGCTTTTCAAAACAACCCCTCAATATCTACCTTCAAATACTAGTTCTAAAGCCCAAATTGTAACCTACATTAGCTCTCCATTTCAAAGCTGCCAACACCATATTTTGTAACATCCCGTCACCGATGGGAAGGTTATATTGTAAATTAGGACGGGATAGGATTTTACCGCATAATATCGACTAAACATTCATCTGGCCTCTAATTGTAGAGGATTGAGTCATTTGGCAAGTGCACTGATAGGTACATGCATTCATGACTTTTTTCCGGCATTTAATTGTGATACGGTTATGAATTATGAAATTGTGAATATTTAGGTTTGCTTTTGAATTATGGAGAATTGTGGAATAATTGGGATTGAAAATCTAATAGGAAATATTTTAGAGTAATTGCTAATTGGTAGTGACCCTTCGGAGATTTCCTGAAAATTCGGGAGAAAATGTCCGGACCGAAAATTTTCCGAGTGACGGACTGATTGACTGTATAGTACCGAAATAATTGTCCAATGCCTATGAAAATTTAAAAATATGATTTTAGGAATTGTATATGTCGAGCCATTGAAATTCGGAGACAAATTGGACTAGAAATGAAATTGAAAGGAGAAAGAGATTTACAAGTATTATAGGTGAAAGGGATAAGAGGCTTTAGGAATTAACTCTTTTAAATGCTTTAGAATTTTATATGGAAGAAAGGAAATCCTCTTCTCTTCTCCTAGGGCACGATTGGTTCCTCTCTTTGGTGAGTTTCGATTCTTCCTTGGAGATTTGTGTTTGTTTTTTTCCTTATGGTTAAAGATCGATGTAAACCCTTGAGAGAAGAAGAAGATTTGATGAGTTTAGAGGGTTCACCGTGTGTGTAGAGAGAAGAGGAAGGGTTGGAGGATTTTCGGTAGATTTGAGATTTTGAGCTTGATTTGGTAAGTAAAACGGTTTAATGTTGTTTATTATTGTGTTAAATGCATTCATGGGTTTAAATATGAAAGATTGTGCTAGTTGGTTATGAGTTATGGTTGATTAGAGAGAGAAAATGGGAGAAATTGGTCGGGGAAGACGACCTGCGGCTTTGAACGTTGCAACGTGCTCTGAGGGCCTCGTCGCGACGAGCAAACAATTGCTTGCCGCGGCGAGCTCAGCTAGACGTCGCGGCAAGCGCATAATGATACGCCGCGACGAGTACCTTTCCTTGCGTCGCGGCGTGTCTCAAGAGCCTTGTTCGCCGCTGCGAGCGTTTCCCACGCCGCGACGAGTGACCTTCTTGACGTCACGACGAGGGCTCCTGCGTCGTGGCGAGGGACAGAATTTTGAATGGGTTTGTTTTAGTTTATGGAACATAACTTTTGGTGTAGACCTCCAATTGAGGTGATTCTTGATTCGTTATAAACTAGAGAAAGAGGTCTACAATTGAGGAAAAGAATGAGAGTTTGAATTCAAGTTTTTGAAATCTTGATTATAGAAAGAAAGTCAAAAATGTGATTGTGTTTCAACCTTAGGATTGTTCTTGATAATTGGGGTATAGTGTGAGACTTTGAAAGTAAATTCAATGCTACTGGTAATTTTAGGAACTGAGCATAAAGGATAAATTCGATCTAGAAAATAGTGATATTGATATTGAGGCAATATCCTAGCGAGTATGTCTTGATAAATTGACTGAATTTTAGAAATGGAATTGATGGAGTTCCATAATATGTTATTGAATTGGAAATGAGTTATTATTGAGTAATTGAGTGGAAAGTTAGAATTTTACAAAAGAAAGTGGGAAATGGGAAATAGCACCGGAAAAGTCATGAATAGGCATAGTACATCTTTTTAATTAAGACATGTGCATCATTAAATTATTCCTAATTATGCATTAGTAATTGGAAGTTATCTGACTGTTATAGAGGCTCTGATGGATCGATATTCCACGGATATTACTAGTACTTCCAGGCTGTAGCTCGGAAGTACAGGTGAGTAACCTAGTTAGTTCCTCAATCTATGTGTGTTTCATATTGTGCATTGATGCCATATGGAGATAACGGATGGATATGTGTGTTTGATTTTGATTGACTTCGGACCATGGGTGTCCGAAATATTGGGAACGTGATATAGAAGTGCTATTATGTAATCGTTTATGAATGCATCTATGAAATAAGCGGTAAATGCATATGATGAAATCTGGGACGAAGGTCCAAGAAGTAAAATTGGTGACTGAAATGTAAATGACTGTAAATGGAAATTGGAGCATATGCATTCATGCATAAGAGTATGATCAGATAATGATAGTTGTGACCGGAGCAGCCAACGTTAGAGCCACAGGCTCACTGTATTAGGGCTTTAAGCCCACCGAACACTGTTACTGAACCGAGCCTTGAGCTCGAGGGGAGTTAGTGCATACCCAAAAGGCTCTCCTCCTCCCTAGACGCGTCTGATTACTGATCACTGATAGGCGCTCGGTCACAACACCGTAATAAACTGGACAGTGTCGCATGTGCATTGCATATATAACTGAATAAATGTGAATAGTGTGATATTTCTGAAAGTGTCATATGTGATACTGTGAATTGTGTGAATATGCATCAGTTGAGTGAACCATCGATGATGGTTTCTCACTGAGTTCGCAAACTCACTCAACATTGCAATTATTTTTCAGGGATTGAAGAGTACCCCGTTAGATAAACTGGAGTATGATTACGGCAAGAGAGCTAGAATTTGAGGTCGGGATCAGTTTCACATCTGCACTTGAGTTATTCGGTATTATTGTAAATGGTAACTCTGCAAACTCCGCAGAATAATACTGTCTTGTTTTAGGGCCCCTATTGGATATGGTTATGATTGTAAAGTGATTTCTGAAATAGTGTTTTGATTGAAAATATGTTCATATCGTGGGCCCAACTTGTTTTCTGATTTACACGCACTCGATTATTTTCCAAAATAAAAAATGCATTACCGAGATTTTGAACTGCATTGACTGCTTTAGCATACCACCCTCGTGAGGCATGGGCTCGGATATCACCCACGATATCGGGTTCGGGTCTTGCGGGAGTGGGGTGCTACATTTATGGTATCAGAGCCCAGGAGTACAATCTTACATGGGCATTCTGAGAAAAATGTGTCAAGTACATGCATTTAAGTCATGTCACGGCAGACAGTGATAACTGATCCCCAGTCTAGCATATGAGTCACATGTATGGGCATGTATCAGTCGTTTAAGCGGTTAGAAATAGTGAGGAAATGAGAATAGGTTAGAATGTGATAAGAGGAAGTTGTGAATATTGTGGAATAAGGAAAAGTGTATGATTCGATTAGACAAATGAAAATTTAGTGTATTGGTATTGGTGGATATATTATGAAACGCAATATCGGAGGTATTATGTGATATATCCTTAAATGTGGAACAGATATAAATATAGAATTGTGGATTGATAGACGAAAATAGAGATGTGTTAGAAATTGTAAGATTTCAAGTGTATAAAATGGATGAAAATAAATTGTTCTATGATCTAAAGAAGGTATAATTGGGTTTGATTTCTGTGACGTGAGTTATGGATAATGATTCACAACTTTGAGTCAAATAGATCAAGAATGATTGTATATCTATTATACTGATAGGAGTGTGAAAATATGTGGGTATGATGTAGTAATGAAATGACTGAAATGTAAGACACTGATAATGACAGATGAAAGAGTTGCCAAGGTTTAGTTGATTTGCCCGAGTAAATACACACCTGATTATGGGAGCCCCATGGCAAGTAAAAATATTAAGCTCAATTGTCTCATATGTGTAGAGATGACATGGGAAGAAATTGGTGAGTTCGTGGCTAATTGTTAGTCATAGTCCCTATCGTTTGAAGTTTAATATGAGTTAGAATAAGAAACGAAAGTAATTATAGTGATCAATTGGGAATGAATGGAGAGTATTTATGATCCTCCCGATTGGGAACGACTGCAAAAAGGGAAAGTGTTGTCAAAATTGAATGAAAACAGAGTATCCTTAGTGTAAGTGACAAATTGGTATATTGACGTAATGATTTTCAATGGTATGTACCGTAATGGTATGTTCTTGGTAGGTGGATTATGGCATAGATTAATCTAAATGGGATATTGAGTATAGCTGGAATTGATTTTCTATGGTATTGAAAATGATTGACAAGAAATAATGGCAATAGTTAATGAGTGGAAATTTCATAAATGGTATCGATGAAATTAGTAAGAAATCTTCCTTCAAAGAAGAATTTACCTGAATTGGGTACGATGATCAGATGATCCGATTTGCAAGTGATTAGTGAAAGGACAATATAGGGATAAATCTGAAATGAAGTACAGGTTAAATTGGGAGTCATAATCTTAGCTAAGACTTAAGGATAAGAAATAAAATCTATTACTGAGAAGATATGCCCTATGTTAAGTTCAAGGAATCCGATTTTGTAATAGGATTATTGATCATTAAGGAGACATTATTTGTGAATTTGAGGAGAATATTGGTTCACGAATAATTTGTGTAAAATTGTTCAGGAAGTAAAAAGTCAACATGATGAATGTTTATTCAACCCAGGGAGTGATCAATCGTAAATAAATTGGGTTATGTGGAGAAATTAATGTAAAGGAACAGACATTAAAACACGTCATTGTGGAACTGAGAGATTCCTCATTGGGAAAATCAGATGCGTAAAGAGTTATCAAAATCAATTATGGGTATAGGAAATTTTGGGTTGAAATTGTCAAAGATATCAAAGCCCCGGTAGTGTTATATTGTTGAAGAGTGAAATGTTTCGATTATTTTTAAATTGGATAGTGACTATGATCATAAATGATGTATTTATAGTATGTGAAAAGTGGAAAAGAATATTTTGCATGGATAGGGAAATCTTTCATCATGAAAGCTTCAAAAAGGTAATCTTAGTTTATCAAATAAATTATGAATGAATTAGTATTTGGACATGGCATATTGGGAGACTTAATGATGCTAGAGGTAACGATAAAATGCAAGGTTATAAGGGAATATATATGGGATCTAGAGTTATTTAAATTAGATGTATACTGGATGTAGCGCCCCCTTACCATAAGGTATCCACCGGAACGCCCGTAGGTCACTCCGATACATATCCTACGACAAGAGACCACTACTGACAACAACCACTACACTCCTCATGGCATCACAATCATAAGACAGTAATAAGAAATTGACCACTTTTTAAAACCAAATTAGATTCCGTTTCATTCACTTAAAACTCAGTAATTTACAACTGTCAGTACTTTTTAATTTACACATGATCCAAACACTGCGCACTAAGTATCATACTGTACTATACAAGAAACAGATCTAACTATAAGTCTCCAAAAGAAAGCCCAGCTGACCGACCTTTGAGCCATTGCTTCTCTCGCCAATCCACAAGATATCGACTCTACAGATCTGAGGAGCTATCATCTATGCTTATGCCTGAAAATAATTGCAATTTTGGATGAGTTTGCGAACTCAATGAGAAACCATCATCGATGGTTCTCCCAATTCATGCATCATATAAGCATGTAACAGTATACACTCAGATGTTATACAAATCACAATAGTAACTCGATCCACGAGCGGTAAAGATACAGCGATCAATAACATTGTCAAATGTTCGATTCAATATGCAATGCACATGTGACTCTTTTCGATTCATTTGAGATTGTGACCGAGCGCATGCGGTGATCGGTATAGACGCGTCAGGAGAATTATCTCCGTCGAGCTCGAGGCTCGGTTCAATATATCGAGCTCTAGGCTCGGTTCGATCTGATGGCGTCTCGGTTCACAATTTTCCTTTTAACAGTGTGATGCAGTTGTGCATGAATGCACATGTCCCATATCAGGAAACTGTAAGTGATAAGTCGACTTGTACCATGTGTAAGTCGACTTACACATGTTCGGTACCGATAAGTCGACTTGTTCATTGGATAAGTCGACTTGTTCAATCGATCTTGTTTATTTGTGCCCTAAAGGCAATCCCTTTAAGCGTTTTATTCACGATCGATGCGATGAATGAATAAATAAAGAAAGGCATTATTCATTAATTTGATATTCATGAACAGAGTTTATGAATTGATTGGATCTTTAATCGAATTAATGAAGTCCATGATATATGACATAGCATGAAGGAAATTATGATGTGATCATACTCTTGAGATTCCTATCATGTGCAATTATGTCAGTATCTAAATTCTCCCTAGTCATAGGATTAATGAGACTGGACATCATTAATCCGGATGACTAACACATGTCATATTCCTTGATTGGATCAGCGGTGGATCTCGTAAAGCGTAAATATGAGATATTTAGAATTGACATGTGGATGCTTACTAGCGGTAGTAAGTACATTGGATGACCTGCCATGAGATCATCACATGGATATCTTATCTAAGTGTCAGTGATAATCTCATCATAGCAATGGTGCAAGTATCCTTAGACTTGAGGTACTCAAGGATATCTTGAATCTTGATCACTGCTTTGACTCCATTCCTTGTTGCCTTCCGAGGTAACTCATAGGGTGGTGCTTGGAGTGCGACTTGAGGTATTGAAGATAATTGAGTAGCCAATAAAGGATTCACCACTTACGGATTAGCGGAAGAGATACCCATGGCCTCTTGTCGGGATCATTACTAAGGTCTGGAAGATGTATGTCATGAAGAGTTTCTTCATTGACATATAAAGTAATGAGTCCCGTGACGAGAACCGATATCACTAGGCTAGACTCGGTCTAGTGAGTTGACACTTTGACCATACTCATAACCAAGTGGGGTATAGGATGGTGAAAGGACTAATTGCACGGTAATTTTCTATGGAAGGGTTCGCGATCGGTTCGTGATGAATACATCAAACCGATTACTTTCCGGTCAATTGGGGTCATGATGTGTTGCTAGATACCGCTCATGACTTGCTCGGACTAATTGTTAATCTAAGTGGCCAACATAACCGGAGCCTAAAGGGTCACATGCATAAGAGTGTTTGAGAAAATAAAATAGTAATTGGTGAGTTCCAATTATGGAGAGCAAATGGATTAAATGGATCCCAATGGGATTGGGATATGTCGATGAGATCGCGACATCGATATTGCTAAGAAAGGTTTAGGGAGTCAAGCCAAAGACAAGGGGCCCGATAGAGAGGTGGTAGGACCAGGCCCAGTTGGACTGGACCTTAGCAAATATATTCTAATTAATTAATTAATTAATTATTATATAAATTTAGCATGTGATGTTCGTTGGTTAAAGGGAGAAGAGATAAGTTCCTTTGAAAAGTCAAAGTTACTTAGTTTATTCATTAAAGAATGAATGGCTAATACACTTCCACTTGTCCTTACCTTATGGAGCCTTTTTTAATTAGTTAAAAAAGACATATAAAAGGTGAGATGAAGAGAGGAGTTCGTAGGTTTTTGGTGGAAGAGAGAAAAGTTGAAAGCTTAATAGTTAAGCTTTGTTTTAAAAGTTCATTTTCTTCTTCTTCCAAAGCCATCATCGATTTCTCCTTCTCCAAGCACATGGTCCAACGTTTCCTTCAGCTCTCCAGGACAGAGGTAGGGTCTAGCAGCCTTTAATCTGTTCTAGCTATTCCCGGGTCAAAGGGGTTTGATCCGGTTAGATTTTCTGATCTCTGTGTGGATTACCTTTAGAGATAGTCTCTTTTGGCTATTTAGGTTGATGTCTTCATACCGATACGGGATCCTGGGATTCGGAAAGTCCGGGAACAAAAATTTTGTTTTCCGCTGCGGTACATGTGATGTACCTCCGGGATTTTCCTACAGTGGTATCGAGGCGTCTGGTATCCCGTATGAAGAAAAAACCTAAGCGAGATCAGAAATTCTAATGGAATTTTCTGTTGATGCATGCTATCTGTTCAGATTTCGAATTTATATTGTGATATGCTTTTCGAAATTTTTCTGCCCAGAATTGTTCATAACATGTTAGAGAATATGTCTATGAAATTTGAGAATTTATCGATTTGATTTGATATAGTTTTGCTAATTAATTCCCTAAGGTTACAGATGCTGTTTTGTGAAACGATTCTGGAACAGGCATGAGTATAAAATCGAGAATAAATTCTAGAAAAATGGTTTTTCGGATTTTCCTTCACCTACATGTCTCTAAGATATTGTTGAATGTCTGTGAGCATGGAAATTTGATTTCAAGGTGATTGGATATTTATTCACGAATTTATTCTATGCTGTTAGGAATTGCTGTGCTGATGAACACAGATTTTGAATCGGTTTTGTTATTTAGGTTGACTGAGTTTTTGATGGCCTAAAATCCTGAAAAACTTCATGTAGCATTTTCTGAACATTTAGTAACCTATATAATTTTCTCATGATTTATTTAAATTGTTTCATTGATCATTTCGAGCAATGTATAGAACTGGACAGTTTTGTGAAAATTGTTGGGACTGTTTTGCTTGACTTGATTGAGTGTGCTTTTTCAGTTCCAATGCCTTGCATCATTTTTAATGTGATTAAAAATGTGTTATCTTGATTTAGTATGATTTCCAAACTGAATTGCTTCAATTTGTTTATCCTAGAATTTTCGGATGCCTAATTGATCACAATAGCATCTCGTTAGTATATTGCATTATCTTGTTTGTTTTGACCGTCATATTTTTTATGGCATGTGCTGAAGTAAATTTGATAATTTATGTGCTAGCTAGAGATGCTTAGGATGATAATTTGGGTGTTCCTAAATTATTTGGAAATTAATGAGTTTTGACTCATTTCAAGCTTTTCATATAGTTTGACTATTTAAGGCATTCATGAATCAATGAAGTGTTCATTGAGGCATCAATTCACAGATATTACCCTAGGCATAATGGTATTGTGAATTGGAATTGCATGGATTGAGGAATTATCCGATTAGAGATTTTAGCAAAATTTCCTGGATAAGTCGACTTATATGGGACATAAGTCGACTTGTTCGCTGAATAAGTCGACTTGTTCGCTGAATAAGTCGACTTGTTCGCTTAATAAGTCGACTTGTTTTCTGGATAAGTCAACTTGTTTTCTGGATAAGTCGACTTGTTTGAAGAATAAGTCGACTTGTTCAAGATCTCAGTATAAGTCGACTTGTAGTACCTTGTAAGTCGACTTGTTCATGGGCAGATGACATAAGTCGACTTGTGTGTGGGCAGAAGCATAAGTCGACTTGCATTTGATGAAAGTCGACTTGTGGCATGCATAGGTGGGATGATGGATGATTTTAGGATTGATTCAATGTGATTGATGAAACCTAAATCATTCCATATAGTCCTGGTGACTATTATCCTTCAGCTTGGAGTCGAGAATTCGAAATCCCTCCTCGGAATATGAAAACTAACGCCTTCCATTAATATGGTAAGAACCAGAGTTCTTATAGGGTTGGGTTGTTGGGTAAACCCAAGCTCACTCTATCTGGATATGTTGAACCATGAAAATAAGATTTTCGGATTAATGGGTTGGTTTTCCTTTGGGCGTTAGTTTGTTGAGTAAACTTCAAGGTCGGCGTGACAGAGGCGAAATTGGGTAGCATACATCGGATGTACGCGCATCAAAAGTTGATACCCAATGAAGTGCACACATCAACAAGTTGATAGCACTGATCGATAGTTGTGTCTAAGATGTAATTGGTATATCTGATACCTCCCGAGACATAAGGTGGCTTGTTGGGTAAACCCAAGGTCATTCTTAATGTCGGTTATCGATGATACAATTGGTATGACCGATACCTACCGATTGACCTAAGTTGTGGCTTGTTGGGTAAACCCAAGGTCACTCTTAGCAATGTCGGATATCGACCCACTAGGACATTATGTCACTTTGTTTCTCTGGATTCGTAAAGAGGGTTATGGATTCTAGGAAACTAGTGGGAGCCATATGCATATCATGCAAGTCCTTATGATCATGCAGGCAATTCTATTCTATCATTCCTTCTCTCTATCGCGTTTAGAGTGATTGAAGAAGTCTTTCAGTGTGAATTTTCGCTCTCTATTCTGGACTGAATTTTCTTGATTGGCTAAGGAATCTGAGAATTGTTCTTAGATCCGAGGCGGGATCGCCCTAGATGTTCCACTTCCAGTTTCACCTGCTGTCGATGCTTCTGATGGGGATCAGAAAGCATATTGTAAGCATCTAAAGGACAGTGATATGGATACTTGCTTTATGCTTGCCTCGATGTCACTAAAGCTGCAGGAGCAGCACGAGTCCATGGATGCTCACTCTATAGTATTTCATCTTAGGGAGCTGTTTGATGAGTAAGCTCGGTCTGAAAGGTTCAAGACCTCAAGGCTTCTCTTCACAACAAAGATGGCTCCAGGGATACCTGTTGTGCAGTATGCCCTGAAGATGAATGGCTATATTGAGAGATTGGTCGTCTTAGGTTTTGTAATGGATTATGAGTTAAGTAGAGACTTAATTCTAGTTGGATTGTCTGATGGTTATTCACAGTTTGTGATAAACTATCGGATAAACCAAATATCCACAACAATTCTGGTGATCAATCTGCTTTCGTAACATTGACGAGCTATCAAGAGAGATAGCAAGTGCTAATGGTGGATGCTTCTTCTTCTAGTTCAAAGAAGAAAAAGGCCAAGAAACTAAAGGAAAGTGCCATCAAGGAAAAACCAAAGATACTGCCCCAAAAGGATTTTACTTTCATTGTGGCAAGACTGGCCACCAGAGGCGAAACTGTAAAATCTATCTGGAGTCTTTGAAGCAGAAGAAGGCATCAGATGCCTCTGCTCATTCAAATATGTTTGTCATTGAGGTTAATACTATTCCTGATCAAAACATATCGGTATTAGATACCGGTTGTGGCTCATACATATGAAATGATATGCAGGGCCTCAGGGACAGTAGACAGATCATAAAAGGAGAACTAGACCTTCGTGTAGATAATGCAGCAAGAGTTGCTACATTAGTCGTAGACACTTATGTCTTGTTACTCCCTACTGGGCTTGTATTCAAATTGGATAATTGACATTTTGTACCTGTTTTAAACAAAGAACATATTGTATGTTTTATGTTTACTTAAAGCTAGTTTCCATTGGACTTTTAGTAGCAATGGTTGTTATATTAGTTGCAATGGAATGCTCTATGCTACTGGTACATTATGCAATGGAATTGACATATTAGATATGTCATATCCAATTAAGAATGTCAATGACGCGGAAAGACATAATCGAGATAATTTAAAATCAACTTACTTATGGCATTGTCGAACGGCCATATAAATGAGACACGCATCGCTAAGCTCCATAAGAGTGGATGTTTAGGGTCATTTGATTATGAATCATATGACACATGCGAATCTTGTTTATTAGGCAAGATGACTAAGTTATCCTTTAAAGGAAAGGGTGAACGAGTGAATGGAATATTAGACCTAATACATTCGGATGTATGTGGTCCGATATCCATCCATGCCAGAAGTGGTTGTCTTTACTTCATTACTTTTATCAGTGATTATTCACGATATAGGCATCTGTATCTGTAGAGATACAAATCTGAAGCGTTTGAAAAGTTCAAATAATTCAGAAATGAAGTAGAAAACTAACTTGGTAAAAGTATGAATACATTACGATCTGATCGTGGTGGAAAATGCTTAGACCAACAGTTTTGGATTATCTCAGAGATAATGGGATTTTATCTCAGTATACTCCACCTTACACGCCGCAGCACAATGGTGTGGCTGAAAGGAGATATCGAACCTTGTAAGACATGGTGCGATTGATGATAGGTTTTACACAGTTTTTGGGAATATGCGCTCTAGACAGCTGTTTACTTGCTAAACAGAGTTCCATTAAAGACAGTTGATGTTACTCCATATGAGATGTGGACTAACTGAAAGCCCTATCTTTCTCATCTGAAAGTTTGGGATTGTCCTGCTTATGTGAAGCGGACACAGTCAGATACATTTGATGTAAAAGCTGACAAGTGTTTGTTCGTGGGATATCAATTCTACCTAGCTGAGGAACAAAAGTTGTTTGTTTCCAAGCATGTTTTTTTCTTAAAGAAAGAGTTTCTTTTACAAGAGGACAGTGGGAGCAAAGTTGAACTTGGAGAAGTTCAAGATGCTCGAACAAACATAGATCAACTGCCTGAACCTGAAACTGTCACTCATATAGATGAGGTAACAGTTCAACCTTCTATTACACAAGAATTTCGTAGGTCATGTAGGATACGCTCTATTCCTGAGAGATATGGATTTCTCGTGGGGAACAGAATGGCGTATTGCTCATTCGAGATGATGCGCCTACTACCTATGAGCAGGTTCTGAAAAGTTCAGAGTCTGGAACATGGCTTTGTGCCATGAAATCTGAAATGGATTCCATGTATGAAAACCAAGTATGGACTTTGGTTGTTACACCTGAAGGGATAAAACCCATAGGGTGCAAAGGAGTTTTCAAGAAGAAAACCGACATGGATGGTAATGTGATTACTTATAAAGCAATGCTTCTGGTTAAAGGATTTCGTCACAGACAAAGAGTTGACTATAACGAGACCTTCAGCCCCGTAGCAATGCTTAAATCCATTAGGATACTCCTAGCCATTGCCACTCATTATGATTATGAGATATGGCAAATGGATGTGAAGACAGCTTTCCTGAGAGGAAATCTACCCGAGGATGTGTATGACACAACCTGAGGGCTTCACTTCCATCGATGGCGAAAAGGTATGCAAGCTTCAGAAATCCATGTTTGGATTGAAGCAAGCATCCAGGAGTTGGATTATCCGTTTTGATGAGTCAATCAAAGAGTTGGATTTCTCACAAAATCTGGATGATCATTGTGTGTATAAGAAGGTTTATGGGACTGCAATCGTATTCCTTGTGTTGTATGTAGATGACATATATTCTTCGGGAAGCGATGTCTCTATCTTCGTCAATCGTTAAAATTTGGTTGTCCAATCAATTTGCGATGAAAGACCTTGGTGAAGCAACTTATATCTTAGGGATATAGATTTATAGAGATAAATCAAAAGGTTGCTTGGTCTTTCACAATCATCGTACATAGATGAGATGCTTAAGAGGTTTAGCATGGTACAATGCTATGTACGAGGCCCGATGTATCGTATGCTCTAAGTGTTATGAGCAGATATCAATCGGATCCTGGTGAGGGTCACTGAGTGGCTGTCAAGAATATCCTCAAGTACTTGCGAAGCACTAAGGATGTTTTCTTGAACTATGGAGATGGAAATCTCCAAGTGAGCGGGCATTTAGATGCAAGTATTTAATCTGATAAGGAAAATTCTGAATCATAATCAGGTTATATACATTCACACTGAATAACGTGGCAGTCAATTGGAAAGAGTTCCAAACAAGAGAAGACTGCTGATTCATCAACCGAGGCAGAGTACATTGTCGCATGAGATGCGCAAAGGAAGCGGTTTGGATCAAGAAGTTCATTACTGAACTTGATCTGGTCCCTAGCTGTGATGGGCCCATAGGATTGTATTGTGATACAATGGGGCTAGTGCACAGGCAAAGGAACCAAGGTCTTATCGACGATCCAAACTCGTACTTCGCCGATTAGGGACATCATTAGTCGAGATGATATCCTGATAGAGAGAATTCCCACAAAGCAAAGTGTTGCTGTTCTGTTGACAAAGCCATTGTCACACGAGAATTGTGATTCTCATGGACTCGCTTATGGTATTAGATACTAAGGCGATTGGCTTTAGGTCAAGTGGGAGATTTGTAAGTGATAAGTCGACTTGTACCATGTGTAAGTCGACTTACACATGTTCGAATCGATAAGTCGACTTGTTCATTGGATAAGTCGACTTGTTCAAATCGATCTTGTTTATTTGTGCCCTAAAGGCAATCTCCTTTAGCGCTTTTATTCACGGTCGTATCTGCATGAATGAATAAATAAAGAAAGGCATTATTCATTAATTTGATATTCATGAACAGAGTTTATGAATTGATTGGATCTTTAATCGAATTAATGAAGTCCATGATATATGACATAGCATGAAGGAAATTATGATGTGATCATACTCACGAGATTCCTATCATGTGCAATTATGTCAAGATATCTAAATTCTCCTAGTCATAGGATTAATGAGCTGGACATCATTAATCCGGATAGACTAGCACATGTCATATTCCTTGATTGGATCAAGCAGTGGATCTCAGAAACTGTAAATATGAGATATTTAGAATTGACATGTGGATGCTTACTAGCGGTAGTAAGTACATTGGATGACCTGCCATGAGATCATCACATGGATATCTTATCTAAGTGTCAGTGATAATCTCATCATAGCAATGGTGCAAGTATCCTTAGACTTGAGGTACTCGAGGATATCTTGATATCTTGATCCGTGCTTTGACTCCATTCCTTGTTGCCTTCCGAGGTAACTCATAGGGTGGTGCTTGGGTGCGACTTGAGGTATTGAAGATAATTGAGTAGCCAATAAAGGATTCACCACTTCGGATTAGCGGAAGAGATACCCATGGCCTCTTGTCGGGATCATTACTAAGGTGGCGGCATGTATGTCATGAAGAGTGTCTTCATTGACATATAAAGTAATGAGTCCGGGGCGAGAAGCGATATCACTAGGCTAGACTCGGTCTAGTGAGAGTTGACACTTTGACCATACTCATAACCAAGTGGGGTATAGGATGGTGAAAGGACGAATTGCACAGTAATTATACATGGAAGGGTTCGTGATCCGGTTCGTGATGAATACATCAAACCGATTACTTTCCGGTCAATTGGGGGTCATGATGTGTTGCTAGATACCGCTCATGACTTGCTCAGATTAATTGTTAATCTAAGTGGCCAACATAACCGGGAGCCTAAAGGGTCACATGCATAAGAGTGTTTCAGAGAAACTGTAAAATAGTAATTGGACTGAGTTCCAATTATGGAGAGCAAATGGATTAAATGGATCCCAATGGGATTGGGATATGTCCCGATGAGATCGCGACATCGATATTGCTAAGAAAGGTTTAGGAGTCTGTCAAAGATCGGGGCCCGATAGTTTGGTAGGGCCAGGCCCAGTTGGACTGGACCTTAGCAAATATATTCTAATTAATTAATTAAATAATTATTATATAAATTTAGCATGTGATGTTCGTTGGTTAAAGGGAGAAGAGATAAGTTCCTTTGAAAAGTCAAAGTTACTTAGTTTATTCATTAAAGAATGAATGGCTAATACACTTCCACTTGTCCTTACCTTATGGAGCCTTTTTTAATTAGTTAAAAAAGACATATAAAAGGTGAGATGAAGAGAGGAGTTCGTAGGTTTTTGGTGGAAGAGAGAAAAGTTGAAAGCTTAATAGTTAAGCTTTGTTTTAAAAGTTCATTTTCTTCTTCTTCCAAAGCCATCATCGATTTCTCCTTCTCCAAGCACATGGTCCAACGCTTCCTTGACTCTCGGGGCGATGTAGGTAGGGTCTAGCAGCCTTTAATCTGTTTCTAGCTATTCCGGTCAAAGGGTTTGATCGGTTAGATTTTCGATCTCTGCGTGGATTACCTTTAGAGATAGTCTCTTTTGGCTATTTAGGTTGATGTCTTCATACCGATCTGGGATCACAGGATTCGGAAAGTCCAGAACAAAATTTTTGTTTTCCGCTGCCGGTACATGTGATGTACCTCCCGGGATTTTCCTACATAAACATGGTAATACACAGTCCAAATACACAATATAATCATACAATCCAATTAACAGTTGCCTAATGCTTATTTCACAGTCAATTGGGCCATATATAACCACATAATCCCCGTAGGGCAGTCAATTTACAGTCTTAATCCACGTAATCCCCGTAGGGCAATCAAATCACAGTTAACACATAGATTGGAATAACCAACTAGGTTACTCACCTAATAACTTCCACGCTAGTGCCGGGAAGTCTCTGCCAAGTCCGTGGAACGACGGTCCACTTGAGCCTCTATAGCAAGTTAAATGAATAACCATTACCATTGGTATACTTGAAATAACTAAATAATGCACATGAAATCAGTAAATTGTGTATAATGCATATTCATGGCAATCCCGGCCCTAATCCAATATTTTCCCATAATAAAATTTTATCAAAATTAGAAATCTATAAGTGACGACGATGCATAATCGGACCTCTATAGGTCCCCAATTAAATAAAAGCAATGGTTCACATGTTCCGTCAATAGGGCTACGTCAAATTCCGTCTAAAAATTCCCGTTTTCTCATAAAATGAAATTAAATATTCTCTGAATCCGATGCCTCGGAATCGGTCAATTGGACATCTGACGGAAAAGTAATTGACAAAAGAAACAAAACCTCTAAATTACCAATTAACAAACAAATAAAATAAATAAAAAGAAATAAATAATAATATAAAAAAAAGGAACAGCCCCGCTGGGGTGAGATACCACCTAAATGTAACACCCCACTCCCGTAAAACCCGAACCAGATATCGTTGGTGATATCCGAGTCCGTGCCCCGTGAGAGTGGCGTACTACATCAGTCGATTTAAAACTCAGTATACATTTTTTTTCTTTTTGGAGCCATTAATTCAACGTTAGCGCGGCAAACACAGCAAGTAAATAAAACCCGTGTTCAATATAAACCAGTTTCAGTTATTACCGTCATCCAGTAATAATTTACAATCAGTCAATGCAGTAAAACATTAAAACCACAATGGGCTCAGTAAAAAAATACAAAGCCTTGCTATATAGTGATTGCGGAACACAATTTACTAAGACACTAATGCAGACGCGAACTGATCCCGATCTCTAACCTTTACTCGTCTACAGTAGACATACTCCCATGTCAACCGGGGTATTCTTCAGGACCTGAAAAAAATAGATGCAAATTTTGGGTGAGTTTTGCGAACTCAGTGAGAAACCATCATCGATGGTTCACTCAAATCACGCATTACGCACATGGCGTACAGCATAGTACAGTAATCATCAATTACGATGGCGGTCCATAACAATGTCGAAGAATGATAAACCATTCACAAGAATACATGCCATCACGAGAAGCGGTACGTAAGCGGTCATTTGTGCGAATGCAATGCATATGTGACTCTTTCCGGTTATTGAAGATTGTGCCCAAGTGCTCGATAAGTGTTCGATGGGGACGCGTCGTGATTTCTCCCTCGGGCTCGAGGCGGTCGATCTGATGTGAGCTCGAAGCTCTTTTCAGTAAAAATAGCAACTTAGGGCACGTCCATTATCTGATCATGCAATTATGCATGCAGTGCAGTATTCAGTAAATGTACAGTGTTTGGCTATAAAGCCCAGGGTATCAGTAAATCAATGATATGGCTATAAAGCCCAAAGATATCGATGTCGGTGTCATTCAAGCAGTAAAATCAGTAAACATACAATAGTCCACTCTTATACATGCCAGAAATCATACAATTCATCATTGCATGTAATTCACGTAGAACATATAAGCAACCAGAAATTTGAGAAACCAACTAGGTTACTCACCTATTACTTCTGAGCTAATGCCGGGAAGTCTCTGTGACGTCGATCAATCGACGCTCCAATTGGGCCTCTATATGAATCAGAAAAAATACGAGTCACTAAATATGCAATTTGTGCTCATGTAGATGAAATATGCATGTTCATGAATTCTCGGCCCTAATCCCATTTTTTTCCATCATAAAATCCGTCTAAAAATTAGAAACCTATTGGCGCTGACGGTGCGCAATTCGGACCTCTATAGTTCCCAATTAAACAAAGCAGTGATTAAAGGTCTCATTACGGGACCACGTCAATTTCCCGTCTAAAAATTCCCAATTTCTCACAAAATGGAATTCAATATGTTACAAATCCGATGCCTCAAGAATCAGGTCAATCGGACGTCGGACGGAAAAGAAATTGACAAAAGAAACAATCGGGTCCCTTAATGCCAAATAATAACAAAAATAATATATATATATATATATGTGCCTTCCTTGCCCTTTTTCCAGTTTTCAATCCAAAGTTCCAACCTCTATAATTCTTAGCACACAATTCGGAAAAATACAAACTATAGCTTGTTGGAAAGCTCAAGAAAAGCTCTAAAATTCTCAAGAATACCATAAAAATCAATTTCACCCCTAAGGGTGTCAAATATCCCATCAAACCTACTGCCCACTCAACACCTATCAAAACAGGGCAGTATTTTCAAATTCAGTAACTCTCCGATTCTTCAGTCAACAATGACACAATAAATATGCTCATCAAGATCACCATGTTATCTATAACTTTCATGAACAATCCACAACCAGATTCATTTGTTAACTATGTCAAACAATTCACCAAAGTATCAACCTACTGAAACCAACCAATCTCAACAGTAATTTCCCAAACAGCATATCTCTTAGAACAAATGTCACCAAATTCTCTACCTTATATCCCTGAAAAGATAAGATCCCAAACTTCAAGTTTCATGAAGAATCCAAACTCTAATTCGATTTCTAACAATTTTAAAACCACTATGCAAGTTACTGCCATGATCAGCCATTCACATTCTAATGTAAGATCAGTTTTTGCAAAATCATATCTCCCAACTCTGACCTCTAAAAATTATATGTCATATCTCATTTCCAAGATCAACGTATCATCTAGAACTCTTCAGTACATCTCTAAAACCAGTTCAGTCCAAAAAAATCACTAAAATTACTCCAAAACAGAATGTACACCAAATCTGCTAATCCAGCTAGGTTTCACTCATGCAAAAAAAACAGTCCATAGTTATCAGTCCATAACTCCTACTATACATAGCGAAAAATTGCAAAATCAGTGGCAATGGAAAGCTAACTCAATATGCTACAACTTTCATGAAGACCAATTTCCCAAATTCCATACCAATTAATTCAGAAAAATCACCAAACTAATTAGGTCATAAATACCGGTACTGTTCACAGACCCCAAAACAGACATTTTCCATGGAACTTTTCGACCTTCTAACATTACAATTTAATAATACCTATTTCACACTAAATTGAAGCCAACATCCCAAAGTTTCATTGGGCACAAACCTTGCCTCATTTGAACATCTACACAATTAGTTATGAACAAAACATGACAGTAGGTTCAAAACTCAATTTCCAGCTTAAATCAACAATCTAACTTCTATCACTTCTAACATCAATAACATATCACTAAGCATCCATTCCTACCTCTAATTCAACCCCAAACTCATCACAACATACACTTCTACAATGACACAAAAATTGGCAGCACACATATACACAATTCCCATACTTTGTTTCCATGTATTAAGCATCATAAACATCATTAAAACAAAGAACTTAAAAGAACCTTACCTATCAAGCTTCCAATCTTTATTTCCTTCTTAACTTCTTTACTTTCTACCTTCACTAATCACTTCTTCCACCACCATACATATGTAGTTCATCATCATGGGAAGACTATAGCTTGGTAAGTGTTTGGAGGAAGATGAAAACAAGAAGAAGAAAATCATGGTTAAAGATGGAGAGGAAAATGGATAGGTTTGCTCTTTCGGATGAGAGAAGATGTATAAGTATAATAAAGCTTTCAAGTGGTCCCTTTATTGAAAAACACTAGAAGAGTCGTGGATGATGATAGGAAGAAGACAAAATGCATTAAGAAAAGGGACATTTGGCTTTTTAAGACATGGAAAAGACAAAACTAACTAATTAACCTACTTTAATTACAAACTTTCATTAATCCTACTTAAACACTAATCATGACTCTAATCATGACTCTAAAATAATTCCCTAACATCAATTATCCACCAATCTCATGCCATTAGGCAATCTTGTTCGATACAAAACAGTTCACTCAGTCAGTCAGTTGGAATTTTCCGGTCCGGGAAAGAACCCCGAAAAATTTCAGAAAAATTCCCATAAATCCCTAAAAATAGAAAACGATTTATGGCGCACTCAGAATAATTTTTCAAACCCGATAACCCCGTTAATCACAATGAAATTACATTAGGCACAAAAATCGGGAATGTCATGTATGCATGTGCGGTAAGTTTCTGTGCACGATTGTGACTATGTAGCAATCCTATTATGCATGAGCAATCCTGTGAAATCCCGATCTAACGCATACTATGCCAATTTACTATTTTACCCCTTCCAGTAGGGGGTGGGATGTTACACTGGATACGTCCTGAAAGTGTTAAAGATCAAAAGTTTGAGGAAAACGTGTGAATCATACGATTGATGAGTGTAAAAAGGAATCATTTGGAGAAAATTGCAAATTGAGTATTGATTGTATCGCTTTTATGTGGAGATTTTGCAATATATGTACAGAAATGTCCCAGTAAAGGTTAAGATGCAATCTGATGAAATTGTTGTACGGAATATTTCTTGAAAGTTTGGAGATTTCATTTGTACAAAAATATTTATGGATATGTCTATGAATATATAAATCGATAACGGTCACGAGATATTTCGGGAATTTGAAAGATTTGAAAAGGATTTTGTGATTGAGTATTTCACAATTAAGCTAGTGATGCAATTGATTGGATTGAATAGAAAATTCAATGGCAGATCATTAATTGAGTGATAAGGCTATTAAACCTAGTGTATTAATGAGTGTAATCTGTCGAGCTAGCAAAGGGGCAAAAAGAAAGTATTATTCGTTTTTGGAATTTCAAAAACTGGTGTGTATGAAAAAGGGTGAGTAAAACTCGAATTGAGGATTTAGAATTTGCGAATCTTATAAAGGAATTGTGAATGAATCCAATTTTTGAGTGAATGATATTTAGGATTGAATCAAGAGATATGGGTGATACCACTAAAGAAATTGTTAGAAAATTAGCGAGGAGCGATCAGAGCCCTATGGTTTAGAGGGAAAAATTGAATGATTATATGTGTGAATAACCAACAGCCTTGACTGTTGGAAGGCTGTTGGAGACAAATGTAAAACTGGTACTTTTGGAGTTCATAGGGACATGAGATTAATGCATAGTTCAAATTGATTGTGGTGATATCAATTGTTTTATTGGTGACACCATTTGAATAATGTACAATGTTGATAAGTGAAATGAATATGTAATAAGGATTAAGAAATCCAAGGTAATGACAATGAGTCGAGTTGACTATTATCGAGGTTATTAGAATCTTATGAGATTAGTGTTTTAATACTAAAGTGGAGGTAATCTGCTAAGTAACAAATGAAATGCTTCGTAATCTATCGCCTCGACCAAAATGAATAGATGGAGATATAAAGGTAAATGGGGAAACTAAATTCGTGATTAAATGATCTCTATGTGATTGTGGTGTTAATAGATGGGTAAGACAGTTTAAAACCAAAAAGATGATTCGGATTTGTTAAGTGTTACATGGACAGGATTAGTAAATATTGTTATAATCTGGTATATGTATTATTGATAACGAAAGTGAAGAATTGCGAGTAATCATGAGGAATCGGTTATGATAGTGTAAAGATTGAGAAAGGAAAAAGAGTGATCGATTGTATTGATTCAGTATATTTGACAGGAAGTGGTCATGTAGTGAAATAAGTGGGACATAGTATATAGTGATCGAAACAATTCCCCTGTTTCTCAGATCAATCGTATATGAAATTTCGAGGACGAAATTTTTATTAGGAGGGGAGAATTGTAACATCCCGTCACCGATGGGAAGGTTATATTGTAAATTAGGACAGGATAGGATTTTACCGCATAATATCGACTGAACATTCATCTGGCCTCTAATTGTAGAGGATTGAGTCATTTGGCACGTGCACTGATAGGTACATGCATTCATGACTTTTTCCCGGCATTTAATTGTGATACGGTTATGAATTGTGAAATTGTGAATATTTAGGTTTGCTTTTGAATTATGGAGAATTGTGGAATAATTGGGATTGAAAATTTAATAGGAAATGTTTTAGAGTAATTGCTAATTGGTAGTGACTTTTCGGAGATTTCCTGAAAATTCGGGAGAAAATATCCGAACCGGAAATTTTTTGAGTGACGGACTGATTGACTGTATAGTACTGAAATAATTATCCAATGGCTATGGAAATTTAAAAATATGATTTTAGGAATTGTATATATTGAGCCATTGAAATTCGAAGACAAATTGGACTAGAAATGAAATTGAAAGGAGAAAGAGATTTACAAGTATTATAGGTGAAAGGGATAAGAGGCTTTAGGAATTAACTCTTTTAAATGCTTTAGAATTTTAGATGGAAGAAAGGAAATCCTCTTCTCTCTCTAGACACGATTGGTTCCTCTCTTTGGTGAGTTTCGATTCTTCCTGGAGATTTGTGTTTGTTTTTTCCTTATGGTTAAAGATCGATGTAAACCCTTGAGAGAAGAAGAAGATTTGATGAGTTTAGAGGGTTCACCGTGGGTGTAGAGAGAAGAGGAAGGGTTGGAGGATTTTCGGTAGATTTGATATTTTGAGCTTGATTTGGTAAGTAAAATGGTTTAATGTTGTTTATTATTGTGTTAAATGCATTCATGGGTTTAAATATGAAAGATTGTGCTAGTTGGTTATGAGTTATGGTTGATTAGAGAGAGAAAAATGGGAGAAATTGGTGGGGAAGGCGACTGCTGACTTCAAGACGTCATGACGTCATACCGAGGGCCTCGTTCCGACGAGCAAACAATTGCTTGCTGCGGCGAGCTCAGCTAGACGTCGCGGCGAGCTCAGCTAGACGTCGCGGCAAGCGCATAATGATACGCTGTGACGAGTACCTTTCCTTGCGTCGCGGCGTGTCTCAAGAGCCTTGTTCGCCGCGGCGAGCGTTTCCCACGCCGCGGTGAGCGACCTTTTTGACGTCGCGACGAGGGCTCCTGCGTCGCGGCGAGGGATAGAATTTTGAATGGGTTTGTTTTAGTTTATGGAACATAACTTTTGGTGTAGACCTCCAATTGAGGTGATTCTTGATTCGTTATAAACTAGAGAAAGAGGTCTACAATTGAGGAAAAGAATGAGAGTTTGAATTCAAGTTTTTAAAATCTCGATTATAGAAAGAAAGTCAAAAATGTGATTGTGTTTCAACCTTAGGATTGTTCTTGATAGTTGGGGTATAGTGTGAGACTTTGAAAGTAAATTCAATGCTACTGGGAATTTTAGGAACTGAGCATAAAGGATAAATTCGATCTAGAAAATAGTGATATTGATATTGAGGCAATATCCTAGCGAGTATGTCTTGATAAATTGACTGAATTTTAGAAATGGAATTGATGGAGTTCCATAATATGTTATTGAATTGGAAATGAGTTATTATTGAGTAATTAAGTGGAAAGTTAGAATTTTACAAAAGAAAGTGGGAAATGGGAAATAGCACCAGGAAAGTCATGAATAGGCATAGTACATCTTTTTAATTAAGACATGTGCATTATTAAATTATTTATGATTATGCATTAGTAATTGGAAATTATCTGACTGTTATAGAGGCTCCGATGGATCGATATTCTACGGATATTGCTGGGACTTCCAGGCTGTAGCTCGGAAGTACAGGTGAGTAACCTAGTTGGTTCCTCAATCTATGTGTGTTTCATATTGTGCATTGATGCCATGTGGAGATAACGGATGGATATGTGTGTTTGATTTTGATTGACTTCGGACCATGGGTGTCCGAAATATTGGGAACGTGATATAGAAGTGCTATTATGTGTAATCGTTTATGAATGCATCTATGAAATAACTGGTAAATGCATATGACTGAAATACCGGACCGAAGGTCCGAAGAAGCGGAAATTGGTTACTGAAATGTAAATGACTGTAAATGGAAATTGGAGCATATGCATTCATGCATAAGAGCATGATCGATAATGACAACAGGACCGAGCAGATAACGTTAGAGCCACGAGCTCATCAGATTAGGGCTTTAAACCCACCGAACATCATTATCGAACCGAGCCTCGAGCTCGAGGGGAGTTAGTGCATACCCAGAGGGCTCTCCTACTCCCTAGACGCGTCTGATTACTGATCACTGATAGGCGCTCGGTCACAACATCGTAATAAACTGGACATTGTCGCATGTGCATTGCATATATAACTGAATAAATGTGAATAGTGTGATATTTCTGAAAGTGACATATGTGATACTGTGAATTGTGTGAATATGCATGAGTTGAGTGAACCATCGATGATGGTTTCTCACTGAGTTCGCAAACTCACCCAACATTGCAATTATTTTTCAGGGATTGAAGAGTATCCCGTTAGACAAATGGGAGTATAGTTACGACAAGAGAGTTAGAATTTGAGGTCGGGATCAGTTTCACATCTGCACTTGAGTTATTCGGTATTATTGTAAATGGTAACTCTGCAAACTCCGCAGAATAATACTGTCTTGTTTTAGGGCCCCTATTGGATATGGTTATGATTGTAAAGTGATTTCTGAAATAGTGTTTTGATTGAAAATATGTTCGTATCGTGGGCCCAACTTGTTTTCTGATTTACGCGCACTCGATTATTTTCCAAAATAAAAAATGCATTACCGAGGTTTTGAACTGCATTGACTGCTTTAGCATACCACCCTCATGAGGCATGGGCTCGGATATCACCCACAATATCAGGTTTGGGTCTTGCGGGAGTGGGGTGCTACATATTTCCTTCCTAATTTCATACTATATCACCAAAAACAATACCATCCTTCTTGACAAATGCATCTATATTTAGCTTAATAAAACCTTGAGGAGGTTTTTTCCATGAAGAGGGAGGTCAATTAGAATCACAAAGACAGTTCTCTGTTTTTATCCTAATAACAATAAAGGTAATCGATCACTTTCTTGGCACATATATGGGTTAGGACATCTGCTACTCTAAAGATAAATGCATTTCTGGAAATCTGCATTCTACATAAGAGAGTCACAAAAACATAAACAAAATATACAGGAGCACAGTTCACTACACAAATTTAGTACAGCATCCCTACAAATTAAACATCCACACGAACACATTTCGGAAACTAAGAAAAAAACCTAGTTCAAAACAAAACCCATTAACCTTAATCAATGAATAAAGGAAGACATAGAAGGAAGAACAACACAAAAGCATCGGAAGATTGAAGTGAATCACACGTTAATATATTGAACAATAATATGATCAAGATACACAAGAAGGGGGGGTTGAATTGTGATAAACTTTTTCTTAATCCCCTTAAAAAAATTACTTGTTCTTTCGAAAACTTATCGTAAATCAATTCGTAACTAGTTTGAAAAACTTTGTTAATTTTGAAGAATACGATATAAGTAATATGAGAGTAGAAAGAAAAACACAACAATTTATCTGGTTCACTTTAAACCGTGGGCTACGTCCGATCCTTAGATATCCTTACGAGATTTCACTATCTCGAATTGTTTACAAGTATTCTTTCGATTGAGCCTCTCCGTGTCTCTTTACAAAGAAGTATTCTTTTACTCTTAGCCTCTTCAGCTATCGTAACACTTTCTAATTGAAAGAATAGTAAAGAGCTTGTTACAATAGAAATGCTCTTATTAATTGTTCACTCGAAATATCGTTCACAATTTTCTCTCGAGATAATCTGAAAATCAAAAGTTGAATACTCGAGTTTCATAAAAATTATTTCTTCTTCAATCTCGACTCTTATTTATAGTCGGGTCTTCAACTATTTCTTGAATATCTCGCTTGAATCTTGAAAGAAGCGGTTATTCAGTTTGACTCAGAATTAACTCAAAATGATGTTTCTTTCTTCCGTCGATTTGTTGTATCGTTTGCTTTTCTCTTGTAAAGCTTCAAATGCCTTTTCTTATATCATTGCTTTTCTCTTGTAAAGCTTAGTCTGATTTTTGTATTGCTTTTCTCTTGTAAAGCTTCAAATGCCTTTTGCTTGTAAAGCTTTAAATGCTTTTTTGCTTGTAAAGCTTTAAATCGCTTTTCGCATAAAGCTTTAAATGCGCTTTTAAGCTTCAGCTGATTTTCTCCTTCAATTTTTTTTTTACTTGACTGATTTTCTCCTTCAATTGTTTTTTACTTCAGCATCGTCCATTTACTTTTCATTTGTATATTTCTCTTTATTTGTCATCAAAATTATTTAATACGTGAAGTCTGATTTGACTTAACATTCTCCCCTTTTGATGATAACAAATATTATGAAATAGAAATATGAAAGGTTTCAAATTATGAAAAGTATCACATATCTGTAAGTATTAATAGATCAAAATAACCGCTTACGCTTTCAAAATTTCTTCTGTCTTTTCCTTTCAGTTGATTCTCCCTTCTCATTCTTCCTTCTCCCTTCTCATTCTTCCTTCTCCCCCTATTTGTTATTAATCAAAAGAATTATTTCCCAAACTGTTTCACCAACTTTTTCAGCATCTTCTTAATCTTCTTCATATCCTTATCAAGTTTCTGAACTTGTTTCTTTAAAGTCAATGATTCAGCAGCAGTCGAAGATTCTGTCTCAACAACTTGTTTTTCAACAATAGCAACTGTTGTTGTATAAGCTTCCATGTTTGAGACATGTGGTTCAATAATTTGTAGGAGAGGTGGAGGAACATATACAGCTTGATCAGGAATATCAAGATCATAGAAATCAAGTATACGTTGAAATGTGCTTCCAAGCCAAGGCATAGCTTCTGCAACTGAGTTGATCTCCCACAGAGGTCGATTTTGCAGAATGTTCTGTAAAATACTATAAGAACATTTTAAGTTCCCAATCAGAAAAGAACGATACTGACCCTTTCTGATAGTGCCTCCCTGTGGATCATCTGCTGTAGCCTTAGTTTGGCTTGTTCCTGGATCTTGATAAATGCAGATAGAACTTCCACTTCTTTTCTCTTCACATGCTTCATCAATCAATTGCACTGCTTCCGTAATCTGATCAGAAGTCATGTCATCCAAAACTGGTTCTGGTTGAACTTTCAGCTTCAGTTTCTCTTCACACTTGCGTTCAACAAAATTTGGTGGTTGTAAATCAGGTACCACCTTGATTACTGTTCTTGTCAAGATTGGATAAGAAGTAAGACGCTCTCCAAATGGCTCTGGTGGATATGGTTCTCTTCCAACTCTCTTCAGTTGATCATAGAAATTTTTATAACCCCTATCCAACAGATGTAGAATGTTGTTATCAAATTTAACTGATTTGAAGAAGGCTTTCACAAATCTCTTTGGTTTGTCTCGGATGATGACAGATTTGGTCTTCTTCTCCTCTGTGACAACCAATCTGTGTTCCCAATTTTCTCTTTGAAAAGTTAAATATTTGGATGGAACATTAGTCATCACACTCAAGACTTTTTGACTAACCTTTTGTCCCATAACATGTGTAGCAATCTGTTTGTGAACAAGTGAAGACTGAAAAGTAGTAGAAACTACTTCTTCAAACATTGGATTATCAAGGACATTGTGAGTATCCTTAAGATTACCGAAGAATGACTTCCACATTAACTTCAAAGAATATCAACCGTATCAAGAACAGACTTTTTCGTAGTATCAACAATGATCTTTTTTCGCTGTACCTTCTTAGACTTTGTTTCTATTGTTGAACTTCCTTCTTTTGTCGCACTTATTTTCTTTCCCCTTGGTGACTTTTTAGGTTGCGTTTTTTTCTTTTCAGGTTCTTCTTTCCTTTTTCCTCCACTTCCTTGAGACTAAGTTTCTGAATCTTTTTCAAGGATTGATGTCAACGACTTTGTAGCTTTTGATCTTTGCAGTTCAGAATGCTTTGATTGACTTGATTCTCTGGATTGACTGGTTTCTTTCTGTTGCACAGTTTTCGCTCTGAGTGACCTTCTTGCTTGCTTTGGAATGTCACCAAGAGTGGTTCCTTTACGCTTCAAGTCACCTGATTCAAAAAATCGAACACTTCTCGACTTTGATTCCTGAGAATGTGATCTTGTTTCCTTCATAGAAGACTTCTTCAGTATACACTCCCCCTCAATTGTTGCTTTCCTTGGCGATTCTGCTCCTTTTCTGTCTGAAAATCTCAGACCCATTTTAGCAATAGATGTTGAATCTATATAGCTTTTAACAGATATCTTCTATCTGATTCCCTTTTCCAATATGATGCCAGATTCTCTGAACACTCTTGTCAACAACATCCCATAAGGACAAGTGTTTGTATCCTTTATTGATTTTACCATGTACTGATAAATCAAAAATGGTAAATCTATTGGGTGATGATTCAGAAGATGAAGAATACATTGTTCATCCAGGGTAGTGACCTGATGTCGTGAACCTATTCTTTGTAGAACACGATCACTTAGAGCATGAACAATACCCTTGCCTTTAGTACCAGCCAAGAGGCTCTCCTTTCAGTTGGGTTATTTTGTCCATAAAGTTGACGACTAACTTCATCTTCGTTCATCTTAAGCTTAGTCATCCATTTCGCCATATTAGTAGGTTGAACTCCATCCATCGGACATTCAGTGACTTTCTCCAGTAACTCCTTCGTTACTATAACAGAATGTGTGTCTACATACGACACGATTGTATCGTCTACTGATTTAGTATTCTTCCAGAACTCATAAACTTCTTGTAGATAGACTTCATCTCGTATTTGAAAGAAGTTTCTCCATCCTGCCGCCATTATCTCCAGCTCTATATCCATCTGTTCTTTTCTTAGTTCTTCGAAGTTTACCAATCTTCCCCAACCTGATCCTGGATCAACTCGCAAAATAGGCTTGACATTCATCTTGCTGATTCTGATTGAGTAGGAACTTGCTTGAAGAAATTTCAGAGAGATTTTAAGAGAACTAGCAATTTCTGAATTCGGTAGAAATCCCAAAAGTCAGTTTTTAGGGATATTATAGCGAATTCTAGAACGATTATACTTCTCAATGATCTGACAGCTTTTTCCCTCTAAAACTTTTTCTTGTGAAAGAAGTTTTATATCTGAAACCGTCTAATGCCGTTAACTCCACCGTTCCACTATCTTTTCTTTTGAAAATCGATGATCAAACCGTTAACTCCATCGCTCATCTGTCTTGTCTTTTTAAAAACGGATGAATGGTCCGTTAACTCCTCCGATGCGCTCATTTCGTCTTTATGAAAACCGGATGAATGGTCCGTTAACTCCTCAAATCCATCTGTCTTGTCTTTATGAAAAACCGGATGAATGGTCCGTTAACATCACCATATTGAGGTTGCGTCGATTTCTTTAAAGCGATCTTCACTTAGTGGTTTTGTGAAGATATCCATGCCACCGATATTTTGTTTCTACGAATTGTAGGTGACGACTTTCTTCTTGAACGTAATCTCTCAAGAAATGATGTCGACTTCTATGTGCTTCACCTTGAATGTTGAATTGGATTCTTTGACACACTTATGGTATTTGGTGTTGTCGAGATATTAGAATCTCTTCTTCTTGTATTGAGTAGTCCTCCAATTGATACTTGATCCACAATACTTGTGAACAACAACTCATGCGGCGGACATATATTCAACTTGACGATTGATAATGCAATCGAGCTTTGTCTCTTGCTTGACCATGACACTGAGTTTGGTCCAAGAAAGTGACAGCCACCACTCGTGCTCTTCCTTTCGATCCTATCACCGCATAGTCCGCATCGCAATATCCATTCATCCTGAAATTTTACCTTTCTCATACATTAAGCAAAGATCAAGTAGTACTGCGAGATATCTCAAAATTCGTTTACTGAGAATATAATGAGATTCTCTAGGATCGGCTGAAACCTTGCACAAGCATACACTTGAATAGAATGTCAGTCTACTTGTCGTAAGATAAAGCAAAGAACCAATCATCCTCTAAATAGGGTTTGATCCACCTTCTTACCACTTTCATCTTTTGACAACAAGTTTGAAGGATGCATCGGGGTAGACATATGTTTAACACGCACATATCAAACTTAGACAATAATTCTTTAAGATATTTTGTTGATGGATAAAATCTTATCCTTAGTTTGCTTTACTTGCAATCCAAGAAAGAATTTTAACTCACCCATCATGCTCATCTCAAATTCATTTTCATCGATTTTCAAAACTCGTACATAACCTTTTTGAAGTTGCACCAAAAATAATATCATCAACATAAATTTGCACAATAATGAAATCATTACTCAAGTTATTTCTAAAAGAGTTTTGTCTACTTTACCTCTAGTAAATCCATTTTCTATAAGAAATGAACTCAGACGATCATACCAAGCTCTAGGGCTGTTTGATCCATATAAGGCTTTATGAAGTCTGAGACATGATCTGGATACTTTATGTCCTCAAATCCGGGAGGTTGCTTAACATAGACTTCTTCATCTATAAAACCATTCAGAAATGCACTTTTTACATCCATATGAAAAAGCTTTATGTCATGAGAAACCGCATATGCAAGCAGTATCCTTATTGCTTCAAGTCTTGCTACTGGAGCATATGTCTCATTGTAGTCTATTCCTTCTTGCTGATTATAGCCTTGTGCTACTAATCTTGCCTTGTTGCGACTTACTTTTCCTGATTCGTCTAGTTTATTCTTGAATACCCATCTAGTACCAATAATGGATTTCTTTTCAGGTTTAGAAACTAAGGACCAGACTTTATTCCTATAGAATTGATTCAACTCCTCTTGTATAGCTAGTATCCATGCTTCATCTTTTAGAGCTTCATCAATCTTCTTAGGTTCTACTTCAGATATAAATGCTACGTTGGCTTCTCTTCTGAACTTGGACCTTGTTCGTACACCTTCTGAGGTTTCTCCAATGATTGACTCTTTAGGATGAGAACTTTTGTATCTCCAATCTTTCTTTAACTCCAAATTCTTCTAAATGTCTTTCTTTTCGTCATATAGTGTTTCTGATGAAGATACTTCTTTGTACTCCGTCAAAGGCATCAGAATAAAGATCATTATCTGATTCCTCTTCCTTATTGGGTTGAGAGCTATCATCGAACTTGACATGAATAGTTTCTTCAACAATCTTTGAGGTGAGGTTGTAGACTCTAAATGCCTTTGAGGTGAGAGAATAACCTAGAAATATTCCTGAAAGATTCTTTGCATCAAACTTGTCCAGAACTTCCTTTGTGTTCGTAATAGTGCACTTGCAAACCGAAAGGATGGAAATAAGAAATGTTTGGTCTCCTTCCATTCCACAACTCATAGGAGTTTTCTTCGATATTGGTCGCAGCAACACTCTATTCTGAATATAGCATGCTGTATTGATAGCTTCTGCCCAGAAATATTTAGGAAGATTCATCTCGCACAACATTGTTCTTGCCATCTCTTGAATCGTCCTATTCTTTCTTTCAACAACTCCATTCTGCTGCGGAGTCCTTGGGGCAGAGAAGCTATGGAAAATTTCATTTTCTTCGCAGAATACTCTAAACTTCTCATTTTCGAATTCTCCACCATGATCACTCCTTATGCTGGCTATAGACACTCCTTTTTCATTCTGTAACCTCATGGAAAGGTTTCTAAAGCACTTGAAAGACTCATCTTTATGTGCCAGAAAAAGTATCCAACAAAACCTTGTAAAATCATCAATAATGACAAGTCCATACTTCTTTCCACCAAGACTTATTGTCCTTGTTGGACCAAATAAATCCATGTGTAACAACTCTAGTGGTCTAGATGAAGTTAAGAAATGTTTTGAAGAGAAAGAGGTTTTAACTTGTTTCCCTTTCTGACAACTTTCACAAAAGAAATCTTTGTTAAAACAAATTTGTGGCAAACCTTTCACCAAATCATGTTTCAAAAGTTTTGAAATATGTTTAAAACTGACATGACCTAGTTTTTTATGCCAGATCAGTCTTTCTTCTTCAGTAGATAAAAAACATGAAATATTTTGAGACTGAAAATCGTTTAAATCAATTTTGTAAAGATTGTTTCGTCTTTTGACCGAAAAGAAAATAGAACCATCTTTGTTTCTGACTTCACAAAAGTTTTGGTTGAATATAACTTCAAAACCAGAATCACATAATTGACTAATACTTATCAAGTTATGCTTTAGACCATCAACTAGCAAAGACGTTGTTAATGCATGCATGGAATTCTTACCAATCTTACCAATCCCGATTATTTTGCCTTGCTTGTTGTCTCCAAAAGTTACCGAACCTCCTTTCTTGTACTGAAGATCTAGGAACATAGACCTTTTTTCCGTCATATGACGCGAGCATCCATTGTCCAAATACCAATGGTGCTTGCTGGCTCTTCCAAAGAAGAATTTCTGTAGGAGATATTATCTTGTTTTTAGGTACCCAGATTCTCTTGGGTCCTTTAGGGTTAGTATGGTGTAATGAATGATAATAAGAAGTAGAATGAAAAAGTTGATGACCTTTTTGAAAACCTGATTGATATCTTTTCTTATCTTTTTGAACAATTGATTTCACGTAATGCTGAGACTTATTTTTAGCAAACCCTAATCCAGTTTTATCACTCGGATGTCTGCATTTTCCTAGCATTTCATTCATCTTTTTTGTACTATCTGTAAATTTAGCTAGATCAATCGAGAGATTATTGATTCTCAGTTTCAACTGTTTAATCTCTTCGGATCTATCTATAACTTTGTTGTTATTCGGTTCCTCAACTTGCTTTCTCGATTTATATTCTCACTCTCTATCTCATGAGTATGTTTGAGGTTTTCTACATATTTCTTCTTCAACTTTTGTTTGTTTCGAATAGCATGAGAATCCTCTAACAATTCGAGTATGCATCTTGTATATTATTATAGCTAGAAGTTACCTCTTCATCACTTTCTTCTTGACTACAGGACATATGTTAGCATGTTCGACGCTTCGAGCTTGAATCGATTACGATGAATCCAGATCCTCCCACGTTGCCATCATGCTTTTCTTGTTATCCCTACTCTTTTGGGTTGTCTTTTCAACATTGGACACTCGGACTTGTAATGTCCCGCTTATTGCATTCATAACATGTAATAGATGCTTTCTCGACTTTTCCATTGTCTTTTCATTGTTCCTTCCGAATGTTGAATTTCCTTTGGACTTCTTTTCCACATTCTTCTTATCTTTCTTGAAATGAAAGATAGCTCATCGTCTTCATCACTTGATTCAGATTCGACTTCTTTGGAATCATCATCCTTTGATTCTTCAATCTTTAATGCCTTTGATGTATTCCTCTTTGTCTTTTCTTTCGGATTTTGTGATTCTTTTGACTGCTTTGAGCGCTTATGGACTTCTCTTTCTTGGGCTTATCTTACGCATCAAGCTCTACTTGTATCTTCAATGATCCAAGCAATTCATCAAACTTTAGTACGCTTAAGTCTTTGGCTTCTTGTCAGTAGATTACTTTGGGTCTCCATCTTTTGGCGGACTCCTCAAAATCTTTCGAACATGGTCTTGATCTGTTGTGCGTTCTTCCAAGAGCTTTTAGCCCATTAACAATTGTTTGAAATCTTCCAAACATTTGATCAATGGTCTCTTCTTCTTTCATTTTGAACAACTCGTACTGATGCACCAGAATGCTTATCTTAGACTCCTTGACTTGATTTGTTCCTTCATGTGCAATTGATAATGTATCCCACATTTCTTTGGCAGTGTCGCATCCATGAACTTTGTCATACTCGCTTCTGCTCAATGCACAACTCAAGAAAAATTTCGCCTTGGAGTTTAGTTGAAATCTTGCTTTCTGCTCAGCTGTCCATCTTTCTCGTGGAATTGGATTTTTATCATCATCTTCAGGTGTATATGGTCCGTTCTCGATGATGTCCCAAAGGTCAATGTGAGTAGATTCGATAAACAATCTCATCCGGTCCTTCCAATAGTGGTAGTCTTCACCATTGAATGCTGGAGGTCTTGTGACTGAAGCTCCTTCGGCAATATACGTGTGTGATTCCACCATTTTCTTTAATTCACACTTTTTTAGAGTGATTCTTGAACACCGTGCTCGATACCAATTGAAGTGAATCACACGTTAATATATTGAACAATAATATGATCAAGATACACAAGAAGGGGGTTGAATTGTGATAAACTTTTTCTTAATCCCTTAAAAAATTACTTGTTCTTTCGAAAACTTATCGTAAATCAATTCGTAACTAGTTTGAAAAACTTTGTTAATTTTGAAGAATACGATATAAGTAATATGAGAGTAGAAAGAAAAAACACAGCAATTTATCCTGGTTCACCCCAAACCGTGGGCTACGTCCAGTCCTCAGATATCCTTCTGAGATTTCACTATCTCTGAATTGTTTACAAGTATTCTTTCGACTGAGCCTCTCCAGGTCTCTTTACAGCAAGTATTCTTTTACTCTTAGCCTCTTCAGGCTATCTGTAACACTTTCTAATTGAAAGAATAGTAAAGAGCTTGTTACAATAGAAATGCTCTTAACACTGTTCACTCGAAATATCGTTCACAATTTTTTCTCAGATAATCTGAAAATCAAAAGTTGAATACTCAGAGTTTCATAAAAAATTTTTTCTTCTTCAATCTCGACTCTTATTTATAGTCGGGTCTTCAACTGTTTCTTGAATATCGCTTGAATCTTGAAGAAACGGTTATTCAGTTTGACTCAGAATTAACTCAAACCGATGTTTCTTTCTTCCGTCGATTTATTGTATCGGCTGCTTTCTCTTGTAAAGCTTCCGTGCGCTTTGCTTGTAAAGCTTTAAATGCCTTTTTGTTTGTAAAGCTTTCTTACATTTTTAAACTTGTAAAGCTTTAAATGCCTTTTAGCCCATTTGATTTTCTCCTTTTTTTTTTACTTGACTGATTTTCTCCTTGCTTGTTTTTACTTGCATCGTCCATCCACTTTTCATTTGTATATTTCTCTTTGTTTGTCATCAAAATTATTTAATACGTGAAGTCTGATTTGACTTAACAGGCAGCAGGGAATCGATGGACGATAAAGACGCAAAACAAAAACGCTCTTAGGGAACCAAAACACGCAAAGGAAGAAGATGGAAGCAGAAGGAAGACGATGGATGGTAGCAAGCGAATGCACGCTCGCACACAGTGACATAGAACCTGCGACAAGAGAGAAAAAGAAAGCGAGGTGAAAATGAGGACAGGGGTGGCCTTCATGCTAATATCAAATGTCTAACAAAAATGATGTTGTCTGGTAATGACGTCATATTCGACTTTACAAAAATTCTAAAGATCAAGCAAACGGTGGTATTTAAATTATAATTTTATCGACAGAACAACCGTTTCGTCGGGAAATAACTGACGGAATACACTTTCGTTGGTACACCCCATTTCTTTTACTAAAAATGTTGCAGTCCCTGTAAACAACGACGTTTAATTATCAACTTTATCAATGGAATACATTATCGTCGATAAAAGACGACGCTTATGCTACCGTTCCTGCCTCTTTTACTGACAGTAATTCCTATTTCGTCGCTATATTCCATCACAAAATTCAATGGGATAGTTTCCCATCCAGCTCTACTAACAGATATTTTGTCCATCGTAAATTACCATATTTTACTGACAGAATGTTATTTTCCGTTGCTAATTTTTAACGAGTATTGTTTCCCTCGATAATTTTCTTTCGATAATCAGTAATTTCTTGTTGTACAAGATATGTTAATATTCGTAAATACGCATACCAAAATAAACTAGACACCACTCCATATTGCTTATTGGTAGCAAAATAAAACTTAAATGGATTGATTTAGTAGTGTTGGGATTCCCTATAGCCAAATGGCCTCATGTGGAATAGTTTAATCGATGTGTCAAGATTGCCTGTTGTTAGCAAAATAGAACTTAAGGGGTGGTTTAGTTGAGGTTCTAAGAAAATGTGTGGAGGAAGATGACATAACTTGTGATATTGCACTTATCTTCCTTCATCATCAATGCCTCAAGGCTTCTTCTTTGTCAAAAGTTATTCACGTACAAACTTAAACTTTTGGATATACACTAACTTAGTTGTCCACGTCTTCTTGGACGTTGTTGGTTTATTTCCTAGTCCACAATGGAATTTACCTGTCTTTCCTAGTCTTTCAAAAATCAACAGAATTCGGGTTTTTGGGTGGTAAATCTGGTAGATTTGGGCAGTCATGGAATTGTATATGAAGCTAATCTTCAGCTTCATGTTGACTTATTAGTAATTAGGACTAGAAATTGTAAATAGATCTCTTTTTAGGGCCTTTTACGAATTAGGTGTCATCTTGCCCTTCTCAAGGCAGGGCCTGCCGAACCTAGCAATGTGAAGCTTCTGAAACTACACTATATATTTCAGCCTTTATTTTGAACATAACATCATAAGAAGAAGAAGAAGAAGAAGAAGAAGAAGAAGAAGAAGATCATTTTAAAGAACATAATGGTGAAAATAGGGAGTAAATCAATAGAGGGTTAACATTACAACTTAACATAATTATTGAACAATTAATACAACAACACAACGTAACACTTGTAGTATTTCCCTAGAAATTAGTTAAACTCAGATTAAGCTCTTTTTACTATTGTTCTTCCTAGCACAGCAACTGACGATAAAGACAAGTATGGTGAAGACGAGGACACACAGCAAGACGACGACGACATGTCGCCATTGCTTCCGAATATTGGACAGAAAACCACGCTTGCATGAATTGCAGTCGTAACAAAGCCCATGAGTGTCATTGCTCCATTTCGCACAGTCTTTGTTCTTTGATGTCATTCCTGATTTAGTCACTCTCCAGTATGCTCCACCTACGTGCTTAAACCCGCAGTTCGCTGGCGGCATGCAGCAACCCGCCTGAAAACGATCCAACACCATCAAACTATAGAAATCTTGTATATATTAAGAAAAAACATAGAAATTATAAGTACCTGAATGGGAGAAAAGTTCCTTTGCAAGATATTCTTGGAATCGGTACTATTAATTAGAGCCTCGCAGAGTTGGGAATCCGCCAAGCAACTCCTAACAACTACCCAATTCTTTCCAGTTATGAACTTCTGCAACCGGCTGGAGAAACTTCCAATGTCCGTGTGATGATCCTTCTTACCGGCATTATTAGCAGTGACCACGAAAATAAAGATAGAGACGACGGCAAGGCCGATAATTAAGAGAAGCAACAGAAGCAAATAAAGCCATAGGAACAAATTCTTCCTACGACATGAACCCATTATCCCTAGAGAGGAAAGCAGAGAAACAGCGACACCAAGTAAGATTACGGTGTCTTGAAGGAACTTGTGACATGGGGTGGAGCCTTCGACGTGGAGGTATATGCCGTAACCGACAAGAGCCACGCCGAGGACGAGGAAGATGCAGTTTAGAACAGTAACTAGGGCGTTGCTTAAACGAATCATGACTGGTGCGTTGATTCCTTGAAGGACACAGTTAGTTTTATACTTGTTGTTGAAGATGGACAGGATTAATAAAGATAAGTCCTTCTTATGAAGAGTATTTTCCAAGGGTTGGGGGAGTTTGGTTTAGAGTAGAAGTTGCAAGAAGAGGATGGCATAACTCCACTTTCGAACTGTCTGGTTAAGGTTTGGCATAAGTGCACAATTAAGAATGTTCGTAAATGGTAAAGATGCACTTCGTTTAATTTTGTAATAAAACGGTTGGTTAACTGCAAGATGATATATTAATAAACAAGAAAAGAAAAAGATGAATCATAGAAAAAACGTAATCGTTGCAATGATTTAGAAATGAATAGCTATGGCCACCTTAATGGCTGCGTAACTGACAACTCGAAATTCATGGTATAGATTATGGAATTAACATATCCATGCAAAAATGGATGACCTTACATCAATGTTTTGAAATTCGGACCGGTTATCGAACCGTAAATTTTACTGGTTATCAGTTTAACTGGTTTAATCGGTTCAACCACCAGTCAAACCGGTGTGACGTCATAATTATGCAATAATTATATTTAATTATATATAATATTAATAATATTAAAAAAAACAAAAAATACCAACAAAAAAAAACAAAAAAAAATTATTGAACCAGTGATCGGATCGGTCCGATTTGACCGGTCCAACCGGTCAATTGACCGATTTTGACCGATTCTCACTGGCTCAATTAAGAACTGATTTTAAAGGATAAACCGGACCGAATAGCCGACCGGTCACTGATCGAACCGGTCGAACCGGCCGATCCGACCAGTCGGTCTGGTCTAATTTTTAAAACATAGCCTTACATGAGAATTTAATGGATGCTTTGAAACAAGAGACGATTGTCATTTGTTTGCTTTTCTCAATTTTAGTATTTACTGCATTGTTTTATTTTTTTGTTTTCCTTTTTAAGTTTAATTTTTAATTTCTGTTTTTAATTTTAATTTCTCCCTATTTTATATTTTATATTTTATAAATATTTTTACTTTTCTTAACTTTAGGTTCTTAATTGTGATTTTATAAATTTTTGTTGTCTGCACATAAGAAAAGTTCAAAACTTGGTCTAGTTGCTTTATTTGCAATATTGAAGAATCATGGCTAAAGGAACTAATATATGCAAAAACAGGCTTGGTTTTTCAATTATGTTTACTAGTTGAAGCTTCTGCATGGATAAGGGTAGTTTTCATAACTGGAAACAAAATCGTGAATACAAGAAGAGTGTCCATTGCTCGTTTATCTTACCCTCTTCCAGCTTTATCATAAAACAAAGACCAACTATTGCATTCATATCTTGAGGAAAGTCTTTGTACCTCTGCTTCTCCACTACCTAATTAAATACTTCTTTAAATCATATACAAGTTGATTGTTTAAGGTGCTTCGATTAGGTATTAGTTTCTGATACCTTTACCATCACTACCCCCTCTATTTTGTGTCAGGTGGTATGCATTTTCTAAGATCGTCTTGAAACGAGGCTCTATGAAGCAAATAAGAAGCTTCATTTTTTTGTTTTCTGTCACTGTGTATATAGGAGCTCTTGATTCAATGGAAAACTGATTATGGAAATCTTCAAGACAAATTAGAAGATTCAGCCTATAAAATCCTGACTACTTATTACAGTACAACAGTAACACTTTTATAACTTATATATCTGCTATAACTTGGTCATGTGAGTGCTACCTTCAAATCTCATTATGCTTTTTCAGTTTGGAAAATTTTCCATTTCCATATGTCATCTATCATGTCTTTTTATATTGTAATTAGCATAATATTTTAGGGAAATAGGATAAGTTTGATTTTGGAAGTAAAGGGTCTTAATATACATGGTGATTCGGGAAATGTTTACATTTGTTGGTTAAAGAGCATTGGTTTCTAAATTCACATCACTTCAAGATTTATTTCGTCATGGATTTTAATTACTTAATAAAGATATATGGTTGCTTCTATTTAAACAATATATCTATCCTTTTATGAGAGAGTAGCAACAATTTTTTGTACATTTTTTCCAACTTCTCTTTTACATATTCCCTAGTAAAGTCATGCTAGCTGAACGTTGAAGCCAATAATTAAGAAGATTTGACGAGAAATTAAGTTAAGAATTATAAGTTATATGACCATGTTGATTTTATGCATATTTAAGGATTATAACATAAGATATGACTTACAAAATCAATAATATTAAGACTTAGCTCATACTGTCTCATCACTAGAACTTTGAAGCCTTAATCCATTTGTCTATGTATGGTTTTGGAATTTTAATCTTCATCAAACTATATGATTAATTTTTAATTATCTTGTTTATCTTATTTATAATTGTCTAAGATAGATAAGCATAATCTTTCAACAATATAAGGCAATATAATGAGGAGTTCCAATCCAGTACCTACAATATACCAAGTTAAGAAATAGTTTAGACTAAAGGAATCAATTCTTTAAAGACACGAAGCGATTTTGAAATCAATTCATAAAGAGTAAGTCAAGTAATAGAGTTGAAAAGGTCGCTAATGTTCATCAATTTTGAAATCACTTCATCAAGAGTAAATTAAATGATAGAGTTGAAAAGGTCAAGGGGAAGTATTATCATAATGTTGATCACAGTTTCTTAAGGTAGAACATCTCATTTGAAAGGGCACATATACTCCAAGATAGTATAAGTAGGTCAAACATTTTTTACCCGTAACCTAGTGAAAGGAAAGAGTGAATGACAATCATGGCTTATGATTTTCACATATCTAAGCAATTGGTAGCTAAGATGATCATACATAATAAATATATGAGCTTCATTGTTGATAGTTAAAACTTCATGATTGTTATCACCTCACTCCTATATACCTTTAACATGCCAACTTGTAATACTATAAAGAAAGACAACTTTAAGATTTACGAAGATACAAATAATTTGATCAAAAATATGAGATTGAGTAATTATGGATAGGTTGCCGTCACATCAGATATCAACAAGTAAAAGAAAGATTATATGGTTGTAACGTCACATTATATTGATAAAGATTAGACTTTATACAATCAAATCTTGAGGTAAATAATATAGTCTTTAATTTTGTTGTATTTTGTTCATTGATTATTTTATTATTGATATTTATTTATATTTAGATCGTAGGTTTATTTATATGTCATCTCATATATAAGTAAAAGGCTAAAAATTTATTAGGGAAGAGTTATAATACATTGGATCATCAACATCAAGCTCTTACTAATAACTTTGGATAACTGTTGCGCAAACGAGGATATGATCAAGAAAGTGAAGACTAAGTTGCATATTGTGAGTTTAAGGATAGATGAAAGATTATTCCATATGTGTTTTTCATGCATGTTGTGAATTTCATAATGAAGAATGGGTTGGAGATAATAAAGGAAGGGGTAGAGATAATTCATAATAGCATAGTATATTAGAGTGCAATAGACAAACTATATATTCCATGCACAAAGAAGTTAGTTTCAGATTGTGTGACCTAAAGGAATACATAATCATCATCATTAAATACTTCTAATATAGCTTATATAATGATTATCAATTAAGAATGGACCAAGAGCTTCATCCCCTTAGTTCAATATTAGTTTCATCGATTGTTGATACATGATCTTCTTCATCAAGCATAGTTAAAAGTTTGAGTTTTTATTTTAAAGAATTCATTAAAGAAAAAAGTTAGGATTTTTTTTATAGTAAGATATAGTTGGATAAATAATTAGAAGAATATATTATAATCATATGTCAGGAGAATTTTTACATTTTTTTATGGTAGAAGCCACATAAACGTTAATATATGATCATGCAAGAAATTGCATAAGAGCTCTTAGAAATTCTAGTAGCTCATATTGCTTCCGAGTTTGTTTTTACTACCTATAGTCAGACAGAAAGTCCTTTATTATAGTTGACTTCACATGATCTTAAGATTATAAAAATCTTGCTGTATGGATGAAGTTGGTTAGGTGTTGAAACCGTTTAAAGTAAATTTTATACTTTATGATATCTTAGTTTTTTATAATTTTAATTTTAAAATTATTTATCATATTATCTTAGTTGTGTTACTTTTATAATTATTATAATCATTTATCATATTATCTTATATTTTCTTTGTTATATTATCATAATTATAGAGATCATTCATCCAACTAAAAGTTTCTTTAAATAATTATATGATGATAAAGATATATTTATTTATTAATTTTATGCATTTAATAATGATTTTTATATGAATACGAAGTGGTAAACACTATTGCCAATCCTAATTATAACGATTAGGTAGTCTATTTTTCCTATTATTAATACGTTATCTTAATCTTTACTTCTTAATTTACTTGTTTTCAATTTATTTATAAATAAAGATGTACATAGTTTAATCTATTTGGTTGGTACAGTGGCTTTAAAATATTTGCTTATAGTTTTAACTACTTGTAATCATGATTGTTTTAGGTACCAAATTAATGGAACAAGTGATTATTATGACAAACTTGGATGGAAAAGACTGCACAAGTATAACCCTACTTAGAGATCTTGAAAGTACTTCAGCGCCATGGTTAAAGGAAAATTTATCAAGGATAATATATTTCCTAGTCTAAAAGAGAAGGATAATTATGCAAATGTCCTCATAGTAACTACAACTTTAGTGCGTCATGTTTTATTTTTCAACTTCATATTGCTTTTCAATAATTTTATGCAGAAAAATGTCTTGCAATTTCTCTCCTTTTTTCTTTTGCTAGTCAATTGAAAATTTATGCGATTTCACTTTTCCTCTTCGATTTCCTTAGTTTTGTTCTTGATTTGCTTGTTTTTTCTTCACTGATTCCTTTGATTGAGAGCGTGCTGAAAGATGTGCCGTCTCTATTTTTGATTTTCAATTTATTGATGGGATCTATGGACTGGAGGAAGTTCTTTGTTCCTTCGGCTGCGCAATCTTTACAATTTTTTCCTCCGAAGGTTGCTGAGGGTTTTGTTACGGTGGAGCCACCGTCGGAAGTTTTTGATCATGGTGTACAGGTTTGGCAAAATTCTTTGGTTCTTCAATTCATTGATAGACCTCCTAATTTTGAAGCGTTGCAGCGCACGCTGAAAAATCTTTGGGGTACGACTGGCGGTGTTGACATCAAAACTATTGCGACCAATTTGTATGTTGTTCGATTGTCATCTGCTGAGGCTCGGGATTGGGTTTTTGAACATGGTCCATGACACGTGCAAAATAAGCCTTTGATTCTACGCAAATGGGAGCCAGGTATGTCGCGATTGATGTTTGATTTGCATAAGATCCCTGTCTGGTTTCATTTGAGGAACGTGCCTTTGGAGTTGTATTCAGTCTTTGGATCGAGCTATATTGCAAGTGCTACTGGGGTTCCACTGTATATGGATTCCATCACTGCGAGTCAATCCAGGTTGGCTTATGCAAAAGTTTGTGTGGAGATCGATGCTTCTATAGCAGTTCCAAAAACTATTGATGTTATTTTGAGGAATGGTTCGATGTGTTCGGTTTGGGTTGAGATACCATGGTTACCTTTGAAGTGTGCTCAGTGTAAAACATTTGGTCATGATGAGAAGGGCTGCTCGAAAAAGAAGACAGAAACTCAGGTTTGGGTGCCTAAGGTTGCTGAGCCGGTCATGGCTGAGTCTGGATCTTCTAGTTCCCTACCGGTTGTTCTTGCTGAGCATATGTTGCCTGTTGTTGAGCCTATTGTGCAGGTCTCTGATGTTTCTGTTTCTCCTCAAGCTTTGCCCTCTACTCGATTCTGACTTCATCATTGAGCGACTTGAGGATGCTTTGGTGGATTCTGTTGTAAGTGCTATCAAGATCATGGATGCTAAAGTTGGTAGGGGTTCGATTTTGGCTAAGGGCAGGGCTGTCATTAATACAAATAGGTTTGATGCAATCGCTGGATCAGACATGGATGTGATTGAGGCTGCTGCTAAATCTCCTAAGAAGATTAGAGCTGCAGCTGTGGGTGCAGCCGAGTTGCTCAAGGAGTTGCATAAGAAAAAGAAAGGCCAGGTTGATAGAGGTAAAAGGGGGGGTAAGGGTTCTTCAACTCCATCTTAATGAAATGGTTAATCTGGAATGTGAGAGGAATGAATCTTTCCTCTAAGCAGAAAAGTATTGCTGATAGAATTTCTTTCTTAAGGGCTGATGTTGTCTGTTTGTTAGAAACTAGGGTTAAATGTTCTAATGCTCGTAGTATTGTTGCTAAGTGGTTTCCTGGCTGGAGTTTTGTCTGCAATTATGAATATGTTGTTAAAGGCAGGATTTGGATTTTGTGGCAGCCTGGTATTCTTATTCAGTCTATTGCTGCCTCTGCTCAGAGTATTACATGTTCTTTTAGTTCTGGTCTTCAGTCTGGTCATTTTACTGCTGTTTATGGGAGTAATGATGGTAGAGAGAGAAGTACCCTTTGGCTTCATTTACTGGATGTTCAGGTTTTACTTGGTACTAGTCCTTGGTTTATTGCTGGTGACTTTAACATTATTGCTGATCCTTCTGAGAGTTCTAGTAGTCAGTTAAGTAGTCAATTGTTGCTTGATATGGATGATTTTAAAGAGTGGATATGTGCTGCTGGTGTGCAGGATCACCCTTTTCTTGGTTCCACTTTTACCTGGACTAACAATCAATGTGATGGTTTTTTGGCTAGAAAGTTGGATAGAGTTTTGGTTTCTGGTGATTGGTTTGGTGTTTTTGATCGTTCTGAGGTTGAATTTTTGGCTCCTCATGTTTCTGATCATTGCCCTGCTATTTTGGAATTAAGAGTTGAGAGAGCTTCTGTTCCCAAGCCTTTCAAGTTTTTTAACTTTTGGACTAGGCATCCTGACTTCCTTGCTATAGTGGAAGATTCTTGGAAAGTACCAATTGCTGGTTCTCCTATGTTGAGGCTCTTTCTAAAATTGAAACGACTTAAGGTAGTGTTTAGACGATTGAATAAGGAGTGCTATGCAGATATTTCTCAAAAAGTACTTGTCAAGAGAAAGGAGTTGGATGACTTGCAACTTAAAGTTTTGAGGCCAAATGTTGATATTACTACTATGGAACAAACTGTGAAGGTGTACAAGGAATATAGGGCGCTCCTTTTGGCTGAGGAATCTTTTTACAAGCAGAAATCTGGAGTTCAGTGTATAAAGGAGGGCGATGCCAATACCAAGTTTTTCCATTGTTCTGTGAAGAGTCAGCTGTGCAAGAGTCAAATCAGAATGTTGCTTAATGAGCAGGGTGATTATGTTGATACTAAAGCCGGCCTGGCTGAAGTTGTGGTTAGTTACTTTACAAAGTTGTTGGGTGAAAAGGATCCTCATGTTATTGTTCCTGATCTGTCTCTGTTAAGGGATTTGCTTCCTGGTTCTATTGGTGAAGCCGAGAAGCGGATGCTTGTTCAGGATATTTCCAGAGATGAAGTTAGGAAGGCTATGTTTGCTTTGGGGGGTGAAAAGGCTCCTGGACCTGATGGGTATTCTGCTCACTTTTTCCAGGTAGCTTGGTCTGTTGTTGGTGATGATGTCTGTGATGCTGTGTTTGAATTTTTCCAATCTGGTTTGGTTCTTCCTGCTTTTAATTCAACTATAGTTGCTCTTGTTCCCAAAAAGCGTAATTCTATTATTATTAAAGATTACAGGCCAATTTCTTGTTGCTCTACTTTTTATAAGTGTTTAACAAAAATTATGGTTGCACTTGGTTGTTGTTCTGCCTGATTGCATTGCTCATAATCAGTCTGCTTTCCTTCCTGGTCGAAGTATTTCCGAGAATATTTTACTTGCTCAAGAACTTGTTAAGGGCTATGGTAGAAGTACTCTCTCTCCTAGGTGTGCTTTAAAAATTGACCTGCAGAAGGCCTTTGATTCTGTGAGTTGGGAGTTTATAGAGGTGGTTTTTCAGGCTTTAGGCATCCCTAATACATTTATTTCTTGGATGATGGGGTGTGTGACTGGTGCTAGGCTTTCCATTTCTGTTAATGGCTGTTTGGAGGGGTATTTCAGGAGTAAAAGGGGTCTTCGCCAAGGGGACCCTCTTTCACCTTATATCTTTGTTATGGCCATGGAAGTTTTATCCAGATTGTTGAATTATGTTGTTGCTCAGCGCCTATTTCATTATCATCCTCGTACTCATAAGATTCAGTTAACCCATTTGTGTTTTGTTGATGATCTACTGATCTTTTCAAAGGGTGATGTTGATTCGGTTATTGGGATTAACTGTGTTCTTGAGCAATTTTATATTTTTTCTGGTTTGAAGTTGAATCCTGCTAAAAGTGAGGTTTTCTCTGCTGGTATTTCTCATGAAGTGCTTGATGATATCCATGTTGCAACTGGTTTTACTATGGGACAGTTACCAGTTAGATACTTAGGGGTTCCTCTTGTGGCTAAGCGATTAACTGAGCGTGATTGTGTTTCTCTTCTTGATAAAGTCAGAAAACGTGTTTCAGGGTGGGCTGCCAAGACTTTATCTTTTGCAGGAAGGACTCAGCTTATTAAATCCGTTTTGTTTCATGTTCAAAGCTATTGGGTTAGGCATTTTATGATGCCTAAGTCTATTTTGAAGAAGATTGAGCAGATTTGTATGCGGTTTCTTTGGTCTGGATCTGATGAGAAAACTTCCTCTGCTCGTGTCAGTTGGAAGCAAGTTTGTTTGCCTAAGTGTGAGGGTGGCTTAGGTATTAAAGATCTAATTTCTTGGAACAAAGCTTGTCTCATTCAACAGCTATGGTATATCCTCTATAAAGACGGATCTCTTTGGATTGCATGGATTAAAGCTTATCTCATTAAGGATAGGGATTTCTGCCTCACTGCTCCAAGTTCTAGTATGGCCTTTGGAAGAAACTTTTGAGCTTGAGAAATGAAGCTGCAGGTGTATTTCAATCTGTAAGTAGTGCTCTTCTTTCCCAGAAACTCTCTCTTTCTGTTATCTGGAACGAAATTAGGCCTCATGAGGATAAAGTTGGTTGGAGTAGAGTTGTATGGTGCCCGTTACACATCCCAAGGCACTCTTTTTTCTCTTGGCTTGTCTTGTTGGATAGATTGCCTACAAAGGATAGATTGAGTAGTTGGGGCTTGGTTACTGATGGAGCTTGCTTGCACTGTTCTGATGGTTCTGAGTCTCGGGATCACTTGTTTATGAGCTGTTCTTATGTGAAATTCATTTGGAAGGAGTTATTGTAACAGGCTTGTGGTTTTTGTCGAGATCCAGGTCCTTGGACTTTTGAGTTTCAATGGTTGATTGGTGTTGGTAAGGGCAAATCGCTGCGCTCTATTTTGCTTCGTTTAGCTTGGAATGCCTTGGCTTATTGGGTCTGGAGGGAGCGCAATTCTCGATTATTTTGTTCTACTTTTAAGTCTGAGTTAGATCTTCTTGCTATCATCAAGGAGTCTGTTAGGCTTAAGGTCTTAGGTACTAGCTTTGCTGTTGTTAATTTGAGAACTGCTTCTCTATGTAGTAGTTGGGGTTTAAGTTAGTTGATCTTGTTTTACTATTGACTTTGTAATTGGGGTTTGTTGTGTCACTGTTATTTGGATAAATAAAATTTTGCTTATCTAAAAAAAATTATATTTAATACCTTTTTGGCTACATTTTTTTCTGATTCCAAACCATGTTCTATATATGAATGATGTAATTTAGATAATCTAAAAAGTTCAGACATTTGATGGAATTGACATTGTCGTAAGTTTGAATATGGATCATTGTAACAATGTTTACAATGGTTTTTAATTTTCAGCTTCTTCTTTTCTTGTTTGCTTGACAATATTCATATGTATGTAAGATATATTATCATGTTTGAACATGATATACAACATTGTGTTTAGAATTTTGCAACTTTGTTTGTTATATACTTTGAATTGTTGTTCTTCTTGGAATGTGGAAATCAATTCTTCAATCATATTTGCTAACTTTTATTTATGCAATAATAAGATTTATGGTACTTTTTATATATTTTTATGGCTTTAGCTTCCTAATTGTTATTATAAATGCTTTTATATGGTTGAAATATTTAACAACCCTAAACATATAAAATTTGTCTAATCCTACAAGGATTCTTTATTGACTATGTCAATTGTAATATCTTAGTCAGGTGCTAGAAGAGAGTTAAAGCTAAGGTTGTAAGGAGGGTAAAAGGTTCAATTTGCCTCATAACATTGTCCAAAATTGTAAAATGACTATTGTTATTATCTTTAGTAAAAGAGAGTTAAAGGTTGTAAGGAGCGTAAAAGGTTCAATTTGCCTCATAACATTGTCCAAAAGTCTAAAATGACTATTGTTATTATCTTTAGTACTAGTTAACCCCTAACGTTTCTAAAATGGAGCAATTTACCCTAAAAATGCTCACTTTGTCAACCAAGTGTAATGTCCTTATTAAGTTGGGCCACTTGGCCATGGCACAAAATATGTATATAAATATTTATTTTTTATTTTTAATTAATTATTTAAATTTAATTTATTTTCTAGAAACTAAAATAAAACCACAATTTTCCATTAAAAACTAACATGATTAAATCCCTAATTTTATCCTCATTTTCATTTATTTTCCTTGAAACATAATTATTGTTCTTGCTTTTTCTCTATCTTTTGGAATCTTCATTCTCTACTCAATTCAGTTGCATCTTTGTTCTCTACTCATTTCAATTGGATCTTCATTCTCCTTTCACTTTAATCATGGCTCCGTTCTCTAGTCCAAGTAATCCCTAAACTTCCACCTTTATCTGAATATAACTTTAACTATACTACCGTCATCTATGTTTTAATTCTCATGTGGTATAGAGAACATAGTTGAATGAATCAAATGTTGGCATTAAAACAAATTTGTGACAAGATAAGATTATTCTGGACATTTATGTTAGCTTTCAATTTGTTGGTTCTATTAGCTATTATTTGGAATACGTTATGATAACCTATAATATTTCTTCTTTCCCTTTACGTAAAAAAGGGAAACCAATTAATCTTTGATCCTATGTATTCCTGATCGATTGATAGTATCCTAGAATCAGATTAAGGCCATGTTTGTTAATCAACGATTTGCATTAGTTGTTAATTGATTCTATTAGTAGTTAGCTAACAGCAGATTATATTAGTTGATTTAAAAAGCGGATAAAATTATTTGTTTATTAAAAATATTTGGTAAAATTAGATGTTTAGTATTAGCTGTTTAAGTATAAAATGACCTATGAGGGTAAGGCGTAAAAAAAGAATTTATAAGGCCATTGTTCGATATTTAATTTTACAAAATTTTAATTTTTATCTCTAATAAAAACATAAAACATTCTTAAAAATTTTGTCACCATAACATTTTTATTTTGTAACAAAGAACTTATTTCATTAGTAAAAAATTTCCTAAGTTTTGAAACTAAAAACTAAATTTTATCCTTTGTAGAATACATGTATGATTTGAATTATCCATAATATCAATATAGCATAATTTGCATAATTCCTAAATTATGAAATGAGGGTATAATTGATTTTTTTACCTATTAATTTTTGGCTGATCATAAAAAATGCTCCTCTTATGGAGCTTTTAGAAGTCAGCTTATTAAGGTTCAATAAGCTAACCAATAAGTCATTTACCAAATACATTAATAGCTTTTTAAGATAGTCAAAAAGCTAACTTTTAGTTAATAAGCTAAAAAAACAGCTTATCAGCTATTTGCCAAACACCTCCTAAATGTTTTCAGTGGCCAACTAAATACTGGTAGGTTGAATGATGCCGTATGTTAACGTTCTTTTCTCCCAATTAAAGAAAATGTTTCCTAATTTGTCTCCTTTACAATTTTTTAACATGACGAAGTTATTAATAAAAACATGTGTGAATCCCATATTGAATATCATTTTGATTTATTAAATACATTTATTTCTATTAGGGATTGTGTTTCATTATAAATACCATATTAATTTATTAATGATTGATGGTTATTTCCATATTATTAATAGATGTTCATGTTTCTTATTGTTGCTAGGTTATATTGTAGTGTATTATAGAAAATGGAGTAGTCAAGATTAAAGATATCATTTTCTAGGTCTTCAACTAATAATGGTTATTTAGTTAGCATTCAATACTTGTTTATGGACTTCATAGAGTGAAAAAATCCTAGTCGTTGGTTATATAAGTGCCCAAAATATCAAGTTAGTAAAATATTATGTTATAATATTCAATCTGCAAACAAAAATAGAATAAATATATTAATTAATGTTTGTTTTAGTGATGCTTACAAGGTCGGGAGTGGTAAGTTCTTCCATTGAGATTATGACCCCTTTATAAATAGGATTGTTCATATTATTCAAAGATTGTTAAATGATAATGTTAAGTTAAAACACTAATTAACATTAAGTTACAAATGGACAATTGAAGATGAGGTTTTTAGAGGAGTTGTTAGAAGATCAAATAAGCAGGAATGGAAGGAACAAATTGATTTAGATGAAAAAAATAAAGCAAATGGAGTATTAATTGAAGTTTGCTATGAAAGATAACAAGGAGTTGAAGAAGATATTAATGACATATTGTTGTTGTTTCCATAGTGATATGAATTGTTGTCTCATTACTGAAAACATTGAGCTAATTGTGATATGCTTTATAAGAATTTATATATTAAGAATGTTATTTATGAATGTGGATAATGCGAGAAGTATTAGTTTTGTACATGAAGCTTTAATCAACATATTTTAGCTTAATCTATTCATATGTAAGTAAATATGTATTTATATTCAAAATGAAGTTCAAATTGTGACAATATGTTTAAGGAGGCAATAAAAAAGAGACAATATGTAAAGTTCCATTTGGCATTCATAAATATATGATCTTGTAACTTTGACACTCATAAATTTGAAAAGCTTAGATTCATATAATATAATATTACAATTTTGTGGTATCATCAACCTTGCAATTCTAACATAATGGATCTAACTAGGATGTTCCTAAAATATTCACAGTAGATCCAAACAGAATGTACATAGCATAAACAAAGTGGATCCAACGAGGATATACATTTAGAAATATAAAAAATGGATCTAACTAGAATTCTCTGTAAACCATAATCATCAACTGAATTATATACAAACTAGAATTGGATTTAACCATAATTACATGCAAAATTGACATTATGCACCCAAAAGATAATGGATCCATCCAGAATTCTCCATAACTAACTCACGCACACTTATTTGCCATTTTCAATTTGTTGACTTCCAATTTGATTATTACAAGCTTATTGGTTTAAATTCCTAATAGCTTTTTGTTTGTAAGCCTCCTCTTGCAATTGTCATGATGTGATTCTTAGGGCTTCCTTCCACCTTAACTCTTTTGGTCAGAATGATAGTTGAAATGTGTTTAGATCAATTGATCCAAGTGTTCTATTTCTCTTCAATAATGGAGGTAAAGTTGTAGATGACTATTACAAAAAAGGTAAAATAATAAATTATTCATGTAACTAATAAATAAATGACTAATATACATTGATAACAATATATGATACTTGACAATTGTATTAAACTAACATTAGCTCCACCAACTTTGAAGGCTATCTACTAGAAATTGAAGAATGTGGTTGAGATAAAATTATTTTTGTTATTTGATGTTCGTTAGGCCTGTATGATTATCCAATATTGACATATCAATTACTAATTACCACAATAAAAATAAATTAAAATTTTATGTCAAATAACAAACCTCAACTCCATCTTGACTAGAAAGAAGTGGACCAGATTTGTTGTTTCTCTTGTTATGACCACTTTTGCCATATTTGCCACATAGTTGGAATTGCCCCTTTTGTGGTAGTTTATAAGGATTGTTTAACTTCTTTGGTTCATCTTTACCTGTTGCTTATTCTTCTTAGGTCTACCAGGAATAAGTCTCTCCAAAAGTTGATGTACCTCCTCATGGGTGTTTGACGGTCAGAATTTTTTCCCCTCTAATTGGTTGTAGGACAATAGTATAAACTTTTACAAACCTCCCTCTATGATAACATTCATCTATATAAACCTCTAGTCATTGTTTAGCATGGAAAATGCCACTAATAGCATGATTACAAAGATACCTATAAATTTCATATTCTTTATAACTTTAAGCCTGCTCCTTCCCGAATCAGGCAACATGTGTGTCAGCTTCATTAGTCACTTCATTCTTCTTATCACCATTCTAAATAACTCTCTATCCCATTGCATTCTTTTTATTCTTGTTAAATTTTTTCATCACCTTTGGTGTTATATCCCCCTTCCATATTTTAACTTACTTCTTAAGGTCATAGTGTCTTTGAATTAATATGGATTTGATAGTCTTTAACATGCTAATGATAAGCAATCTCTAGCCATCAAAATCCAAAAGTTGAATGTCTTGCTTATGTTATTTTCCATAATTAGACATTTGGACTAAATGTTTCAGAAAGCCCCACTCTATGTTTGCTTCAAATATTTAACCAAATTATAGACAAATCTTGGTGCAAATTATTTTCATTTAGCAAGTTTATCATCAAATTCTTTTGGAAATGTTGCCCGGGCATAATTCTAAAAATCCTTTCAAAAATGCTTTCCCTTTCATTTCCTAACCCAAATGTGAAATATATGCCTTACACGCATCATGAATATTGCAAAGGGCAATGCATCATTCTTAACTGATATGAATCCTTGCAAATTAAGGGCAACCAGTTACAATTGTTACTAGATGCAAATATGTAAGGAATAACTTTTTAGCTAGATGAATTACCTTTTGCATGTTAAAAATCATAGCTATCTTCAAACTCTAAATCATTGGCTAATTGCTCTATAAACCATGCTTACGTCTCAAAAATCTCCATCTCAACTACTGTCTATGCATAGATGCCTCAGTTGCCATCAACTCTTATGGCACTTAGAAATTCTTAGTACTTTATTTTTAAAAAAAAACATCATCCATGCCAATAATTGGTCACAAATTCTTCCTCGCCTTCTTTATTACATTAAAACACACATTCTCTCAAATGTTATTTTATCTTCATCCCTTCTAAGTTGAAGCTCTAAAATAGAACCTAGATTCATTTCTTTTAACTTAGAAATATATCCATAAAACTTCTATTAGTCGTTATGCTACTCTTTTGTTTTACTTTGAGTATATTCCTTCTTGTACACTAACACATGCTAGAATTAAAAGATAAATTTTAATTTCTTTCTACATTCTTCAACAATATTCTTGATTTTAATGCTTAGCTTGTCTAGGATTTTTTTTCTTGAAGTGTCTTATGATAAAGTTGGATGTAGCTAGCCTTAGCTTGTTTGTTATACTACATGTATGCTCTAAATTCTAAGTTTTTAGCTTCGAACATTGATCTTTTCTATTATATGAAGCATATAGCTCAAATGGATAACCATAATTACAAGAATATTTTATCCTTTATTCTTCATTCCTCTTAAAACTTAAGTTAAATCCTATTGTTGTTGCATAATTAGCAACCACTTTTTTGAAGTGTTTAGAATTATAAAAAATCATCCCTAGCATCCATCTACTTGCAACAACTCTAGGAACATGTCTATTAGTTTCAGTGGTCACCTCAATGTAGCATATGATTCTTCACCACTAAGATATTCATCACTGGCCAAGAAACTCCTAGGATTAAAAGAGTCAATATATATTATGTCATGATCTTACTTAACACTAATGTCAAAATTCGAGTTAGATTTACCTATATTATGATCACCAATCTCACCCCCTTTTTGAGCACCTATTTTAACCACATATTCACCACTTATATCTTCACAACCTAACCCGCCTCCATCTTGAGTACCCATATTAGAAGCACCATCATCATCAATTTTAACACTACTATCAACTAATTCTACATGTCTTAAATTAAGTACATCACCCACTCTAACATCAGTATAACCTCCCACATCCACTCCAATATCAATATTACCTCCCAATATATCACTAATATCATTGTGACCTCCTAAATCAACTCCTACAACACTATCAGAACCCATATCCACTCCAATACCACCCTAAAATTTCGTAACCCTCTTAGTTTTATAGCAATTATCATGCCATATTAACATTGTTATGGATGACATAGGTTTATCTACATGCTCTATGTAAATATAAAGTATACCATATTCCTTTAAGAATTTAATCTTATGACCATCATTAACAATTAATGGAACCGTTATGAGTGTTATTAATAGTTAATAGTGTAGATTATTATAGTAATCACCAATTTCTTAGAAGTATGTCATATTTCTTACAAATGACCATATATTCATTCAATAATAAACATCATTAAATTCACATTTAAGCTAACTAAGAATGTTAACATTAAGCTTAACATGAGGAAGTCCCCAAGGTCTTTGAGGAATGGCTAAAGAAATTTCTAGTCAAAATTAATAATTTATTAATGAACCAGATATTTATAATTTGCACATTTAACATGCCAATCAAAGCATAAGGAAACTAGTTACCCATCAAAAACATGGATGGATATTTATAATTTCCTCAATTATTATGTCACTTCCAATATTAGTCAAATGTCAACATTTAGCCATTTTATGATAAGATGAAGTAAAACTTCCTAGATTTTCATAGCTCTTTCTATTTCATTGATTTCATTGTTTCCTACATAATTATCATACACATATGGCATATAAGTTGTCTATATTCATTGATTTTATAGCTTTCCAATGGGCTCAAAACAAAATAACTTAAATTTTGAAGCATAATTATATGTTGTAGTGCATATAAGTTGTAGTGTATAGCATCACTATCTAAGCCTCTACATGCAAGAATTTCAACACTATAACCACAAATAATTCTTAATTTATAAGCCATAAATACTAAGTAAATATAAAATATGAGTGGAGAACAAGTCGTGATGGGAACGAGTAGAGAACAAAGTTGCAATTAGAGTGAGTAGAGATGAAAGATACCTAAACTGGATAACAAAAATGAGATTGGAGTGAGTAGGGAACAAAGATGCCATAAGATAAACAAAGAAGAAACAAGAAGAATAATTATGTTCTTAGGAAAACAAATGAAAACAAGTGTAAATTTAGGGATTCAATTGGGTTAGGTTTTAGGAGAAATTTTGAGTTTTAATTTTAGAAAATATATCAAAATTAAATAATTAATTAAAACAAGAAATTTATATTTAATTAAAAACTAGGCAAACTAGAAATTTTATTATTAAATTTGGAAAAGAAGACAAAAAGCTAAATAAAATCATACAAACTCTAAATTAAGTCTAGTTTGAAGACTAATCATAACTACAACAATACCCCTACACAACGAACAATTTCTATAGAAGTCCCTGAAAATTGTGAAAGTTGGAGTTTCGTCCCCCGCAGTCAACAAAATATTAAAAATTCGACACGCATGCACAGCGCACCTAACGTCTTCTCAACAACAGCCAGCTTGGAAAAACACCCAACCTACCTCGCTTTGATCGCCCCGTCGGCGGACTTCTCGACGTCGTTTTCCTGCGCTAATTAAATTTTAAACGCACCCATTTTCTTTCAAATTTTCCTTTCCTCCAAACACGTCCCTCAGTTCTCCCTCTCACAAAAAAAAAAAAGAAAGGACCCATGGCTTTAGCTATTCAACCAGGGACTAGCCTCCTTAACAAGTGCTTCTTTGCTTCTAAACCTCACTCTTCCACTTCACTTCCTCTTCCTAAGTCTCGCTCTCTGGTTGTGCGGAATTCTGTATCAGCGCCACCGTCGTCGGCTGCGACGAAGGTCACGAAGGAGTGCAAGGTGAGGTCTATCAAAGCGAGGCAGATTATTGACAGCCGGGGAAATCCTACCGTCGAGGTCGATCTTGTCACCGATGATCTGTTCCGATCCGCTGTGCCTAGTGGAGCGTCCACTGGAATCTATGAGGCCTTGGAGCTCAGAGATGGTGATAAAAGCGTTTATGGAGGCAAAGGCGTGCTTACTGCGGTTAGAAACATCAACGAGATTCTGGCTCCTAAGCTTGTTGGTGTCGATGTCAGGTGATAATCAAGTGACAGAACAGAAGTATTTAAATGTTAACTAGCTATGCAGATGAGCTCTTAAGTTATGGAGATTGAAGCATATTGATGCTTTGTATTTTTGAACTTCTTAGGATTGGAATATATCATAAGTTGTTTGATCAAGTTCCCATCAAGTTATAGCACTGACTACTGAGAAAACATTGAAGCTAGGGATGATATGAACTTTTTTATTGATCTTTCGTCTATTAGTAAGTGCTGCTCTTATATGACAGCTATTTCTTGGTGTAATTAAGTATGTTTAATGTGAAATATAAGATCATGGATTCTCTTTTAATGGGTATAAAGCTAGACCAGAGTGCACCATTCGTCCTACTTGGAGCTAGTTTCCACTTGCATTGATTAACAAATCAAATAAGATATGTAAATCATTGTTTGCGTATTTGCTCCTTGTGGAGTTTGTTGGCATATCTCTATGGAGTTGGATCCCTTCATTGTGTACTGTAGTCATGTGGTTTTGACCTGTGTTTCATTAGAAATCAAGTTGATGTGGATGCTGTCATGCTGGAAATTGATGGAACTCCAAATAAGTCAAAACTGGGTGCTAATGCCATCCTTGGAGTGTCCCTCAGCATGTGCCGAGCAGGTGCAGGAGCAAAAGGAATACCTTTGTACAAACATATTCAAGAATTATCGGCAACAAAGGAGCTTGTGATGCCAGTCCCAGCTTTTAATGTGATAAATGGAGGCAGTCATGCTGGAAATAATCTGGCTATGCAAGAATTTATGATACTTCCAGTAGGAGCAACCTCATTTGCTGAGGCACTCCGAATGGGTAGTGAAGGTTAGTGAACAAAATCCTCAATTCTAAGATTGTTTTCTTTTGTAAATTGTGCAGTCTAATTGACTCTGTATTTGGAAGGGATGGCTGTCCTTGTGCCTCTTGTTGACTTCAATATGAAGCCCAAAAAACAATTTTGACATTTGAAAAAAACTGAGAAGTGAAAGGTATCTGAAATTCATCTGTCATGTATCAAAGTTGATAGGCCAAATAAATGGAGATTACAGATTGACATTTACGACTCTGAGGTGTTTGAAAATAGATTTCCTCTACTCTCAATTTTGCATTGTTACGATTTACATGCTCTGCTGAGGATTTGGTTTATGTACACCATTTTCCAACATAATAGGTTATTGTTTTGTAAATTGACTTGAATATAATATTACTGTTTATCACACTGCAAAGATTATTAACTGGTGTATCATATGATATTACAGTTTATCACACACTCAAGGGGATTATCAAGGCAAGGTATGGTCAAGATGCTTGCAATGTTGGAGATGAAGGAGGATTTGCTCCCAACGTCCAGGACAATAGAGAGGGACTTGTTTTGCTCATGGATGCTATTGAAAAAGCTGGTTACACAGGAAAGGTAGGCATCAATTTTAGCAGTTAATTACTTTCACTTTCACTTCCAGTTGCAGTTGCTACTTCCACTTTCACTTCCAGTTGCAGTTGCAGTTTGCTTATGAAGCACATGTAAACTTTACATTGATGCAGATAAAAATAGGAATGGATGTTGCTGCATCAGAGTTTTTGACAAAGGACAGACAATATGATTTGAACTTCAAGAAACAACCAAATGATGGGACTCATGTCCTCTCAGCTCAGAGTCTCGGCGACCTCTACAAGGACTTCATCAAGGATTTCCCTATAGTGTCTATAGAAGATCCATTTGATCAGGATGATTGGAGCTCATGGGCTTCACTACAGTCTTCAGTTGATATACAGCTTGTTGGAGATGACTTGTTGGTCACTAACCCAAAGAGAATTGCTGAAGCAATTCAAAAGAAGGCCTGCAATGGCTTACTTCTAAAGGCAAACATTGATCCTATCTTTAGCTTCTAATTTTGATAGGAATAAATCCATTTCTATGCTTTCATTTGTAGATTGTGATGATAACACAGAATAATTGCTTCACTCCAATGCTCATTTTTCCCTACTGGACTGCAGGTTAATCAGATAGGCACAGTGACAGAGTCCATTAGAGCTGCACTTGACTCAAAAGCTGCAGGTTGGGGAGTGATGGTCAGCCACCGCAGTGGTGAAACTGAGGATAACTTTATTGCTGACCTTTCTGTTGGTTTGGCTAGCGGACAGGTTTGTTAGCAATCTCCCTTTTCTATGGAACATCATCCTTGATGCTATGGGTATTTGATTGATAATGCTTTTTGTGTAGATCAAGACCGGAGCTCCTTGCAGGAGTGAGCGGCTAGCCAAGTATAATCAGGTAAATCAGTAATCTCCTCTAGTTACAGCTTCAAGGTCACACGGTCAATTTACTTGCTTTTGCCTCTAACTCAAAACATCCCCTCTTGTGAAATTGTCTTAAAGTTTTAGCACTCTTGTATCAATATCCATGCTTTTTCTGGTCATAGAATAAGTATATCATCAATGCTTTTCATGCCTATATTTTGTGATGTAAGCTTAATGTTAATGACAACACTACATCATGGATTAATTGGCTATTGTTCTGATAATTGAGCCCTCTCTGTACAAACATACCCAAGATATCATGTGGCATATTTTATAGAAGGGCTGAAGTAAACTTCTAGCGGTTATTTCAACATCTTTGCAGTATCCTTTGATCCGAGTAGATTTCAAAATGCAGTATCTTCAGTTGGTACTTTCATGTTTTATGCAACATCAGTTGACTGAATTCATGAGCTAATACAATTTAAGAGTTGCATGGGTCACGTTCATTCAGTCAATCACCAAAATATAAACCCCAAAATGGGTCTACTTTGAGTAGTGTTTTCTTTCATTCTTTCCAGACTCGATTTTCACTTGTGTTCTTTTGACTAATTATGTATTCCTCACTTGTTGTATTGTTCCCAATTCAAATGCAGCTTCTGCGTATAGAAGAGGAACTTGGAAATGTGCGTTATGCTGGCGTGTCTTTTAGATCCCCGTAGTGAAAAGGAGGTCGCAGTTTGATTTGTTAGAGAATGATAGTCCACACATCCGGACACATGCTGCAAATTAGACTCGGGAAATAGGGTTTCTTCAATTTTGTTTCTTCAATCTAAACAAGTGTGGACTCGAATAAGCAAGTTACGCTTTGAAGAATCTGTTGTAGTGTACCATTAGCTATTTGGCCCCAGACATCTATAAAATTTGTAACCCTTTGTTCCCTTGTCTTTAATGTGAAATCAAAACGGAAGCATATAACACAAGGATTATCATCATCACATTCAATTTAAAATCCCGCAATAAAGCAAAATCTGGTTTACGCAGATCTTTGGTGCGCATGTGAATAAGTAGTCTGTCTTTTCTACACAAATGCTATGCAAGTAGTTACAATCTCATGCAGAAGTTTGTATGTCATAGATATTTTACAAATCGTACCAAAACTGGTCGCTGGAGAGATGAAAGGAACAGACATTTGGGTCACCTCTTGACAACAAGTGACTAATAATCATGAATAACTGGACCACTATAAACTCCTTCTCGCATATAAAGATTATCAGGTACTCCTAACTCTGCTAGCCATGCATAGTCCTCTACTTTTGAGTTGCCTAATCGAGCTTCATTTCCTGTAGCTTTCACATAATATGTTTTTAGGTTACTCGAGTCCTCGATATCAAAACATCAAAGAGACGAGTCCAAGAGATGATCGTAACAGAAAACATTACTCACCAAGGATAGAATAAGGATAGTCGTGGTAATATGTACATTTTCGGCCTGCATCTTCTCTGTAAGGAGGTGCAAGAATGTCAAGAACAGCACAAGGGGTGACTGCAGTAAAACAATGAAGATTTCCACCCCTATTAGAGTACAAGACTGATGTATCACAGGGCGCTGTTAAGACTTTGTCAACTGACAATTTTGCCAACCTCACTGTCAAAGACATAAATATACATGCAGTCAGTGCATGCCTATACAAAACTCGAAAGACGGGATAGCAAAAATCACGAAATAGTCATCCTGTTTCTTTATTTCTTCTCAATTAGTCGTCCAAAACCCAAGCAAACGCTATATCACATCAAAATTCTATTAGACAATTTTCATCTCATCAAGAGCAATCGAAAACAATTCCGGCACATATCTTAAGACCGCAAACTTTCATGCTAACGGACAATAATTAGAGTCCTATTAATTGATTAAAAGTCGGAAGAAATGAATGGAACTGGGACACTTAACCACCATGTAGTATAAGAAAACACTATGCATAAGTCACAGGTGCAACTGTTCTTTCCACACCATCAGAGAGAAGCTTTTCTAAATTTAATCAAGGCCCACAAAAGGCATTGCTTCTTTGGAGAAATAAGGAATGCTGCCAACCACTGTAACTGCTTAAGCCAAGATATTGATAGTGAACCACTTCATTCGATACATTCAAGGAATATGGAAACGACCACAAAGAGATGCCACTGCACAATGAATACTGCTTTATCAAACAATTCATCACTTCCAGAATTTTAATGGCTAATTATTTTATGAGCATGGCATTCTCGCGTTGTTTGGGCTCTCCTAATTTGCTCAGCTGATGGCTAAAATTGAATGTGTGGCTAATGCGTTCCTCCTAAATTACCATACTTGAGTCCGTAGTAGTAACAAGACACTGGCTGAAAATAACTGAAGTTTCAAGATGAGGTCCTAACCGTTGCTTTAAAATTTATTGCTTTCAAGCAAAATATGGAATTTTGCATAGCTAATTTCCCAAGTTACAGCTAAAGGATGCAACAATGGATTTTCAGATTTAAAGGTTCCTGAATGTGGGGATAATTGAAGTAGATTTAGCTGGATCACTTCAATTGAACAAACCTTTAAGAAATTTAATTAAGGTACACAATGACAACTCTGCACAACCTCATAATTAATGGAAAAGATAGAAGATTTGCAAGTAAATGGTCAAGTGAATATTCTATCCGGCTTCAGAAAGCCTAAAACTTTCATACCAAAATCTGAAAAGTTCACAATATATTTCTCACCTGATGGATAACCATTTCCCTTGGCTTCTTGGATACAAGCAGGTTCAACCCAATCATAAGCTTTCACATGCAAGGAGCCATACAGAAGTTTACTGAAAACAGTCATGCCCGGATGATCATGGAGTGGAATAACAGCAGAAGTAGGAAAACAGAATATACACATCTGCAAAGAAAACTATGCATCATTTCAAAAGGCTTTAGATGACACACGTTCATTTTCCTATATCAATTTCCTGAGATACAATTTTCATATATAACAGCTATATTTAAGAACATGAACGTGGGCATTTGGTCCCATTTTTGCAATAAAATGAATGGAAAACTGAAGAGAAAAGTTCTATCCATCCTGAACAAGAATGAGTATGGTAATTAATGTAACCATATTTCAAGTGGTAAGGTTCCTAAATGTCGATGTGATACAGTTATACAGTAAAAAGGTTATGACTAACAAGTGTAAAAGGACTATTTTCGACAGAAGACGTAAAGCTTACCGTAAAACTTTCACATTCATAAATATCTATATATGTAATTGGTTGGGCCCATCGAGCTATCCTACTTGATCGATGAAGTCCAAAAAAGCCAAGCCCTCGGTCATCATCTGAGCTTTCCTCTTTAAGCCCTACATCTGCAGGACCTACTGTGTCTGCATAACAGTAACATTAATGGTGTATTAGAAGGACAAGGGCTACAGAGGGAAAATCTGCAAAGCAATGATGAATCAAAATAGTTAATTGCATATTTGACATAGAAATATCCCTTCAAAAGGCATTTATCTGGGTAGAAATAGTTTCAAGTAAACAAACAGGAATAGATCTGAAATAAATAGTTCAGGATAGCAAATGCTTTGGTTGCCTCAATGCACTACAGTATGACACCCACAACTGAACTAATGCATCGATCGATTAGTTGAAGGCTTCATCTTGCTCTACAGCATGAGATAAACGCTTACCTTTGTTCAAACAAAAACTGCTTTTAAGGCAATTTTGTGTTTAAAATCAAAAAAGCAAGTGAACCATGAAAGTTTTTCAATAGAAGGTGATCTATTTCTGGTTAATACACTGTTATGAAGTAGGTGAAATGTGTCAACTCTACATGATGCATTGCCTCTGCATCCAACTTCTTTTCTTTTTCAATCCATTTGCGTTGGGTTGGAGAAAAAGGTAAAATAAGAAATTTTTCTTTAAAAAAGGGCACAATAAATACATAACGATGCAGTATTGAACTAAGGGGCATTTTTCAAGTGGGTTAATGAACTTCAAAATGTAATAACAAGGTAAAATGCATAACAACCTCACAATTTTCTCATGGTATATACTGCATCGTTATGTAATTATTAAGGGAGTGAGAATAATCATCAATTTTTAGCAACCCAATTAGTCATCCTACTGAAATAACAGAGTTTCTTAAATTGTTAAAAGGCCAACGACCTGTTACAAATCAAAATCTTTTCTGCACCTCTTTAGAAGTATTCCTACATTTAGTAGCATACAGTGACATAAAAGAATTACATGGGAAATGTCTCTGGTGAAAGCTATGGCCAAACCAATTCTTCTAATTTCAGAACCAAGTTGAACACCCTGAATTACCGAATTGTGTAGAATGGACTAAGAATAAACCAGTGCAGACAGCAATCAAGCACATGATATTACAAAATAAATAAAGATAGCAGTTTTCAAGAATCCCTGTCAAAGCTCGAGCCAACTACACCTAAAAGAATCAAACAGATTGCAACCATCCGCAAAACCCTCCCAATGTTCAGGTTTAACTCACAAAGCCAACACATGGTAAGACAAGACCAAACATAATCCGTAAATTCGACAACAAAATTGCATCAATACATAAACTTTTATTTGACAAAAGTAGAAGAAAGAAAGAATACCCAGAAGAGAGCAGAGTGAGTTGATAGCGTTGGAAGATGGGTACGGTATCCCAGAGGGTGTAAAAGTCAATTTGCAGAGGTCATAAATAGCCTCTACTTTAGAGGAGGAGGAGGAGGAGGAGTAGCTCCGGTCCGGCATGGTACGGAAGCAGGAAGAGAAAAGAGAGTGGAGGTTTTTGCGTTCCAAAACTACCCTCCTGGCCCAACCATTTGCAATCTGCAATTTTGACAGTACATTGGTTTTAGGCATGATTTTTATACACAAATATGTGAAGAATTTTGATGCAGACGATAAAGCTGAATGAAAGGGACAGGGACTAAGCTCTCGTTCCTGCTGCTCTCTGTAACATGTGTACGGCCAACTTTTTGGTTTCTTTCCTTAAAGTTGCAATTAGGCTGGGCAATTGGCCCGACCAGGCCGAGCCTCACCCAAAACCCAATCAGACCTCAAATATACAGACTGATCCAAATTCAGTTGGGTTTCAGCTGCTCAAAATTTTTAAATTAACTAATTAAGAATCCAATCTATTTAGTTACTTAAAACTCAAGCCCTGCCAGCTCAATCCCTGCTTAAAAATATCAAACCTTTTCATTCTAAAAGCAAGTTGCTTCTCAAAATCCAAAATATTAAGCTTTTTCGTTCTAAAAGCAAGCATTTAATGCTTCTTAAAACTCTTTTCATTCATTTAATGCTTCTCACAAGCCAAGCATTTAATGTTTCTCAAAAGCATCATAAGTTGCTTCTGCCAAATCTCTATATTGATAAGTTCTCGGCAAAGCCAAAGGTGCAGAGGGTCAAGCAAGTTTTCTCAATTGCAGGAACTATGCATTTCACGCCACTTCATTGATACACTTTCCTTCGGTGATGATGTAGGAGTTGTGAGGCATTTCCTATTGTTAACTTCTTGTGAAATTCTGAGAAGGGACTCAAGAGATTTGTGGGCACGACAAGCTTTTATCTTTGGTTGAGCAGCTGAGTGTGTGCTGATGTACAACTCCTTATGGACTTTGATTGTGGAGGAAACATGTTTCACAGTTGGTACACAGCTCAAGTAATGCAACTTTGTGTTTCTTCTAAATGCCCTTTTGATGCTTGCCAATCTACTTACTTAAGTATTTTTGAATTATAAGAAGAAAATTTTTGGATTGAAAATTGTAGTTATATGCATCAATTATATGAAGCATAAAATTTGGTTTACACAAGCATGCATATAAATGAAGCTTAAAAATTTAAAATTTTCCACTTATATTTTACCCAAAAAAGTGAGGTCAATAGGTTACAATAATTTCTTTTACAAGTTATTGTGCAAAACTGGCGACACAGGGGAATGCAATATAGGTCCCCTTTTGGCCCTAAATTTTCAATTGCCTTGTCATATCAATAGTTTCAGATAAGAGAAGGTTTTTAGTATCAAAATTTGGTGCGTTTTATCTGTGGCCTATATATCTTATTATATAAGGGATCATAATCCTTTACATAAAGGCTTTTTCTTTACAATCACATTAAAGTTCTCGATTAGAAGGAAAGAAGAGGTGTTGTTAGAGTGTGTTTTTTGTGGCAGGGGAATGATTTTTATTTTGCAAAAGATTAATTGGATCAAAATTTTATTTCTATCTCCATTTTTGTTATGTTCTGCCTTCTTTGTAAAACATGTTTATATTCTTTTTTCTGTTTTTTTTTATGATTTTCATCTAACTGCTAGAACTATTACTTTCTATTTAGTTTTTCATCTTGCTTCTCGGAATGTTAGTATAATAATGCTTTATAAAAGGTTCCTTCTTTACAAAAAAGATCAGAAGTTTTAGTTTAGAATAAAGGAATATGTGCTCTTATGGTAGAGTGAATTTCATTTGGTAGAAGATTCATTCTAAGTGATGATGTTAGAAATATAGTTTGTATATCTATTGTGAAGATATCAGGTTGTTACAAATATGTTCTTACTTTGGTATAACTATTGAAACCGCCTCAGAAGACAATGGATCATGTACAATCAACACAGAATTTTGCATGTGGTTTCAAGGAGAAACCAATGTGGTATGAAGAGTGAAGTTATGAAGTCTAATGGCAGAAATTATTTTCATCTTAAAGAAAATCATACTCCACTATTGAAGTAAAATGCATAAGGTAGTCAAATAGAAAGTACAGCTGCTATTGGTATTTTAGGAGGTATAATGACAATCTTTATGCAAATTTAATAGATCTATATATGAAGTGCTCTTTGCATTAGTTCTGTTTTACTTAAAGTACGTCTATTTTTACTCGCATTCAACTATTGTGTTATTTTTGTTAGGAGTTCATGGAAATATTATCAGGAACTGTTGTTTACCACTTCCTCTTCAATTCTTACAAATCAGTACTTTTTGGAAAGAAGAATATTATCTATTCAAACTCATTTACAACATAATGGTCTTATACCAATTTCTGAAGCAAATGGAAACCAAGCATCCAATTTAGCCAATAGCAGTTTAACAAATTTTGGATTCAAGCAGAGGCATATATTTACAGATCTTTCAAACTATGGTAAGAACCTTTTCAAAGATTTTAACTCATTAGTTGTTCCAGGTTTGTCAATGTTAGACTGTATATAAAAAATGTTATATTTCGTCGTAAATTATTCGATTTCATATAATTTATTTTATGTTTAGAGGAAGTTGGTTGCTCAAACAAACGGCTCAAATCAAGGAAAAATTTGGAAGTAAATAGCCTTCCTTATATTCAATCTGTTGCAAGTTCACCATGTTTAATCTCCAAAAGAACTCAAAATGCAAATCTATTAGCAATGAAGCCAAGAAGACATGTTGTTAGAAGTATGGGCAAATGTTGTGCTATAACTTGCAATTGCCAAATTCATGACAAAATTCAGGCTTCAAACATTGCATGTGAAATTGGATTTCCATATCTCGATGTTCCACTGAAAGATTATACAAATAATAAAGCTGATGACATTACTAATCTTGTGTCAAAAGATTCACAATCTTAATTGAATGGTGCATCTATTCAACAAGGTACACTTGACGTATTTAATTTTTCTATTTTATAATTTTGTTAAGACATTGTTGTAATTTTTGTTTCTCCAATGTACTTATAGGGTGTTACATAATTGAGTTCATTTATTATTACTGCAGTTGAAAGTGATGATGCAAACTATGCAACTGAGATTAATGAAGATGATAGTATTGAAGAAAGCACTTACTTTGCACATAAAGGTTTAATATCTCAAAGGTTGTTTAACGTCTTTTGCATAACTTGTGTTTGCCTTAGTTAATATTAGATTTATTTATTTTTTACAGAATATATTGATCTTCGTGATCCTTATTGTGTCTGCACTTACTGTGGATGTAACATCCCAGATCACCCGCTTACAAATATTGTCCGCTTTGGGTCTTGACTCAGTCAAGTCCTTACGGTTTTGCTTTTCTCAAGACCTTCCCAGAAGATCACCCATCCTAGAACTACTCTCTCCAAGCACATTTATCCTCGGAGTTCTAATGGGATCCCGTGCGTTAGGCCATGAAAAACGCATCTTCGGGGGAGGCCTCGGAAAAAGCAAAATCATGAGGGCTTGGCTGGGTCAAGGCCTAAAGCGAACAATATCTGTAAACGGGTGATCTGGGCTATTACAGTAGTATTATAGCCAAAACCTGAGTCGGTAGGACCAGCTGGAGAGTTGGACTTTTCGTTCCAGACGCGTTCTCCCCAGCGAGTGTGCAGGAGGAACAAAATTGTGAGGGCTTAGCTGGGCCAAGGCCTAAAACGGACAATATCTATAAACGGGTGATCTGGGCTATTACAGTGGAGCTCAAATGTGGTATTGTGAGAGGATTCAGAAGCCTAAACACACTGCCAACCCTAGATTTGGTCTTTGCTGTGTTCAAGGAAAGATTCAACTACCACGTTTCAAGCAACCTCCAAAGTATATAAGGAAGTTAGTATTCAGTAAAAAGTTGGCAATATCCAAACATTTTATGAAATATATCAGGATTTATAACATGATGTTCAGTTTCACTTCTATGAGAGTAAAAGTTGACAAGTCACTTAATGATGGAAATATTCCTTATTCTTTTGTAATGTCTGGCCAAAATTATCATCATATTGGCAGCTTACTTCCAGTTGAAGGCCAACCGCCAAAATTTTCCTAAATGTATATCTTTGATACAAAACATGAAATTGATAATTGAATGACTGTTATAAAGTACATCTTAAATTCACGTCATGTCTTGCATATAATTTTTATCTCATTATTAATTTTCCATGATGAAACTATATGTTCCATTTTCATATATCAAAAGACGATGAGAGTTTTCTTGATCGTAGTATTCTGATGAATTTGAAGGAGATGCTTGATAGTTATAATATATTAACTCAGGCTTTTAGAATGGCAAGAGATAGATTTCAAACATCCAATAGCAAGGATTTGAAGCTAAGACTAATCCATAAAAGAGCAAGTGATGTAGAACTTATAACTTGCCTACAACATCATAGGTAGCAACATTAGTGGTTGGTGATGTGGATATTTCAGATATTGGCAAGGATATTATTGTTCAAACACAATGTGTGCTATTACAAAGAGTATATGATTTGCATCCAGCCTATCTTCCTATGTAATACCCTTTGTTATTTCCTTATGGTGTAGAAGGATATAGAGAAGATATATTTCATAGTGATGCATCACTGTCAAGTACTAAAAAGAGGACTAAAGTCACATTACGAGAGTAATTAGCCTTTAGAATGCAAGATAGAGACGATGAAAAATCCCTTCTATTGCATGTTGGGAGACTGTTCCAACATACCAATTTCAACACATCAACAAAAATTAAGTCCAAAATAAATGCAATTTAAATGACTTAACACTGTTCCAACAATTTGTTGTTGATGGATACACAATGATGGAAAATCAAAGAATCAGTTATGTTAAAACTCATCAAGAGGATCTTAGAGCCGATCTGTATAGCATTGTTTCAAAAGCAGTATCACAAGGGCATACATCAAGTGCATCTGTTAGTAAATGTATAATTTTGCCATCAACTTTTATTGGAGGACCGAGATATATGATACAAAATCATCAAGATGCAATGGTCATCTGTAAATGGGTTGGCTATCCTGACATCTTTATCACTTTCACTTGTAATCCGACATGGCCTAAATTGACACGTCGATTAAAGGATTTGAATTTGAAAGCACAAGATAGCCCAGATCTAATAGTTCGCGTTTTTAAGATGAAGTTAAATTATTTGATGAAAGAGCTAATGTGAGGCAAAATTTTTAGGGCAGTTAAAACTGGTAATTTTTCTGTCCAATATTCTTCAATTTGTATCATGAGTTTCTATTGCTTTGACTTGTTAAAGTATTTTTTCCTTTTAATGTCATATTGCGAAGCATTTGTAATTGTTTGACTTGCAACTGTTGCTTCATTGAATTGTTCTATTATGTTAATGACTATTTGAGTACATATTTCATGGTTCATATATTCCTTATGTATTTCTTACAACCATATTTTACTATTCATTTAAGGTTCATGCTTTATTAAAGATCCCCTCAAATGTTAATTGATAAACACAATATATTCCAATATTTGTTTAGTCATTTGCAATACTAAATGTCATTATTTTAAAGTTGCTTCATCAAAATCTCTTTTCAAGTAGCTCTAACAGTTAACTTATTTTTTATATATTGTATAATATATTATTTGATAGCTTTTTTCATCCTTGTGTCAGTTGTTTACACAATTGAGTTCCAAAAACGTGGCTTACCTCATGCTCACATCCTTTTGTTCTTAAATGATAAGAGAAGTACCATAATCCTGAAGAGCTTGACAAGATTTCTGTGCTGAGATTCCAGATCCTATAACTGACACAACTTTATATAATCTTGTTTCTAAACATATGATGCATGGACTTTGTGGAAGTCTAAATCCTAAATCTCTATACATGAATGAAAGTAAATGTGGAAAGTATTATCCTAAATCTTTTGCAAGAATCACTTCTTTTGATGGTGAAGGATTTCCCATTTATAGGAGAAGAGATGATGGTAAGTTGATACACAAAAAAGGGGTTAACCTTGATAATCAATTTGTCGTTCCTTACAACCAAGAATTACTTCTGAAATATGCATCCCATATAAATGTTGAGTACTGTAGTCAAAGTTTATCAATTAAATATCTTTTCAAGTATTTGAGCAAGGGAAATGATTGAGTTACTATTACCTTATATGATCATAATCAAACTTTGAGCAATAATGAAATTGATGAACCTAAAATGTTCTTAGATTGTCGATTTATTTCTTCTCGTGAAGCATGCTCTAGAATATTGGGTTTTGAAATTCATTATAGACAACCATCTATTGAGAGACTTTATTTTCACCTTCCTAATCAACAAGAAGTGTGCTTTAAAGAAGGGAAAACACTTTAATCAGTTGCTAAGAAGCCAAGGAACAAAGAGAGCATGCTTATTGCTTAGATGGAGGCTAACAAGAAATTCCCATAAGGTAAATAGCTTACCTGTGCATAGTATCCCTCTAAGTTTGTCTTACAAAGTGAGAATAAAAAATGGAAGAAAAGAGTCAAAGGGCTTAAAATTGTTAGAATGATTCATGTTTCACCATGTTTTGGTGAACTTTTCTATCTCAAACTTCTATTAAGTCAGGTGAAAGGCTCAGAGAGCTATGAAGATATAAGAACTATTAATGGAATAATTTACCAACTTTTAGGGATGCACATTATCAACTTGGGTTACTAAATGATGATAGAGAATACATTGATGCTATTGATGAAGCATCTTTGTGGGGTACTACTCATCATTACAATTATGGAATCTATAATTAAAAAAAGGGAGGTAATTATTTTTTGTATAGCTATGGTGGAATAGGGAAAACTTTCATATGGAATGCTCTCATTTGTGTGCTAAGATCAGAAGGTCATATTGTGCTCACTGTAGCATCCAGTGGTATTGCATCAACCTTACTTCTTGCTGGACACACTACTCATTTTAGGTTTGTTATTCCTATTCAATTGAGTGATGAATCAACATGTAATATCAACCAAGGAAGTTTCAATGCAGAGTTGTTGCAAAAAACTAATTGATAATTTGGGATGAAGCTCCTATGGCTAAGAGGCGATGCTTTGAGTCTCTAGACCGCACACTTCATGATATTCTCATATTTGACTTTCCCGATAGTCTTCACAAACCCTTTGGTGGAAAGTCTGTTGTATTTAGTGGTGATTTCAGACAAATACAACCTATAATTTGTGGTGGTTTTATATCTGACATTGTTCATGCAGCTATAAAGTCTTCTTACTTGTGGCCTTTTTGTAAAGTCCTAACTTTGAGAAAAAAACATGCGATTGAATGTAAATTCTCAAAATACTAATGCTGATGAATTGAAAAGGTTTTCAGATTGGGTGCTTAAGATTGGAGATGGAAAATTATCATAACCTAATGATGGAGAAGCACTTGTGGAAATACCTCCTAAATTTCTACTGACTGAGTTTCGAGATCCTGTTGCAGCTATTGTTGATTCAACTTATCCAGAGATTAAAAATAATAATGATCCAAGCTACTTAAAGTGCAGAGCCATTTCAACTTCAACTTTGGATGTTGTTGATAAAGTTAATGATTATATTCTCTCTCTTATTCCTGGTGAAGCTAAGGAATATCTTAGCCCTGATTCTATATTTGCAGCAAATGAACAATGTGAATTCTTGCAAGAATTGAATTCGGTTGAGTACTTAAACACATTGCAGTGCTCAGGCTTGCCTAATCACAAATTGATATTGAAAGTTGGAACTCCTATTATACTCATTCGAAATATTAATCAATCTGCAGGACTTTGCAATGGCACACAACTTATTATTACATAACTTGGTGTTAATGTTGTAGAAGCTAAACATATATCTGGGACTCACTTTGGTAAAAGAGTATACATCTCTAGAATGACAATGACACCTACAGAGTCAATTTGGCCCTTCCAACTTCAAAGGAGGCAATTTCCATTCAATATCTCATATTGTATGACAATAAATCAAAGTCAAGGCCAATCTCTTGATTATGTTGGATTGTATTTGCCAATGCCCATTTTAACATATGGACAATTATATGTGGCAGTTTCAAGGGTGAAATCAAAGCATGGACTCAAAATCCTGGTTTATAATCAGAAAGTGAAGCATTATCTGAGACACCCAATGTTGTTTATAAAGGAATATTTCAAGATCTTTAGCATTATGGTCCATTTATTCTGAAACATTTATGAATTGTTTAATATTATATTTTTTTGGAACATTAATCACTTGCTAATATAATTAGTTATTTTTATATTAAATCTTTGATTTGATTCGTTTATGTTGTAGTTCTTTGCTTATTTTTGTTATTTACATTTTATAGATTGAAGCCTTAGTTTTGAATGATTTGAGTGATTTTTGTTTCTATATTTTCTTTCATTCATATTTTCTTTGTTGACTTATTTATCTTGTATAAATAAAGCTCATTTGGAATGACTTCACTAATTTATCTTTTCAGTTTTCTATTCATTAAGACTTTCTTTCCTAACATATGTTCCTTAAATTAAAAAGCTTTTTAGGTAATGTGAAAATGTCTTCCATGAAAATCAACTACATTGGTCAGTTGCATACTGAGAAGGAGTCTTGGAAAATAGCTGTAAGAATTATTAGGCTGTGGAATGTTTTTTATCGAAATTTCCCTAATGTTGTCTCTAATTTGCAAATGTTGTTGCTTGATCAGAAGGTATATTCATTTTCTATTTCTTATTAATGATACTGATAGTTGATTATGTTAAAATGATTATAGTTTATAAACAAATATGTTAATTTTTGACGGGGAGATAAAATCCAGGCTATAATTGGAACAGAGAAGTTAGTGACCAAGCATCATGATTTAGTTGGGGAAGGTAAATGTGTCATCATACATAAATTTGTTGTGGTTGACAATTCTGGAGATTATAGAGCAAGTCAACACAAATGTCAGATTAATTTCCACTTTGGCACTACAATCAATGTTGTTGATTTGGATATTCCTCTATACTCTTTCAATTTTGTGCCATTCACAGTTATTCTAGAAGATAAGATTCCTAAGGGTTATTTGATTGGTAATCATATATATATATTTCTTCAGTGGTTTCCATTTCTATTTTAACATAATAAGTCATTTATGATATGATTTCTTTATTTAGTCTTTATTGACAAATTGTTTGTCATGTCAAATAGATGTCCGTGGAGAGATGACTGCATATGAAACTTGTAAAGAATTCCAAAGGAATAATCTCAAATCAAAATTTATGAATCTATATCTGGTAGATAAGAGGTTATCTCTACTTCCAATAACTATTGTATTATACTCTTTGTATGCAAAATAATATTTATGCATTAATATTATTTTTCAGTAACAATAAGATCAAGTGCACATTGCTTGGTGAATATGTTGACTTTTTGCTGAATACAACGAGGGATACATAATAAATTTCAACCATTATTTTTTTCAGCTTGCCATGATATCAAACTCTGCTGGTACATTATTATTTTCAAAGCATTTTATGCAGTTTACATTGCTCATTTTTGTGAAAAAAAAACAGAACATATCACCCTTTTTTATGCAGGAGAAATCAAGATTTTTAATGCTTGGAATGCTTCAAAACTACTGATTAACCCCAACATCCCTACTGTTCAAGATTTTAAATTGAGATAATTTTATTTTTATAATGGTTTATTATCATTTTATTCTAAATTTGTATCATTGCATATATATGCACTACGTATTTATTCAATTCTTTTTTAATTTAGCTTCAGTTTGACAATGGTTGGGGGAACATCTTCCCAGAGATACTCTCAGCTTGATCATCCTTTTTTAAGTCAATCTCCTTTGAATGATTTCTTATCTTTTGAAACAAGAAAGAAGGTTAATGATTTGAAATAGTGTGAGGTAACTTGAAAATGCATAATTCTTTTCTTCATTCCGAATTTATACACCTATATCTTACAAGTTGACCTATATTTTCATAACATTACAACATAATGGTATTTATAATATTATCGCAACCATTAGAAAGATCCAAACTGAGCAGAGTTGGTACATTGATGCATGCTCCCTTCATAGATGTAAAGTCAAAATTGAGAATGACCTATTCATGTGCTCTAAATTTTGAAACACTCTAAAATATAATTGTAACGAGATATACCATCATTTTAAATTTTATTTGAACTTAATGTTCTGTAACGATGAACACTAATCTTTGATATATTTATATATTCTAGATATAAAGTACATGTTCAAGTAAAAGATGCTTATGATGGTCTAGAGTCATTTGTGTTATTTGATGATCAAGCCTTTCCATTGATTCAAGTTAGTGCAAATGATCTCAGAAATCGTCTAATTAAGGTTTGTAAAAGATTATACTCTCTATTTTTTATTTATTTTTGATAATAAATTGTCTACTCTTTCGTGTGTTTACTTAGAATTAATTTGTTAATTAGGAAGGAGATGAAGATGGGTTTCTTGATGAGTTAGAATGCTTGGTTAAGAAAATTTATCAATTCAAGGTACAAGTCATTAAATTTAATAAAATCAACAAATCTTCAAGTTTCACCGTCAAGAAAGTAAGTTGTAATGGTGAACTGATCAATAAATACATGGATTCTCCACCCCAATCTCAGGTATTACTCTACTTCCCACTACAAGAAGAATAACAATTATTCATCATTACATGAAACTTCATTGATATATACAGATATGTATATATTGTAGCAATATTGATTTCATGAAATACAATATTTTTCCAGGAATGTTATCTGAGTGATTCTGCTATTGATCTTTTAGTAGGCCTACTGGTCTTGATAAATCCTAACGAAGTTGTGAGTAATGATACCTCTTTTACACATTTCAAAATTTTAAGTTCTATCAAGAAAATTTTGATATTCTTTATTTTTATAATCGTATTATTGTAGCAAATTACTTCTGTTGGAGCCTCGGCTATAATTAATGCTCAACAAACTATATGATAGATTTCCTACCAAGTTCAATTATCTAATTTTTCTTCTTTTTAATGACACTATATTAAAAAATTCAGATATATATTAACTCATTGTAAAACCATTCATTGTTAAATCAATTAGATGTAAATAGACATTCAGTAATTAATTATTGAGTTTTGCTTTGCAGGATTTAATTCTAGATGAATCACTAAGTAACATTCCTATTGATATTGCACCTCTGTCATTATTACCTGCTGTTAACAAACAAGTATATACTTATCATTAATATTATGTATAATATGGATCACACATAAATGATTATTCTTATTCATTTAAATTTATGCTAGGATTCTATTCAATCAAAAGCACCACAACCAATTTCTACATCTGAAATTGTAAGACAATCTTTTGCTTTACAAAGTTGAATTTCTTGTTTGTTGAAAAAGCAATAACATAGTAACCTACAGAAAATGCCAACATATCTGCTTCTCTTATAAGATACTTTTCATTTTGCAGGATTCAAAACAAATTGAATCACTCAGCTACTTTTCAAAAAACGTTCTTGATGAGTGTATTTCTCTACCTGTAGTTGATAACAAAGTATGTACATCTATTTTTTCAATATATTTATCTATTATGTATTCTACTTATTAAGTTTATTTAACACAGGATGATAGAGCTGCAATTTGTGACACTGAAATAGACATTACTTTCTCAGCGCAAATCACACCCCAGATTTTCAAAATGAAGAGACCAATATCAGAAACTTCTAAGGTTGATTTGCCTTTATGTGATTTAATATCACCACAAATATCTTCAACTAAGTTGATCACTAAAATCAAAAGAGAAAAGTTAACTTAACTATGAAATGTTTAAGAATGACCAATTTTTTGTCAGCTACTTTTTGTTTAGTAAACTATCTATCTATTTTGGAGCCTGTAAATATTTTGTACTTGAATAGTAAACTATTTATCTATCTTTTGCACTTGTATAAATATGGCTCTCATGTTTTGGGACTCATTTTGTTTGTAAGATTCCCATTTTATTATAATCTTATTTTATGACATGCAATATGTAGATATATTATCCCTAATTTTCCTTCTTTGCAATAGATATATTCGTCTTCCTTATTACGTAATTAAACTTCAATAGAAATGTTCAATAAATAAACATAATATTCATAAACATCAATAAATAAACATAATATTCATAAACATCTTTCATTCTATTAATGAACCATTTGTGCATTCAAGCATAAAATATTTTGCTAAACAAAACGAAACTTTGCTTCATATCGAAGTTAGAGCACATAATAATGAAAAGATTCATATGAATTGTACTTATTATAACGCTATAATCATATATTAATCAAGTAATATTTATACAAGTTAATTCTTGGTAAATTATTTATATCAATAAATATTTTTTAATAAAAATTAGTTACTTTCAATAATATGTTTCTTTCAATTCTGTAATTTGTAATAACCCGTGCAAAGGACGGGGTTGAGGACTAGTTTTTTATATCTTATATTCTATTTCTTGGCGGGAAGCCATCTTTTTCCATTTCTAAGGCTTCAAAACCTTCCATTTCCCATCTATCTCTGTGGAATTATAATGCAATCAGGGTTTATGCATTGAAATTCCGTGACGAATTATCATGGAACGCAGTGAAAGCGAGGCAGTTTTCGAGTCTTTGAGTCTGAATCCCCAAATTTTCATCAACGAGACGCTTAATACCGTTGATTATCTGCTTGATGACGCTTTCCACTTCTTTTCTCAGTAACTACTGACTCTCGCACTTCACTTTCCGGTTTTTGTTTTTGAAAATTTTTACATGGTTTTTACTGCTGCAGAGAAGCATCGAAACTCTTGAGAACGGAGGGAACGGAGAGATCCCAAAGTCTAAGTCGGGTAAGAACGTCGAATGTTTTCCTTTCTTAGATTCCTATTTTTGCTTCAGTCTTGTGCGGCTTTAATATTAGTTCTGGAAAATTGACCCGAAAATGAGTGTAGTTCTGCTAAGTTTTGTTTCCCCCCTTAATTTTGTGTGATTCAAGCGTTTGGAAAGTTTCTTGTGAGCTTTATTCTGCTGGCACACTCGGTTTTAGTAGACTTCCAAGGAAAATATAAGAAATTAGCGTCAACAAGAGACCCTGAATGATTGTGTAAAAGATATGGTGACAGTGATTGCCGCCGGGCTTGATTTTATGGTTATGCTTCTATTGTTGTTTCCAGGGCATCGCTTACATTCGTAATAAGATACAGTCAGATCTTGATACGAGATTGGGAATGTGGGAAAAATACTGTCTTCACCACTGCTTTTCTCTTCCCAAAGGTTTCCATTTGCCAGAAAGTGTATGTCCTCGCTGTTAATCTATTCAGTTGTTTGACACTGCTTTCTTTATAGTTTATTTTGTATGTTAAGGTAATGCTCAGTGCAGCCTTTTGTTTGATGCTAGGATCTTTTTTCTTTAATCCTATTTTGATCTGTTGCTCACCATAGGATGTGTTTGTAGGAGAAAATGCTAACTAAGTTTCAGTATGGATCCCCGGTTAATGTTACTGTTAATTGTCTTTGGCAATGGAGGTAGAATGTATGAGCAGCTAAAAATTATCTGTCAGGTCTTAACTTGCTAGCCTATATTGACTGAAAAAGGAGGTTTGTTGTTCATGTTAAGAATGTGTAAGGTATAATAAATTGGTCATGTCAATTAAGAGGTTGAGACCTGAGAATTTACATATGAATCTGTAGAAAGGTGGTGATAATGTCGCCAGAGTATTTCTGGGGGCCAATTATAGGAGAGCAATTTCTAAAGAACACATACCCTTGTAGGAAGAGTTCAGAAAGTTTTAAGTTGTTACAACTAACTAAGTTGACATACGAGTTTGAACTAGTCAATATGATTCCTAAATTTGTTCTTTGTAAACTTTTGGAGAGTATCTAATGTGCTTTAAAGAAATACAAGTTTATCTGATCCACCTTTACTTAGTGGCTTGATCTCCTGATTTAATATGCCTGTAGCTTCAAGAATTCCTAATACGGTATATTCTTTTTCTTTTCGTTTATTTGGATCTATCCCACATTGTTAATTTTGTCCATATCCTTCTTTTCTTTCCAAAAAAAAAAAAAGAAAGGAAGAGAGGCGTAGGTGGAGTTATCCAACTGAGTGGTTTATTTCCTTAGGCAGTACTTTTTGTGCTGTTAGTAATCAACTTGAAATAAGTTCCTTCTATCTTCAGCAGACCAAACGGGTGTAGTGACTCAAAATATACTTCGTATATTATTTACAGCTGCTTAGAACTTGAGAAATGGGGCAGTGTTAATTCTTTGGAATTAGCGACACATCTGCTTTGAGTAGATGAAACTATTTTAAAACCTCCCGTTGAATGATTTGCAACATTTAATGTGGATACTCCTGCTCAACTTAATTGGAAGATTAAAAAGGAAGCCGAAAGAGGAATGTTATTTGATTCCTGTAGGACCTTATTGTACGTCAACTCTCTCTCTCTCTCTATGTATGTGTGTGTGTATATATATACGTATTTATGTATCTCCAATGTACAGTGTGATTCATACTTTACTGGTTTTGCTAAATTCTTGATGAAAAATTATGGGTGTTTAAGGTTGATTTAATGCTTTCTACTTTGAACACATAAAAATGCTTATAAATATCACAAGTACGGGCAATGAAGAAGTATTCCTTTCATATGAAATGTTGTATGACAAGTGCGTCACTGAATAGTCTTATTGAGTTCTCTTGTACAGAGTTCCATTCTTTGTGTTTGCATTGTCTTAGCTAGGGATGTCAATTTTTGACCCATGAGCCTAAATTTAGTTATTTTCAATGGGCCGACTCATGGGCTAGGCTCAAGCCTAAACTAATTCAAAACTTAATTATTCAAAACAAAACAACATTGTTTTATTTAAAAGAGTTGAGTATCGTGTAAGATTGGACCTGGGCAATCCAGACTCAGATTCAATTTTAAAAAATAAATTGTTTTATATTTTTAATTTTAAAAATTATTTTTAAAAAATTGACGAGAGCTGGCCCATTGCCATCCCTAGTCTTAGCCATCTATAAAATATAAGTCTTCCTTTCACTATATTATCTATATCCAACACACAACTAGCAGCTCACTGATGACTCACTTATAGACTGAACCAATCGATGAAAATCTGGTAGAGCAAGCTGAGCTTTGTGATCCTGCTCTAGACATGCGGTTGAGTTCCTTGAGGGACAGGTTAACCATGGTAAGATAATTTCATATATTGGAGTAACTCATATCTGCATGTGTTGTTGTTTCCTTAGTTTTATCAATATGAACATACTTTCTGCAGATTGGTAAGGAATCTGCTGAACTGAATCATGAGCTCAGAGAATTAGAAAGACAATCTGCTTCAAGAGATAGGTGTGCTGCAATTGTCAAAGAGGTACTGGAGTCATATGAGCAAAACTCTGTTCATGAACTATTTGAAGGTAATTATGCAATTTTATTATGTAACATGAAAGTTCTTCAATAGTTATTACACATTTTATCTGCACAGAATGTGAACATTGGGTTTTCCTACAGTTTTATTTTGAAAAATAGATTTTATATGATTTTAGCTCATGAAAAAAGCACCAATTTGCTAGAATCTCCAATGGAAATGTATGGGTGGTTTCTGCTGCTTCATAAGCCATTGCTTCCTATTGGTTGTAATGGTACACATACACACCTAACCTCCTAATAAAGTTGTGGTAATCAACGACACCAACTATAATCATAGTAATCACTTTGTTATTGTTGTTTATGCTACTTATGTGTATAACTGGCCTGTTTGGAAGGTTCAGGCTTTTCTTTTGATGATGTAATTGTTTCCCTGATATCTGTTGGCTTCACTCTGCAATTCCTACGTTAAACTTCTCCAATTTGTTGAAATGTACTTTTCCTTCCAACGTGCACCACCTATTTTAAGGAGCTAAGGCTAACAGAATTTTGTGTTTATGGACGAGTACTTGATATGGAAATAAATCTATGGTTTTTCTTGAGATTACCCCGTGATACTGCTCTCGAGAATAGGTGCCTCTATGTGTTTGTATTGATCTTCTTTTAAAAGGACTTCTTGTTTTCAACAACCTGAGAACTTTTTGGTCGTGGAAGAATATTTTTGGATGGAAGAGTTCATGTCAGCACGGCGTGGTGGTTTAGGTGTTCTAAAATTTTTGCAATTGCTTCCTTTAGAAATGACAAGAACTGCGTCCGAACTTCATGTCAAAATAGAAGATCTGGGAACAAGGAGGGCAAAAGATGTAGAATGTGGTAGAGCAAAGAGCTTTTGTGAATCAAACGGAGAGTTGCCAACATTGAATCATGTGAAGGGTAGAGGCTCCATCAAATATTTGTGGTTTGATACCTCTGCAAAATCTGTAATGCTACGGTTAAGTTTTATCTTTTGTGTTTTCAGGCCTCTCCGATGTGAAATTGGAAGAATTTAAAGAATTTATATCCAATATAAAGAACACCTGACCTTCATGCCTCATCAGCACTGCAGGAGAGTTGTTTAGCAGTTAGTACCAATTAATCCTATATCGCCAAAACTGCAGGTGTTTAATTTACCTAAGAGTATGTAACCTCTCATTGTTTGAACCAGACTTGGTGAAAAGTAGACCATTTTCTCTAATACTGTTTGTTTCTAACTGTAGCATGTGAATTTCTTTCTATCATTGGAGTTTCCGACAGGATATCTTATTAAAAAATGAAGATATATAACTTTAGAAAATTGTAAATATCCGTATTTACATAAAGATTGGAATTACAAATGGCAGAGAAGCTATTGGACCACATCTTCCAACTATTCTTTGGTATAATATTATGTGGAAAGGATCATTGATGCCCAAAGCTTCTTTTACCATATGGTTAGCTACTAGAGGGGAATTCAAACCAAGGACAGGCTAAAGGGCTCCAATGATAAGGTTTGTTGTCTTTGTAATTTGTTACCTGAAACAACTTTTCATCCATTCTTTTAATGTTGCTATTCTTCTCCATTTGAGCTAAATGCTTCATTTCATGAATTTGGATTGTCCATATAGCAATTGAGGTAAAATTCTAGTATGGGCAGAAAAGCAATACAAAAGAATAAGAAAAGACCAAATATGCATAAGCCGAAGCCTTAATTGCTCATTGTATTATATCAAACCTGACAAATATGCTCTTGCTCAAATAGTTTGTTGTTGGATTAGAGAGATTCTAGTTGCACATAAAGTCACTCATTATTTGAGCTCCTCTCTTAGAAGAAGATGGGACTTTGTATAATCAAGATGATATCTTTTAGTAGTCCCAGGGCTTATTGTATGTAAAATCCTCACTTTTTGTATCTTTTTGTGTACTTTGATAGCACTGCCTTGTAATTAACTTAGTTGTTGCACTTTTGGGCCTGTTAATGAATTCATTTTTCTTTTAAAAGATTGGAATTAGTAAAAATCGTAATACCTACGTAACTTAAATTTAAGCCTACTGAGGTCGTAAATTTAGTTTTGTATTCACAAAAATCTTTTTATGCATACAAATATTCATAAAAATTAATTGCAAATTGTTAAGAATCAACAAATAGATTTTAGAAACAATCAGTCCCTCGATTGTAAAAGTAACGAGTCTTGATATTATGAAGGACTCCATTGGAGCTGTTGAGTTTGATCCATAAAAATCAAGCTTTGAATGCTAGGTTGTTTGAGATCAATAGATTGTTGCAATTAAGTATGCCTTTTGAAGTTCCAACTTAAAAAGCGAGGTCTCCCTCACCTGAACCGATTTATGATAACTCGGGGATTAGGATCAATACTAGAGAGTGCAGAGATTGAGAAAATTTTAAATAAAGAAATGCAAGAGATTATATCTCAAATCATTAAAAAGAATCCTACTTTTAATCCTCCGACTGAGTATAGGCCTTTGAAGCTTAAAAAAAAAAAAGGTTTTATATACCTAAGGAGTATCTATGTTACAACTTAATTAGGTTGATAATTAGCCTCTGTTTGGTTAGGCTTATACCAGTAGAATTTTTATCAGTAGAGCTTTTTTCTGTAGATCTTTTTTGAGAAGAACTTTTCTAAGAAGTCAATTGACTATTTAGTTATCATTTAAAAAGAGTTATTTTAAAGAGCTTCATATAGCTATTTGGCAACATAAAATAAAAAGTAATTTTAATTTTAACTATATTTTATTTTGTAATAAAATTATTTATACATATAAATATTATTTAAAGTATATTAAATAATATGTAAAGTACAATATTTTAATTATTATATAATTTTAAACCATATGAAACATAAATGAAAATATATTTAACCAAATCTTTTATATGGATTATAATATAAGTAAAACGATATCAAAATAAATATTAAAATATATAAAAGACAAATAGTATTATATAAATCTTAAAATAAATATTCAAGTTAAGTAAATAGTTAAATACATAATAAAACAACTACGCAAGAGATTTCAAAAGATGGTTTGCAAAATAAACGTGAAGATGAGTTTGTGAGTATTGTGAGAATTATGTGTAAAACATAAAGACAAAAGGGACTAAAAATAGACTCATTAATTGATCTGAAAAATCTATCCAAAAAAGTCATTTTAGATATTTTTTTTAAAAGCTCTAACTTTGAGCTTCTTTTTAGCTACCAAAAAAGTCACATCTATTAAAGAAGTACTTTTTATTTTATAGACAAACACCTATTTTCTTAAAAAAAATTGTGGTAAAAAAATGTATTTATTAGCCTCTCAAAAGCCCATTCAACCGAAGCTAAGATTTATTTGCAGTAAAGGGTCAGTGAAGGAAGAAAGACTGTTACAAAAGAAGGTTTTGAAGCCAAACCATCAGAGATTTTTTTTCGTTAGGCAGAAACACTAGAGAGGCTTTAGATGCTACTGTGCGAATGATAGCAGCTTAGAGAACTCACATCTTTGAACGGGACAATCAATAATGAAGAATTTTGTAGGTTGTATGGTGAATTAGGACAAAGGCAGTATGGTTTTAGAAAGGTTGTAATTAAAATTTTAATTTTAGTTCCTATTTACTACGTAGGATGTATATTTACATGGAGACACATAAGAAAAAAAAGTAAGGTAAAAGATTTTAATAGAGAAATGATAGAAATGATAAGTTGGACTATAAATTAAATGTTGGAAAAATGTTAGAGTTCTTTTTTAACAAGGCAAAATGGTCAAATTGGACCTTAATATTTTCACCAGAATTTAATTTAAACACAAATATTTTGACACGTTTAAAAAGAATTTTTACGTTTTATAAAGGTTTCAAACCTTAACTTCTCCATCAATCCTCTATTTTAAAAAGTATATTTGACATTTTTATAGTCCCTTATAAATGCAGACAAGACTCTCTCTTCAACTTTTCTACTAACTATAATAAGATTTCTTCTATCTCTCCTCTCTCTCTCTCTCTCTTTCTCTTTAATTTTTTTTACTAACTATGTTTGAATCCAACAAGATTTGGATATGTGATATTGCTACACCAAGAGCTTAAGAGAAGATAACTAAAAATTAAAAAAATAATCAAGGCCTATAAAGACAATTGAGTTAAAGAATCAAAAAGAAAAAGAAAACCTTTATGGTGATTTTTCTCACTAAACCCTTTTAAATTAATAAAGGTACCACTTGGAGATGATAACTAAGCAAAGAAAAAATTGCTCATTAAGTTGGGACTCATCAAACTCCTATAATAAATTCTTGGCCAAAGGAGCAATTTAGCCCCAATATTTACACTGAAATCTAAGTTAGATCTTAACATTTCGGAGCGTTTAAAATGAATCTTAACATTTGCAAAACATTAAAAAAAACCATAATGTTTAGAAAACATTCAAAACAACTCTTGACTAGACGGAAGCATTAGGCCTTCGTAAGTTAAATGCAAATGTGGAATTTTTTACTGACAGACATGTTTTAAAATTTTATTAAGTAGGCTAGGCTTTGATAACACAACCCATATCTTTATGGGTCAGGATAGTAAGAGCTAAATATAGAATAGACTCGCACCATATCCCTCATACAATAGATAGGATAAGCGCCTCAAGTTTTTGGCGGGGAATCTCTGCAACTTAGAAATTTGTACGCCAAGATATAAAATGGAAGCTGGGTAATGGAAGGTGCATTTTCTTCTAGTTGGATAATTGGGCGAAAGATTGGAGACCTCTCTACTTCCCGATAGCGTTCTTTACGCTAAAGTTGCGGAAGATAAGAATGAAGCCGACACCTGGAAGTGGAATTTGTTCCAATAATATCTCCTTTTCACAGTCTGTATGGATATTACGGAGATTCCCACTACTGCAGAAGACATAACAGAAGATACAACACTGTGGGGACAAATTGATTATGGGAGGTTTACATTGGCGTCAACCTACGACTTAATCGAAGGTAGAACCACGGATGCTAATAATAGCTTATGGGAATTAATTTAAAAATGGGTAGGATCCCAGCAGATTAGGGCATTCCTTTGGTTAATGACCAAGAAAAAACCACTGACCAATTAACAAAGAGTGGCTTGCCATATCACAACGGATAGCAGTTGTCACACATGCAGACAAGAAAAGTCCACATTACATATCATTCAAGATTGTCCGAGAGTGAAAGTCTTCTAGAGTAAATTCCCCCCAGAAGTGATTGATATGGATTTCTTTCAACAATATGAGAGCTATGGGTGAAATCCAACCTTATGAAGCACTCACATATGATGCAGGTTGACTGGGTTATTATCTTTGAAATAGCCTGTTAGTTTTTATGGCGTTGGAGAAACAAAAATCTTTTTGAAGCTAACTTTATTTGACCGAAAGAAGGTCTAGAGCCGTTATGGAGTATGTGGAGTGGATAGTCAGGGAAGGGCTGTGAAAAGCTATGTGGTTCAGGCACAAGGATTACCTGTGGGTAGTTTAGTTGGGTGGACAAAACCACTGGAGGACTAGGTCAAGTTAAACACAGATGGAGCGGTTAAATAATGGTCTAACATTGCTACTACTGGAGATTTAATTAGGGACTGACATGGTCAGTGGTGCGGTAGTTTTATACAGCACATTGGAAGGAGCCACCGCTAGCTGTTGAACTCTGGGGAGTCCAATCAGGTCTTACTTTGACTTGGACTCCTGGTTATAGATGAGTCATCATCGAAGTGGATTCTCTAGAAGTAATTAACATCCTGTCCTCTTCTAATATAGTTTTATCTGAGGTTAATTTTTTGGTAGCAGGTACCCATTGTTTAATCCAACGAGCTTGAGAGGTGCAAATTTCATCATGTACATTGTGAAGGAAACTAGTGTGTCGATAATCTAGCCTCTCTCACAGTCCTAGCCAACCCAGGCATGCATATACTCTAAGAGCCTCCGATGACAATCATGGAACTCATCCACTGAGACAAACGAGTACAACAAATTAAAATCACGTGAGCCATAAGTCAATTAGCAACAATGACGCACAAAGCAAGGAGGAAGGTCATTAAATGGTCCTAGCGACATAGGGAGGCGCAACATGACACACTGGAGACACGAAAATAAATGGGGAAGAATTAAAACAAGTGGGCTTTGAATTGATACAGGAGAGGACGCAACAGGTTAGGTCACAAGATAGAGGGCTGACGTGGAAAAAAAAAACAAGGAAGGACTCTTAATTGAGAAGAGTCACGCAGAACAAGGGAGGCCCACTTTAAGGAAGAAAAGGAGACAAAAACCTAGGGAAGCGGGAGAAAAAAGGGAAAGAAGCCGCAATTAGGAGAGGAGCAAATATAGCAGCGGCACTTGGAGAAGAAAGCAAAGGAAGAAACGACAGCAGCTTTCGTGAAGCAACTTCTTGCACGCATAGGTTCGATTTCCAGCGTTGAAGTGGGAGAATTCATACAGCCTCGTCACCCGTGGCTCTCACTCAAGAATTCCGTCTTCTAGTTTTCTTTCTTCTTTCCCTTATTATTTAGATTATGTTAATCAAGAATCTTGTTTTGTTTAATTCCGTTATGAGTAGTTAAACTATTTTAGTCGAAAAATTCCAATAGTTATGCCTTGACTCGTGAGACCTTATTGTTCTAATTATTTGGTTTATAATATTCGTACTGTTTCTGCTTTATTGTCATTGTTTATTAATTGATTCTGTGATTAGAGCCCGATTGTAGAGTCAGTTAATTTGCATATCGCCAACTGATTTACTTGGTGGTGTTAGCTGAGTGATTAGTGTTTGTGGCAATTGGCACTAGGACATAATACTTGTCTGATTTCGTGTTAAGAAACTTGCGATCTAACTAGATGAAGCATGAGTCAGTGCGTAGTCAGTTAGGGTTCGTGTTTCTTTAGAGTTTAATGATGTTAATTAATTGAATCTCGGAGAGAGTCTCGAAGGGGTTATTAGTTAATTAGGGAACAGTTTAAAGGAGTTTATTTGATTGTTCTGAAATTAAGAAGAAACGAGGGAGCCAGAGGTAGTTGGTAACCATAGCTAACCTATTATTAAACCAAAGAAAATATTTGAGTCGATGATCGCGGTCTATGCATAATTAGGAATTTCCTGGCTAAGTTGTCGTTTATTGAGTTAATCAATTTTATATGAGTTCTTTGCTAGTTGAATCATAGTTATTTTTTTATTTAATATTAATTGAGTTAACAATTTATTAGTGATTAGTTTAATTAATAGTTTTAGTAGAAAACTCCAAAACCCCCTTTTAATTAATTTCATTCGTTCTTTGGCATTAGAATATGATCAATTTATTCCATTCTCTGTGGATCGACCCCATTTACCACTGTGTGCAATTTATATTTATTTGGTGTTTGGGAATTATTTTTGGTGGATTCGACACCCATCAAATTTTGGCGCCGTTGTCGGAGATTGGTAACTAATCAATTTTGTTTTTTTTTAAATGTCTAGGAACATTCGTATGGGAGATTCCATCTTGTACGACCCTGAGATCGAAAAGACCGCTAAGAGGCTAAGGAAGTTGAGCAAACAAAGGAAGAAGCAAGGAGAAGCTAGTGGATTATCGACCTCGGTTGAGTCGGATATTGAAACAGAGTACGAACAAGAGATTGAATTTGAACAGTAGCCTGACGGGAAGCTTAATCGTGACCACGCGCAAGATATGGCTCTTAACAGAACCCTCCACGACTTGGGTAGACCCACTGAAGCACAGCATCCGCTGTGCATAGACTTTCCAGAACTTCAAGAAGGGTTCGAATTGAAGTCCGGACTCATCCACTTGTTGCCCACCTTCCGTGGATTGGAAAATGAGGATCCGAATAAGCATCTGAAGGAATTTCACCTCGTCTGTACTTTCATGAAGCCCCGTAATGTCACGGAGGACCAAATCAAACTGAGAGCTTCTCCATTTTCGTTGCAGGATGCAACCAAGTACTGGCTCTACTACCTACCTCCGGGGACAATCAACACTTGGGAAGGGATGTCCCGACAGTTTCTAGAGAAATATTTCCCAGCAACCCAAGCCGCCAACATCAGGCGTGAAATATGTGGCATTAAGCAGAAGGGTTCAGAGAACCTCTACGAGTACTGGGAGAGGTACAAGAGAATTTTAGCAAGCTGCCCGCAGCATGGCATATCCGAACAATTGATCATCCAGTATTTCTACGAGGGTCTAATTCCAATGGAGCGCAGAATGATGGATGCCACAAGTGGTGAGGCCATCGTCAGCAAAACCCCAACCGAAGCTCGGGAGTTGATATCAACCATAGCAGCAAACTCCCAGCAATTCGGTGCTCGGCAAGATACACCGCGAAGGGTGAACGAGGTAAATGTTACTTCTCTCAATGAGGTCAAATCTTTGCTAACAACTTTGGTCCAGAATTTGAATGTAGGTACTCCTCCACCTGTGAGGGCGTGTGGCATCTGCACTAGCCTAGCTCACCCAACCGATGCGTGCCCAACACTTCACGATGAAACACCGGAGAATGTGAATGCTATTGGGTTCCAACAGAGGAAGTTTGATCCCTATTCAAACACCTACAACCCCGGTTGGAGAAGCCACCCAAATTTCAGTTATGCTATCAACCAACCGAACCAACGGAACTTCCATCACGGACCACCACCACCGCAACAACCTTCGGGCTCAGGTAAGCCTCTTGATGAAATTGTCCGTATAATAGCTACTAATACTGAGAAATTTCAACAAGACACTGCAACTAGATTTCAAAAGATAGAAGAGAGTATGAAGACTCTAGAGACTCAAATGAGCCAGATAGCATCCTTAGTTAGCAAAATGGAGACTCAAGGCAAGCTGCCGTCTCAGACACTTGACCCGAGGCATAATGTGAGCACTATTGTCTTAAGAAATGGCAAGGAATTGCAACCCCCACTCGACAAGAACCCTAAATGTGACCACGCCCAGGGTTCCCGTGCAGAGACAGAACAGGAAGCCGAAATGGAGCTTACACGTGACCACATACAGGATTCAGGTCCAGCTGAAAATCCTCAAAAACCCAAACCTCTAGTGGTTCCACCCCCATTTTCCCAGAGACTGGCTCAGAGCAAGAAGGAAAAGGAGGATAAAAGCATCATGGAGTTATTCCAAAGAGTCGAAGTAAACATCCCGCTCCTCAAGGCCATTAAACAGGTTTCGCGCTACGTCAAATTCCTTAAAGAATTATGCACAAACAAGCGTAAGTTAACAGGTAATAAAAGGGTGAGTGTGGGTGAGAATGTTTCGGCTGTCTTACAGAGGAAATTACCTCCTAAGTGTCGCGACCAAGGTATGTTTTCCATTCCTTGCAAAATTGGGAATATTGGTATAAGTAAAGCTATGTGTGACCTAGGAGCCTCTATTAATGTGATGCCTTTATCTGTTTATACTTCTCTTGGTCTTGGTCCATTAATTAGTATTGGAGTTATAATTCAATTGGCGGATCGATCGATTGTCTATCCTGAAGGTGTTTTAGAGGATGTGCTAGTTCAAGTTAATGGATTAATTTTTCCTGCTGATTTCTTTGTTCTTGATATAGAAAATGATAGTTCATCTAAATCTTCTGATATCTTGTTGGGTAGGCCTTTCCTTAGCACGGCTAAGGCAAAGATAGATGTGCATAGTGATTCATTAACTTTAGAGTTTGATGGGGAAGTGGTGAAATTCAATGTTTATGATGCCATGAAACGTGCTGAAGATGTTTCTTGTGTTTATAATGTTGATATCATTGAAGATTTGACTCATGAGGTTTTTGCTTTAAATTATGATGATGAGTTGAATTATGCTTTATGTCATAGCATGTCTGTTGATAGAGTTAGGAGATTTGTTGATCGGTTTGAATTTTCTGATGATATACTTGATGTGGTTTACGCTCTGGAAGCTCTTAAGACTACAAGTATGAAATTTGTGCCTATTAAGCTATCACGATCAGAATCTAAACTGTTACTCTCGATTTTGCAGGCCGCAAAGTTAGAGCTCAAAAAGCTTCCCGAGCACTTGAAATACGCATATTTAGGTGATGGTGAAACCCGACCTGTGATCATATCCAGCATGCTCGACGGCCTGGAAGAGGAGAAACTAATTAGAGTGCTTCGAGAGTACAGGGAGGGGATTGGTTGGACGATCGCTGATATCAAAGGTCTGAGCCCCTCCACATGCATGCATAAAATCATTTTGGAGGAGGGTGCTAAACCTCGCCGACAAGCACAACGCAGACTAAACCCGCCAATGATGGAGGTAGTGAAAAAGAAGATCATTAAGCTCCTCGATGTAGGTATGATCTATCCAATATATGATAGTGAATGGATAAGTCCAGTTCAGGTTGTACCGAAGAAAACAGGTATTACAGTTGTTGAAAATCAGGACGGTGAGTTAGTCCCCACTCGGGTTCAAAATGGGTGGAGGGTGTGTATGGACTATAGAGGTCTCAATGCCCTTATTAAGAAAGATCATTTTCCCCTCCCCTTTATTGACCAAATGCTTGAACGTTTAGCTGGAAAAACTCACTACTGTTGTCTTGATGGATATTCAGGTTTCTATCAGATCCCGGTGGCACCCGAGGATTAAGGGAAGACGACGTTTACGTGTGCCTTTAGAACCTTTTCCTTTCGACGAATGCCATTTGGACTTTGCAACGCACCGATCACCTTTCAAAGGTGTATGGTAAGCATATTTTCTGACTATGTTGAGCATATAATAGAGGTATTTATGGACGACTTCACGGTTTATGGAAACTCTTTCGATGAATGCCTCTTGAATCTTGCTAAAATTTTGAAACGTTGCATTGAGAAAAATTTGGTTTTGAATTACGAAAAATGTCACTTCATGGTCGATAAGGGTCTCATTCTAGGTCACATAGTATCTGCGCACGGTATTGAAGTTGATAAGTCTAAGGTAGATGTAGTTAAGTCTTTACCTTACCCCGCAAGTGTGTGGGAAGTGCGTTCTTTCCTTGGCCATGCAGGTTTTTATAGGAGGTTTATCAGGGACTTCTCCAAGATCACCAGACCTTTGTGTCGGCTCCTCCAGAAAGATGTAAAGTTTGAGCTAGACGATGAATGCAAGTCCACTTTCAACCTACTTAAGGAGAAGCTAGTATCAGCGCCGATCATCCAACCACCAGATTGGGACTATCCAATCGAGATTATGTGCGACGCCAGCGACTATGCAGTGAGTGTCGTGCTAGGACAAAGGATCAACAAGCGCTCTCACGTGATCTATTACGCTTCGAAAATGCTAGACAGTGCTCAGAGCAACTACACTACCACTGAAAAGGAGCTTTTGTCAATTGTCTATGCTTTAGATAAATTTCGTCCTTATTTACTGGGTACTAAAGTTATTGTCTATTTTGATCATGCAGCTTTGACGTACCTCCTTTCGAAAAAGGATGTGAAGTCGAGACTGATTCGGTGGATTCTTCTTCTCCAAGAGTTCGACTTGGAAATAAAGGACAAAAAGGGGTGTGAGAACCTGGTCGCTGATCACCTCAGCCGAATTCCCACTCTCGACCCAGATTCTCTGCCAATCAAAGATGAATTTCCAGATGAACAACTTTTTGCCACACAGGAAGCCTATCCGCGGTCACGCACAGGATCCCTGTTACCCTGGTATGCTGATATTGTGAACTTTTTAGCTACTGGTGATTTGCCTGATCATTTTCCTAGGTCTGCTAAGGATAAAATTCGGAGTGATTCTAAATATTATATTTGGGATGATCTCTACCTTTGGAAAATCGGTACTGACCCAATTATTAGGAGATGCGTGGCTGAAAATGAAATTAATTCCATACTAAACTTTTGTCATGCATATGCTTGTGGTGGACACTTTGGTCCAAAACGAACTGCTAGTAAAGTGTTAGAAAGTGATTTTTTCTGGCCTACACTTTTTCGCGAAGCATATTTATGTTGTATAAGTTGTCAAAAGACAGGAAACATAGGTCCTAGAAATCAGATGCCCCTTAATCCTATTCTTGTTTGTGAAATCTTTGATGTGTGGGGTATGGACTTCATGGGTCCTTTTCCATCTTCCTATGGTAACTTATATCTTATTCTTGTTGTTGATTATGTGTCGAAGTGGGTGGAAGCGAAAGTCACCCGAAATAATGATTCTAAAGTTGTTGTGGATTTTGTTAGGTCTAATATTTTTGTCAGGTTTGGCACTCCTCGAGCCATCATCAGCGATAGAGGGATGCACTTTTGCAACCGGACGGTTGAGGCACTCTTCAAAAAGTACCAAGTCACTTATCGCACTTCCACGACCTATCATCCACAAACCAATGGACAAGTCGAAATCTCAAACAGAGAGATCAAGTTAATTCTAGAGAAAACGGTTAACCCAAACCGTAAGGACTGGAGTTTGAGACTAGATGATGCACTGTGAGCCTATAGGACGGCCTATAAAACCCCAATTGGCATGTCACCTTACAGATTAGTCTTTGAAAAAGCATGTCATCTTCCGGTCGAGCTTGAGCATCGAGCTTATTAGGCTATCAAGAAATGTCATTTAGGAATGGACGAAGCCGGGGTACATAGGAAGCTTCAGTTACAAGAGCTAGAGGAGATCCAGAATGATGCATATGAGAACTCGAGAATCTACAAGCTAAAGATGAAGGCTTTTCACAATGAAATGTTATGTAAGAAGTCTTTCAAGATTGGTCAAAAGGTGTTGTTGTACCAATCCAAGTTGAGGCTTTTTTCGAAAAAATTGCGGTCGAGGTGGGTAGGCCCGTACGTGGTGCGCAACATTTATCCACATGGAGCTGTGGAAATTGAAGAACTTGGCACTGACAGAGTTTTTAAAGTGAACGGGCATAGACTGAAACCATTTTACGAGGGGTTTGAACCGCACACAATTGAGGGGGTTAATCTAGAGGATCCCCATCTAGAGGGTTAACATCGAGACGAGGAACGTCGAGCCTAGGACGTTAAACAAGGGCGCTAATGGGAGGCAGCCCATATTTTTATTTTATTTTATTTTTATTTCTTTTCTTTTGCTTTGTTTTGTGTTCTTTTTGTCTCGTTTGTTTCCTTCTTTCTTTGTTTTGATCTTTTCCCCTCCTTCCCTGTGTCTTTTAGGAGGTTCGGCGTTAGATAAATTCAGAGTTCTTGGAATAAAACTGATCACCTCGACCGTCTGGAGGCGACACTTGCAAAGCTTCAGACAGTTTTACGCAGCATCTGAGCCCTCCTGGGCGACCTCACTCAGCGCCTCTAAGCGACGCGCCATCACACCCCCCGAGTTCAGGGAAGTCCTCGGTTTACCCTTTTCATTTACTTTTACATTGAGGACAACGCATGCTTTAAGTGTGGGGGGAGATTTATAGCTTTTGAATTACTTTGGGTTGTGCCATCCGTTGCCTTTTGGTATATTTTGACTTCTTTTGCTCCATTTTGCTTGATGAATTGTGATGAATTGTTGTGCCTTAGGTAATGGTGGATTGTTTTAAAGGAGTCGAGAGTATGATTGAGTCCCTTGTTGCTTAATGTTAATTAAATGTTAAAGATTTTGTCCTATGTGTTGAAGTTGCGAGCCTGAGTTAATTGGTTAGAATTAAAAAAAACAATTGTGTGATTAATCGGTGCCTTTCTTATCTAGAGTCATGTTAAGCTTAGAAGTTGAGTTGGTATATGTGTTGAACTTTCGATTGATGGTGGGAAATTATGGTGGAGAAAGAGAATGAAGAATAAAAATAAAAAGGGTGTTAGATTCATTCCGCCAATCGCCAAGGGTGATTGTGAGCGAAACCAAAAATCCGTTTAAAGGTTGGACGAGACTGAGTAACCGGGTGACATTCATCACAAATGTTTGCGCTCGCGTAAAAAGGTCTGGAACAACTATGACGTGTGAGGCAACCAACTACTCCTCTGATTACTCGAAAAAAAAGGAAAAAATATATTGCAAGCATCTGAGTAATCACGAGTAAGGCTAAAGCCACTTGACGTTGTGATTGACCGAGTAACCGAATGACATTCATCACAAATGTTTGTGTTTGCGTAAAAAGGCCAATGACAATTCCGAGTAATTTGTAGCTAAAAACACCTAATTAAGTAATTAAGATTAACTCAATCTTCCCATGACTACCACATAAATTCGGAGTTTCTCGTGTATACTAACCACCTAATAAGTGAAGTGTGTTTTCTAGGCTTGATTGATTTTTAATTAAAATTCGGTAATTCATGCATGCATTTCAATTTGAGTTCAGGTTTGTGTCTTCTCATGTGGGAAATTTTGTTGCATTTCTTTGACATTTCATTAACATTGGGACAAGATTGCGCTCTCATTCCTAGTTTACTTTACCTTTGTGCATGTTTCATTGAGTGGAGCGGTTTTTTATTGTGTCTTGGTCCTCTTTTATGCTTGAGGACAAGCATCATCTAAGTGTGGGGAGATTTGATAAGTGCATATTTGTCAAATATTTATGTTTTAATTATTCTTTTTTTATTCCTCTTATTGATTTAATTATTGGGACTTAATTTGATTTAATGATTCCTTGTAGGGAATTATAATCTTTGCATGATGTAGGAAATTAAGAGGAAAATAGCAACTAATTTAGGCTACAGGAATAAAGGTGGGACATTTTAATTGTCCAATCAATTATTTGAATCAGCCAAACGAGTACAGCAAATTAAAATCACGTGAGACATAAGTCAATTAGCAACAATGAAGCATAAACCAAGGAGGAAGGTCATTAAATGGTCCTAGCGACATAGGGAGGTGCAACATGACACACTGGAGACACGAAAATAAATGGGGAAGAATTAAAACAAGTGGGCTTTGAATTGATACAGGAGAGGATGCAACAGGTTAGGTCACAAGATTGAGGGCTGACGTGGAAAAAATAAAACAAGGAAGGGCTCTTAATTGAGAAGAGTCACGCAGAACAAGGGAGGCCCAATTTAAGGAAGAAAAGGAGACAAAAACCTAGGGAAGCGGGAGAAAAAGGGAGAGCAGCCGCAATTAGGAGAGGAGCAAATATAGCAGCGACACTTGGAGAAGAAAGCAAAGGAAGAAACGACAACAGCTTTCGTGAAGCAACTTCTTGCAAGCATAGGTTCGATTTCCAGCATTGAAGTGGGAGAATTCATACAACCTCGTCACCCGTGGCTCTCACTCAAGAATTCCGTCTTCTAGTTTTCTTTCTTCTTTCCCTTATTATTTAGACTATGTTAATCAAGAATCTTGTTTTGTTTAATTCCGTTATGAGTATCTAAACTATTTTAGTCGGAAAATTCCAATTGTTATGCCTTGACTCGTGAGACCTTATTGTTCTGATTATTTGGTTTATAATATTCGTACTGTTTCTGTTTTATTGTCATTGTTTATTAATTGATTCTGTGATTAGGGCCCGATTGTAGAGTCAGTTAATTTGCATATCGTCAACTGATTTACTTGGTGGTGTTAGCTGAGTGATTAGTGTTTATGGCAATTGGCACTAGGACATAATACTTTATCGATTTCGTGTTAAGAAACTTGCGATCTAACTAGATGAAGCATGAGTCGGTCATGTAGTCGATTAGGGTTAGTGTTTCTTTAGAGTTTAATACTGTTAATTAATTGAATCTCGGAGAGAGTCTCGAAGGGGTTATTAGTTAATTAGGGAACAGTTTAAAGGAGTTTCTTTGATTGTTCTGAAATTAAGAAGAAACGAGAGAGCCAGAGGTAGTTGGTAACCATAGCTAACCTATTATTAAACCAAAGAAAATATTTGAGTCGATGATCGCGGTCTATGCATAATTAGGAATTTCCTGCCTAAGTTGTCATTTATTGAGTTAATCAATTTTATCTTAGTTCTTTGCTAGTTGAATCATAGTTATTTTTTTATTTAATATTAATTGAGTTAACAATTTATTAGTGATTAGTTTAATTAGTAGTTTTAGTAGAAAACTCCAAAACTCCCTTTTAATTAATTTCATTCGTTCTTTGGCATTAGAATAGAATCAATTTATTCCATTCTCTGTGGATCGACCCCATTTACCACTGTGTGCAATTTATATTTATTTGGTGTTTGGGAATTATTTTTGGTGGATTTGACACCCATCAGTTTGTTTTTTGAAGATTTGGTTTTTCCCTTTGTAACAAAAAAGCCACACATCAATGTAACTTCTTTACGCCAAAATTAGAGAAAGAATTATGGAGATGAAGTTGTAATGAACCTATAAGAGCACTCACTAACAATTGTATAGTTGAATGTTGTGCTCCCACCACCAATTTTATTCCTTATAATGTATCTGTTACTACTCCTAGATGGTGCAATTGCCACCACTTCTGACACCGTCCGGTAGTTCCTAATTTTGTTTGCAGCCACAACAACATTAGAAGTCACCGTACAAGCCTGCAGCAATCCCTAGTTTATTGTTGACAAACATTCACGTCATTATGTGCCACTCTCCTCCTCAAACTTTCTTGAAAAAGTATATGAACTTCTCTTTTTGGCCATGTCTACATCAGTCATGTTTTTTACTATATTTAATGAGTTGCTACACAGAGGAAAAAATGTTTCTTTGACCTGCTTGAATCGATTTACAAATCTGATAAGGAAGGAATTAAGGAAATCATAATGAGTGTTAATGTAGGAACAAACAAATGATCTAGCTTGTAACCTAAAAAAAAAAGAAAATTAACCTTCTTATCAACTTTTTTGTGAGAGAAACCATCAAGGCAGATTTCTTGGTTTGTCATCGCAGCACTTAGAAGACTCTTGACGTCTTCAACCTGTCTTGATATGAACTTGCCCAAAGATGGATAGTTATGAAGATCACTCAAAATCTTTGCTAGCTCTTTAAGTGTTTCTATGGCCATTTATAGACAATCCTTTATTGCTATCTTTTGGTGCTCTATCAGGATTGTTTTGGAGAACATTAATCTCTTAATTGCAAAGGAATTCTTCCCTACCACAGCTTTAGTTATGTTCACTGATAAAGCAATTACGTCCTTCGTGCTCTTTACTTTGTTTGCAACATCTGGTATACTAGATATTACTAAGAGACATAGCCAGGACATAAGGTGTTGTTGCACGAGGAATTGATGATGCCGTGAGCTTCTGTATCGTGGTTGTTGCTTCTCTTGGAGTTGTTTTAGAGGCTACAGAGGCCACAATGCAAACAATAACAGTGAATAGTATGACATAAGATAAGAGACTCACAAAGAGATTTTTCTTATTCATGGATGTTGCAAAATGAGACAGTTTATAAGTAAGTCTGTGTCTTTTAAGAGCTTAAGACTACATATCAGTTAGTTTGTACCTTGATGAAGTTATAAAAGTCCCATGGGGCATAACACTATATATGAGTAAGTTTGGATCTTTATGAATGAGTTTATTTATGTTTTAACATGAGACGCATATTGGTGAGTCTTTGTATTTTAAGGCACAAAATTATTTATATGATTGAGACTCTTTATAGGTGAAAGAATACTTACAAGTGAATCTAAGGCTTTTCTTTGGGTTTGTTGTTGAGAGGGTCTATTTCGTCCTCATCATCCTCACTTATGTTAGAAGCATGAAACGGTTTCGTGCTACTTCTGCTATGTTATGAGTCTCCATTTCCAAGTTTAGAGAGAATAAACAAAAGACGGTATATATGTTTAGAAAGAGAAAAATAGGTTAAAAAGCAAAGGGGAGAGAGAGAGGACCCAGTATGCTTAGATGGATAAAGAAGACATTGAACAATAATCAATGTAGTTATAGGAGAATGCGAACAAAAATGAACCGTTTAAATGGAATTGGGTCCCCTTCTATTTATTACATAGAAGTGGGACTCACTTCAACAAAAATTTAAAAAGATCACGTTAGCAAAACAAAAATCACGTAAGCATCTAACCGATGGAGGCTTAACTTTGTCAATTGTTTCATCCAGTTAGGACTTGTTTTGAATATTTTTCAAACATTAGGGTTCATTTTGAACGTTTTGCAAATGCTAAGGTTCATTTTAAATGCTCTTAAACGTTAAAGTCTGACTCAGATTTTAGTGCAAACGTTAGGGTCTAAATTGTTTTTGGCCTAAACTTTGGTGACATCCATTCTCTAACAAAAGTTAACTTATAATATACCTTAATGATCAAAATTAGATCCTCTTTTTCCTTATTTTTCATTGTTTATTGGCTTGATATTGTTTTGAGCTTAATGTCAAAAGCTACAAGAAGGTAATGTTTACTTTGGTATTAAGCTCAATAACATAGTGATTTTACCTAGTTGTGTATAGAGTAGTGGAGAGTTTGTGGAAAAGCTTTCAAGAATTGAGTTAATGAAGATGTTTGAATAAGCTAACATGGGATATCGAGGCAAATCAAAAGTTTTGAAGCTCAGAAGATGAAACAAAATAAGAATTGCACTTTCTTTTTAGTGTATACATGATTAGTTGACACAAAAACTTTACAAAGAATTACAACCATTGATATGGGGTGGAATTGTGGAGATGCATTGCTTGGAGAGCTCGAAGAGGACACTCTCAATTGATGAAGGTTTCAGGTATAATGACAATAGTAGTCACGATTTACTAGTTGCTTCTTTCACTGCCATGTTAATTATTTCCTCCGTTACAGCCTAAAGAGATTATCATTGATGCCTTTTAGTTTTTAGTACAATTGTAGTTTAGGATAGGAATTGGGTTGCTCATGTTATTAAGCACTTTCTATATACAGTTACATGATCTAACTTTCTAATAAATTCATAGCTACATTTTTAGGAATTGGGAATAAATGTAGCAAAGTGAAATAACATCCGTTATCTATTAGTACCAAGATCCCAGAATTCCAAGACATGATTAACAATATGGTATTGTGATACTTTGAAGTTCCCAGATAAATCTAAAAAACAGCGTCAGAAAAGGCATGAGCTTACAGGATGTAGATCAATAGAATTTGGTGGAATTATATTGTTATTATCAATTGTAGAAGTAGTGTGAAATCTAGATGCCTTATGTATTTTTTAGAAAAAGGAAGATTATTGTATATGGAATAAGAGGAAGAGTGATAAAAGATAGGAGTTAGGTCACTCAAGCATAAAGACCTTAGAATACTTGAATTAATCTCTTTCTAGTCTCCTACTATGAGACCTTTTTGGTGTTCTATAAATACCAATATTACATAAGTTTGACAAAATGATGATAGCATGATTTGATAAGTTGTAAGATCCCTTTGATAGGATGTGGCCACAAAACCATATAATATATATGCTGAAAAAATGAAGATATGCTAGTGGATAGTTTGGGTATTGATTAGCTATGTGGAAATATGTTGTTATTATAATGTTGTATAATGTTTCAATATTGCTTGGTATGATGCCTTAAAAGTTGGACGTAATTGCATGATGTGTTAGCTATATGAAAATATGTTAATATTATAATGTTGTATAGTGTTTCAATGTTGCTTGGTAGGCTGCATTAAAGGCTGGACGTAATTGTATGGTGTGTTACATTTTAGTGTGCATGGCTTACATATATAGGGATGATTGAAGCATTGTGTCATTTAATTATGTATTGTGTCTTAGTGTGCAGGTTTACACATATAAGGATGGCTAAAACATTGTGTCTTTTGATTATTGGACATTTTCATCTAAAACTATCCAATATACTTGTAATTTTCTAAACCACTTTATGTCTCTATCTTGTAAAATGTTAACACCTAATGGGCATATAAGGTGTACATTCTCCAAAAGTATAGGTGGTGTGTCATGTTCTTAAATATTCTGCAGTAGAGAGTCCCTTTCTATGTATAACATACTAATTCCACTTACTTGTGTTTTATATAATCTGCTATACTAAATAGCCTGTCAACAATGTTACTTTTCGTTTCTCATTGAGAGATATAATTCTACTTCATTTTGACAGTATTATATAACGTTGTTTTTGTTTTTCATTGGGGGAGAATTTTTGTTGAACCAAGTGCGAAAATTTGGTTATATTATAGGGCATAAATCATTGAGTATGCTAGCATAAAAATAACCCTGTAACAAGTTGGTATTATAGTTGATTTTCTAGGGAATACAGCTAGTAGATGGTGGGTGAAAACATGGAATAATTAAGGGAAAGGATGGCATGGTTGGAGCAAATTCTTGGAACAGTTTTGTAAGAGGAGGGATTCAACATGGCTGGTTGATTGGATACAATCACTAAGGCTTCCATAAATGATTAGATGAAATTTTGGGTGGGGCAAATAGGAGGGTGTCGGCAATTGAAGATGCATTGGCACCTCTTTGCAACAATGTTGTCCAACAAAACGAAGAGAATTAGATAAGACTTGAAGTTCCGGAATCAAAGCATTTTGATGTTGTTCGAGATGCTAAGATGCTGAAGAATTTCCTATAGGACCTGGAATAAAATTTTCTTACAGCAAGGGTGTCAGAATGTGACAAAGTAATGTTGGCTAGTATGTATTTAGCTAGTGATGTTAAGTTATGGTGGCAGGTAAGGATGGATGATGATCAAAATGCAGGTCGTCTACGAATTGATACATGGAATGTGTTAGTTCAAGAACTAAAGGATTAGTTCTTGCCTTGTAACCTTTTGGGTGGTGAGGGAAGCCTTGAGAAAGTTGCGACATGATAGAACGTTCAGAAATTATGTCAGGGCGTTCAATTCTTTGATGCTGGATATTCGCAACATGTTGAGCTATTTAATTTTTTACCGGGACTTTAATATTGCGCACAAAATGAACTACGAAGGCAAGGTGTTCAAGACCTCTCAAGTGCCATTGCCGCAACTCAGTTGGTGGATTTATAACTGAATAAGACAAGGAAAAGGTTTCCAACAGTAATAGGAATGGTAAAGTTGTTGAAGAAAATTTTGTGGGGCAAAATAAGGAAGGTAAAACTGTGCAAACCACTTAAAATTTTGCTCAACAAAATGTTACTTGTTTTATATGCAGTAGACCACATTACACAAAGGAGTATCCGAAGAAAACAAATTGAATGCATTGTTGGCTGAGGAGGAGGACAACAGTGAAATAGCAATTGTTAATCCATTAGTGGGGGGAAAAGGCATCTAGAAGTGGGACTTCTAAGACCTTTGATGAATAAATATGATGATTGCACACCAATGGGAGTCAAGAGAGGCTTGTATAAGCTTCTTTCGGTGGTGATAAGGGGATGCAAAGGGACTTGTAGTCCCATCTTCAATTGTTCCAATGGTAGTAAAGAGGTTTGCTATCCGTTGAAGTTTACAAGTTGGTAGCAGGGGTTGCCACTATAAAAAATTGACAAAATGACATGTAAGGGTGTGTCATTTTGGTATACATTTACCCAACATGTTTTTTTAGACTTTAATAGGGCAAAAAGGTGATGGATTGGCCATCTTTAAGAGCAAGTAGCCAAAGACAAACATATTAGACAAATTCGACACTTTCACTTCTGATAAGGACGCTAACTTTCTTTTGGTGGGAGAGGTTTGTGAGACCTTCTTTTCAATGTTCTACAAACACTGATATAACACAACTTTGGCAACATGATGGCGGCATGACTTAACAAATTGTAAGATCCCTTTGATAGGATGTGGCCACAAAACCATATAATACATATGATAAAAAAAAAATGAAGATACACTGGTGGACAACTTAGGTCTTGATTGGCTATATGGAAATATATTGATTATTATGTTGTATGGTACTTCAACGTTGCTTGGTAGGCTACATGAAAGGTTGCATGTAATTGCATGGTGTGTTACGTTTTAGTGTGCATGGTTTACACGTATAAGGATGGATGAAGTATTGTGTCATTTAATTATGTGTTGCATCTTGGTAAGCATGGTTTACATGTACAAGGATGGCTGAAGCATTGTGTCTTTTGATTATTGGACTAAACCACTTTTATGTCTTTATCTTGTAAAACATTGATGTCTAATGGGTATATAAGGTGCACATTCTCTAGAAGTGTAGGTGGTATGTTACGTGCCTAAATATTCTGCAATAGAGAGTCCCTTTCTTCGTATAATATACTGGTTCCATGTACTTGCGTTTTATATAATTCTACTCGACTAAATAGCCTACCAACAATGTTATTTTTTGCTTCTCATTGAGGGACATAATTCTACTTCATTTTGATAGCATTTCATAACGCTTTTTTCGTTTTTCATTGGGCGAGAACTTTTGTTGAACTAAGTGTGAGAATTTGGTTCTGTTATAAGGCATAAATCGTTGAGTGTGCTAGCATGAAAAATAATCCTGAAACACTTGTTATTACCTACTATTGTTTATTTTGGTTCCTTCTTGTTATGTAAAGCTCAAAGGGTAATTAAGTCATTTAGGTATGATTTTCAAGTTGTGGTGATCAATATAAAAGTTGATCGAGTTACATCAAGATCCAAAGTAAAATTACACAATTTATAACTTCTCATGGACTTTTAATATCTTTTATAATTCAAAATTTAAACTACCAACAAAAAATGTTATGTTCTTCTCGTAACAATTTCTTAGAAATACAAAATCTCACTAAAAACACAAAACAAGAATTAGTAAAAGAGAAATTGAAGAACAAGAAAGAGAGTAAGGGGAGAGAAAAGATGAGAAAAAGAAGAGAGAAAGAAGAAACCACATCTTTTTATTTTTTTGGATAGTACTTATCATATATAATACACTTGTAACAACGCCTACCCACAAGAAGGGTCAGATATACTTTTTTTTGTGTTAACAAAAGACTGACGAAAAAGTTAAGGGGGTGCTTGGTTGGGGGTAATGAAAAAAAATGTATGGGAATGGAATGAAAACTTGTGTTTGACATCAAACTATCATTGAAAGGGTAACATTTTCGTTACCCACTTTTTGGCAATCCTCCATTCCCCTAGTAATTGAGAGGAATGAGAATCATTGATTCTCTTACAAGGGCTTTATGTAACTAATTAATAACATTTTAATTAATTACATTATATTTAATTAAAATATTATTATTAATTAAAATATAACTATTCATTAATAAAATATTAATCAATTAAAATATTGTTATTCATTAATTAATTACAATATAATTAATTAAAATAGTATTATTATTTAATTAATTACATTATATTTAATTAAAATATTGTAATTAATTAATTAAAATATAATTATAATTTAATTAATTGCATTATATTTAATTAAAATATTATAATTAATTAATTAATTAAAATATAATTATTCATTAAAATATAACTATTCATTAATTAAAATAATTAATTAATTAATTACAATATAATTAATTAAAATATTAATATTTAATTAATTACATTATATTTAATTAAAATATTATTATTAATTAAAATATAAATATTCATTAATTAAAATATTAATCAATTAAAATATTTTTATTCATTAATTAAAATATTTTTATTTATTAATTAATTACAATATAATTAATTAAAATAGTATTATTATTTAATTAATTACATTGTATTTAATTAAAATATTATTATTAATCAAAATATAACTAATTAAAATATAACTATTCATTAATTAAAATATTATTATTCATTAATTAAAATATTGTAATTAATTAAAATATGACTATTCATTAATTAAAATATTATAATTAATTAATTAATTGCAATATAATTAATTAAAATATACTTCATACATTAATTAAAATATTGTAATTAATTAAAATATAATTCATTTTGTAATTAATTAATTAAAATATAATTCATTCATTAATTAAAATACAATTCATTTTGTAATTAATTAATTACAATATTTTTATAAATCAACCACTATCAATAGCAATGGTAATCATTCCTTCATTTTAACCAAATATCATAATTATAATGATTATATCCATTCTCATTCCTCACTATATTCATTCCCATTACCTAAGTTATAGTTCAAATTAAACGTTTGTAAAATATTTGAGTTTTTTAACATGTCGAAAAGTTTGATCTTAAATTAAATTCTAATGAAATTGTTAAAGTCAAAATTTACATTTTAAACTATTTAATTTTAAATTAAATTCAAGTAAAAATATTTGAATTAATTACCAAAAAATCCCTAATTTTACAATTGTATATTCAAATTTTCAATTTTTTAAATTATAGCTCGACATTAGTATTTCTATTAACATTATTGACGTTACTTGCCACATAAGACAAAATCTTAAACATTTATATACATCAAACTTAATTAAATTTAACTAATTAATTTTATCTAGACTACATCATTTTGGGATTAAAATCTTTAAATCAAACTCGTTGCCTAAATCGTTGGAATTGAAAACTGTAAATCAGTTTGTTCTTGCACAGAAAGAAAAAGGGTCTAGGGTTACAAATTTAGATTTCATTCGGATTGTTTGAAAATTGTGTCTTTGTCATCTCGACCAGCGTGACAGAATGTTGTTATCGTCTCACACTGACATGATAATGTTTCATTTAGATATTTCACTCACAAAACAACGTAGTTTAATTAAACTTGATTAACACCCTGTTTGGAATGGCCTGAATTGAATTCAATCATGGGATTGAATTCAATTCAGTTGTTTGGTACTAAAAAAATGCATGGGTTGAATTCCAGATAGGATTCAAATGCATCATTATTGAGGGGTTGAATTCACGTTTAGAATCACGTGAATTCAACCCACGGTGCTGCTCTTTCGTTACCCATCCACAAAGCATGAATTGAAAACTCTCTCACAAACCCATCCAACCAACAGAAGAGCCAACTCGTCTCTTCTCCCACGCACGACAAAGAACATCACAAACCCAAAGATGTAACTCTTCTCCCCGCACGCACGACAAAGAACATCCACGCTCTGCATCTTCTTCCTCTCTCTGTTCTGTTTGTCTTCTCATCCATTGAAGGTATTATTCTTCTGCCTTCAACTCTAAGTTGCAACTTTCACTGAAGAAAATTACAGCTCATCCCAGCGTCGTAAGGCTTCTAAAGCCCGAGAAACCCAAAAAGGAAAAAGGAACCTTTAAAAAGGAAGGATAAAGAATCAAACTTTATGCAAATTTGTTTGACGGGCATGTTTTGATTTCCGAGATAAGAAATGGGTCGTTGAGTTGAGGAATCTTAGTTTGTGAAGTGAAGTGTCTCGGTTACAATTAATTGTGGGAATTTCAGTGATCGTTCTTGGTGGTGGCTCGGTGGAGTTAGTGGCGGCCAAAGCAAACATTGGTGCGTCGGTGGGAGTTCTTTGTGACATGAGCATGAAGTGTTGGTGTAGGTGGAGATGAGCATGAAATATTATATTCAATCTTAAAATTAAATTTTAAAATGTTTTATTTTATTTTATTAATAATTTATTAATAAATATTATATAAAAGAATAAAATGTTTCATTCTATTTTAAAATGTTTCATTTTATTTTATATAAAACTTAATATTTATTTTAATTATTTGTAATTATTAAATCAAATGTAAATAGAATTCAATGTAATTGAATTCAGTGTAATTATTGGATTTGTTCCAAATAGTGTAATTGAATTCACTTCTAATATTACTATATTTGTTCCAAACAGTAGAATTGAATTCAGTGTAATTGAATTCAATTCTAATATTACTGGATTTGTTCCAAACAGTGTAATTGAATTCAATTCTCATATTACTAGATTTGTTTCAAACAGTGTAAATTGAATTCAATCCCAACTTCATTAATGTAATTGAATTCAATCCCACGATGAATTCAATTCAGGACTTTCCAAACAGGCCCAGAGTTGGCTGCTGCTGTTGGTTGGATGGGTTTGTGAGAGAGTTTTCAATTCATGCTTTGTGGATGAGTAACGAAAGAGCAGCACCGTGGGTTGAATTCACGTGATTCTAAACGTGAATTCAACCCCTCAATAATGATGCATTTGAATCCTATCTGGAATTCAACCCATGCATTTTTTTAGTACCAAACAACTGAATTGAATTCAATCCCATGATTGAATTCAATTCAGGCCATTCCAAACAGGGTGTCTGTCTCTTCTCCCACGCACGCACAGCAACATCACAAACCCAAAGATGTAACTCTTCTCCCACGCACGACAAAGAACATCCACGCCTGCATCTTCTTCCTCTCTCTGCTCATTTGTCTTCTCATCCATCAAGGTATTATTCTTCCGCCTTCAACTCTAAGTTGCAACTTTCATCAAGAAAATTACACTCATCCCGTCGTAAGGCTTCTAAAGCCCGAGAAACCCAAAAGGAAAAAGGAACCTTTAAAAGGAAGGATAAAGAATCAAACTTTATGCAAATTTGTTTGACGGGCATGTTTTGATTTCCGAGATAAGAAATGGGTCGTTGAGTTGAGGAATCTTAGTTTGTGAAGTGAAGTGTCTCGGTTACAATTAATTATGGAATTTCGGTGATCGTTCTTGGTGGTGGCTCCGGTGGAGTTAGTGGGCGCCAAGCAAAGATTGGTGCGTCAGGTGGGAGTTGCTGTGACATGAGCATGAAGTGTTGGTGTAGGTGGAGATGAGCATGAAATATTATATTCAATCTTAAAATTAAATTTTAAAATGTTTTATTTTATTTTATTAATAATTTATTAATAAATATTATATAAAAGAATAAAATGTTTCATTCTATTTTAAAATGTTTCATTTTATTTTTATATAAAACTTAATATTTATTTTAATTATTTGTAATTATTAAATCAATGTAAATAGAATTCAATGTAATTGAATTCAGTGTAATTATTGGATTTGTTCCAAATAAGTGTAATTGAATTCACTTCTAATATTACTATATTTGTTCAAACAGTAGAATTGAATTCATGTAATGAATTCAATTCTAATATTACCTGATTGTCCAAACAAACAGAATAATTCAATTGATTTCATATTACTAGATTTGTTTCAAACAATGTAAATCAATTCAATCCCAACTTCATTAATGTAATTGAATTCAATCCCACGATGAATTCAATTCAGGACTCTCCAAACAGGCCCTAAGTCTTCCGTGTATAAGTATTTATGATTTTTGTCTTATGTAACAAGCTATGTCAGCAATGTTAACGAAAACACTAACGTCGAGCTATAATTGAAAATAATTAAAAGTTAGAGTATTTAATTGTCACTTTTTTAAGCTTAGATTATAATTACAAAATTAATGTTTTTTAATTAAACCAAAATATTAAAATCTAATTTAACCTATTTTACCAAATAAATAATCTATTGAATATGAAATATTCCTATTTTCAAAATTTTGGCCCTGATGCTGGTCCACCACTTTTGAGCTTAAACCCTTATAAACAGTGGTAGATTCAATCTGTAAACCCTAATCTCTCTCCGCCATCAGAGAACGACAGAACCTTACTGGCGACTGCTACGCAGAGAGAGAAAGATAAAGAGAAAGAGAACGAGAGGATTATAGAGAAATGGGAAGCGACAGCGAAGTGGATAGATCGGAGAAAAAGGAGAGGGAGAGAAAGAAAGTGCTGGCTTTAGCTCCCATTGCTAAACCTCTCGCCGGAAAGAAGCTTTGCAAGAGAACTTTCAAGCTCATCCGAAGAGGTATCACATTTTCACTGCTTTTACGCGCTGCCCTTTTTACTTTCTGATATCGGGAACCTAATGGGTTTCTCTTAGTTTATTGGGATACACCGATTAACGAGAGACATTGAAGCCGGCAGCTTATAACATTTTGTTTCTTTGCCAGTTTTTTGTTTAATTGGCTTCAGGCTGAATTATTTTTGTTTTCAGTTTTATAAGGAACTATGATTATGCAAATTCCTGAATCTTACGTGAATCCCCAAAATACTAAATTTTCGAAAGTTGTAGAGAATCTCACACGCATACACATATGAATTACGAATATAGGTTTATATATGCATTCTCTAGTTCAGAGGTAACTACTTGAAATTGAAGTGGTGTTTCCTTTTTTTAAAATTCGGCACTTGAGTAATTCACTAACTTTCATGGCTTGGTTCTTTCTTTTTTAAGTTTCTGGCTTTTGGCATGAAAAGGTTCCAGTATGCTTGTCTTAGGCTATTGAGACAATGGAATGATTATAATTTTTTCTTTTTCTGGTCAGCTGCTGAACATAAGTGCTTGAAGAGAGGAGTGAAGGAAGTGGTTAAAAGTATTCGACGTGGCCAGAAAGGGTCAGTTTTCTTATTCTTTTTGGCTGTTTACCTCCTTTTGTTGTTTTCCTTATTTTCGTAGGTTAGTACAGAGAGATAAGTGAGCTTCTGTTTGTGTAGTTGTACAATGATTATTGTCATATAGTAATGATGCATTCCATCTGTATGAAGAGTGTGCATGATAACGTCTTTTCCAGTCCAGAGAATAGATAAATTGGTTAACGCAAAACACAGCTGACTTTGGTGGAGTTTCTGCTAGATTTCAGAATGCCAACCTTGGGACAACTTAAATATCATTTGTTAAGTACAGAGGTGCTTTTTATACACAGTTATTTGGGTTTATTTAGAAGCTGCTATTACTATTGATGGCAAAGAGAACTAAGTGGAGCAAATTGCTCAGCTCTACTGCCGGCTTGGGGCGGGTGTTTGTAATACATGTTCTATAAATTCTTGACCATCTCTTTTTAACTTCAACAATCTTATAAGTTGATTGACTTATATGAAGAGTAGCTTGATACAAAAGACTGTCTTTCCTTGGTGCAGGTTATGTGTTATAGCTGGGAACATTTCTCCTATAGATGTCATCACTCATGTCCCAATATTGTGTGAAGAAGCTGACATTCCTTATGTTTATGTTCCATCAAAAGAGGTGAGACTGGATCTTGTTCATTCAATTTTCTTTCAGCCTGGACTTTGTACATTACATGGAAGGGATGTTTACCTTATAGAAGATTTACTGTTTGTCTTTCCCTTTGTGATTTCTGGAATCTGCTATCATTTGGCAGTGCCATGTTACCAGAGAAACTGCTATTAGTGTGCTTTGCATGTGATGAAAGCATATCGTTAATCAATTGATCATATTCTGTAAACGGAAAACAACTTCTATATTGGGTGACCATGTTTGGATTTTATATGTAGTTCATAGTTCTTGAAAAATAAAAGATGTATGTTTTGCTCTCTGCTGACATTTTAACCTGCAATTTCAGGATCTTGCAAGTGCAGGAGCAACCAAGAGGCCCACATGCTGCGTTCTGGTGCTAACCAAGCCAAGCAAGGGGGAACTAAATGCAGAGGAACAGGAAAAGTTGCAGTCAGACTATAAGCAGGTTCAAGCTGATATTTCTGAACTTAGTTCCTCACTGTTCTGATGGGAGGTATGGCGTCGGGATGGCCTGATGTACCAACCTGATGGACTGATAAATATGCAGTTCTTATACATTTTACGTTAAGTAGCTATTTGATCTGTGTTAAGGAATTTGATAGTTATGTTGAAGCAAGGGTTGAGGAGTTGTTTCATTTGTTGTTACTCTTGCTCATAACGTGTTCTTTTGTCAAAAGATTTTTCGGGCCTTTTGCAACTTCCGCATCTATCTTAACGCAGAATCATCCGACTTCTGCAAATTAGCTAGGTCTGTCTGCTAGGTATGAAAAATTACAAGGTGAGAGTGATTTTCTCTGTAAATGGAAGCTTTAGTAACCTATTTTATTCTCCTATAAAAAATTAATCACTACTGCATTCTTTTGAATCTAATCTTACAATCCAATGTTCACTAGACATAAGATAAGAATTAACAAGAATTTAGTTAAAACTAAAACTGGTAGCCCACAAGTTCCTGTCAACCAATCAAATACGTCATCTCTTTATATTAATTGTTTAACCACTATCTCACATGACCTTTTATTGGAACCTGCAATAATATAGAAAAAAATCATAAAAATGAGGAATTTGATTCCAAATTTGCCACTTGAGCTTCTTAAGACTACTAGGACTTCTTCCTCCTTAACTAGATTCTTTATCATCATCAACATTACCATCCAGTCCGAAATCTCGCAATAAAGTAGGGTCTGGGGAGGTTCGATAGTACACACTTACATAATAGAGAGGCTATTTCCGGTGGACCCACATGCAAATGAGACAATAATAATGATACAGGTAATAGAAACAATTCAAAACACATAAAAATAAATGAAAATACAAGTAATGGGGAAAAAAGTACTAAATAGAAAAAATAATAAAAATCCTCAAATCGCAAGATATAGCTAAAATAAATACAAATAACACAAATAATACTAACACTAATAATACTAATCACAAATAATCATAATACTACTACTAATAATAATAATAATAATAAGGGCAAAACTCAAAGGGGCTAATAATATGAAAAAACTAATGCACAGTGATAAAAGTAAAGAAAAAGGTGAGGGTCTAAAAAAATACGTAGAGATACCCAAGTATTGGGACGAGAACTCCCTCCATAGCAGGAAGTATGAAAGGGACGGAGAAGGATGGAAGGCTTATAAGAGTCTTAAGTTGAAAATAAAACTAAGAGAAAGAAGTGTTGTATTAATATATGCTTAAAATTTTTTTAACCCATAGAAATGATATATTTCACTAAATTAAAAAGGGGCCTAAACTAAACAAGAAACCTAGTTAACTATTAACTTCTGAACCTAAGATATTTTGATTCAACGTTCATAAAGCACATACTTTTCAATCAATTTTTAAAAAATCAAACAAGACTAATATTTCCATGATGAGATAGAAACTCTTTCTTCTCTCTAGGCATCCTCCTGCTTTTTGAATGGCTTCTGCTCTTCACCATTTGATTTGCTTGCCCTCCCAACTTTTTTCCTTTCTCTTTTGCTTTTGCCCACCTTCATCATTCTTGGCTCTCCCCTATTTGGATCTGCCGAACTGACTTTTGCTTTTTCTCTTACTATCATCTCATTTTCCAGATCCTTTGCTTTTCCCTTACTCTCTCTGCTGCCCATCAAGCCTTAAAATTCTACTACTATGCTGCACTCAGACTTCCATTTCTTAATGGATTAAGATTCCCCCGCCCCCTCCCTTTACCTTCATCTTCCATCTCATCCCCTTCTCCTACTTCATCAAAACCAAATCTCAAAAATCCTAAAAACCATAATAACAATCGATGCTCACTCCCCTTCCTTTTCAACAAACCAGCCTTCTTAAACTCCTACCCTCTCAACACATACTCTCCATCTAGCAAACTAGCACTCCACATCCATAGCACCCACCCATTCAAACCAAGCAGTAAATCAGAACAAAACTCATGTTGAAACTAAGCAAACCTAGAAACAGGTGGTGGGGGACAACTAGAACTCTTCTCTGTTCTATAGTCCCCCTTTTGAACTTAATGGAAAACTAATGGTGGCCCCTAGCATCGACATACTAAAGGAAGGTGTAGAAACTTGGGATGCGGTAATTATCAACTTCTTCATGGAAAAACATCCTGCTTTCCTTGTGATTCAAGCATGTATTTAAAGAAATTATAAAGGTTGAGGCATACAAGAAGTGATGTTAACTAAGAATGACAACATTATACTTACTTTCAATTCAAAATATGAGGCTCAAAAGGTGATAGAAGAAGGCCCTATCACATCTCACAGCTCCCATTATTCATCCAGTCTTAACTAGATTATCCTACCAAAATAAAGATGACCCCTTAAACAGTAACAGTCTCCTTGCTCAGTTTCTCAAATTCAACACCTTCCTCCAACTCACAAGAATGTGGAATTACGATTGAAAAGCTGTCTTCATTACAGAGTAAAAATTTATTTCATGCAATCTGAAAATTACTTCCATTCCTCCCACGTCCGATGTATAACACCTTATAAATGCTGTCATGCAGAAAACATCATAAAGCCAGCACTAATTCATATTTAACAAGAAAATCCATACGTTTCTGAAAATTGAGGATTATTCCATTTCTCCACATCCCAGATTCAATACCTTATAAATGCGTAGAAACATCACGGAACCATATTGCTTCATTACAAACTTGATCAATATTTGATACATATATGTAACACAATGACAGAAACCTTCATTCTGAATTCAAGAGATTGCACTGCCAGAGTGTAGTCATAAATTTGTGAGGGTTTTAGGAAGCATCTAACTCAACCATTCAAAGGGCTGAGATGGTATAATTTGTGATTATTCATGTCTAATCTCAAGGACCAGTTCACATCTTTAGCTCTCACTAAAGGTAAATGAGGACATTAAAAGAGCTACATGCGGACGACCATATTGAAAGTTCAAACTCAGCTACTGACCAAGAAAATCATTTTGGGTATATCAGATGCTTAACCAGAAAGAGGCCTGTCACTGCTAAAGTTAGAATGACAGGAACAGCGGAGTAGTCAAAGTCAATTGTTCGGTTCATATTATCTGCTCTATCCTGGCGAGACCTTTCTCCTTTGAATTCATGAAGAAGATTGCTCAGATTATCGAGTTGGAGAATGATTTGACGCTGTCCACGTGCAATCACTAGAATCTGTTTAGGACATGTCAGAATTCATTAGTGTATGACGACAGAAACACCATTTGCAACCTTCTGATGCAAACTACATACTGCTTAAGAATCAAATGAGATGTCACATGAGTTTCAAATAGGTTAAACCAAATCACGCAACCAATGTCACACTACACCATCTTCAAAAGTGACAATGAAAGTTCTAATTATATTGCCCATGACTAGATCAAGGTTTCCTGTCTTTTGCTCCCTATGAAACAGTAACATTCAAGTCCAAATAGATTTATATATGATGGAACAAAAGTTACAAAGCAATCACGGCCATATCAAGCAAAATATGGTTTGAATCTCCAACAAACTTACAATCCAATCATTCTAATTAGTATTTTACATTCTTTTATTTTGAACTTACGAGATGATACTTCAGACCACTTTTAGGACCTTAAACTAGGATAATTCCCCAAAAACAAAAATTTAAGAAAAATGTTTTATAGACTTGGGTTCAAGAACCCTAGAAAAACAAAAAACAAAGTCGGCAAAGCCTGTTGAAACAAATGAATATACAAGATATTCGCCGATGTAATTTCTTAACAGTTTCCAACACTCATCATGTACATTGTAACAAAAATCTAAATCATCATATACACAGTATGTTAGATTTCAGTCGCAAGATATCTCATTTTCCAGCCGGTGAGATTAGTAAAATACGATGGTCCGTCCATGCATATGAATTGCATAAATTGGACCTTCTACTAATACATGAGCAATAGGAAATCAGTTGTGCTACCTCGTCCATCAAGGAGTTCTCCCTAGCCAATTGGGGTGAAGATGAAGAATTTGGCATCATGGATCCTGTTAATGCGCCATTACCCAACCCTGTTACGAAAAGAGAAGTGGGCCCTGAACCATTACAAGTTTCAGCCTGCAAAGCCAGATTTTGTTGGCTAGATGGAACCTTTCTAACTGCAAACTTGGAATTCAGCTCCTCAATACGAGATGTAAACTCATCCATCCTCTCGTTCAGTGTGGAAATCTGTTCAGAGAGTTGAGTGATCACACCCTAAAACATTCCAAGCAAAGGAGATCAGAGAAAATTGATGTTATATTCATGTGTAGAAAAGGTAGGAAAAGTTTTAAGGAAAAGCTCGAAAAGGATAAGAAGAATATTAAACATTTTTCCGGGAAAAAGTAAAAAACTCCAAATTGTGGGCGGTTTACATGTTCACTAGTATTATCCAACTACATGAATAAAGTAAAATTCTCAGCCATACTTCAATGTAGTTAAACTATAGATCAACTATTAAATCCCAATGTACTTTTTAGAAAAATAATAACCTGGGTTGCAGGTGTTGCAGGAGAGTCCGGAGCTCTTCCATCAAATCTCCTATTACTAACAGCGATTCTTGTCAGCTTGGACAGGTGTTTTTCCCGATGATTAGCATAAGAATGCGATAAACTGCTGCAAATTGGAAACCAAATACTGTTAGGAACTACATTTAGTTGAAAAAAATGCCAAAAAAGGAAGTTAATGATGATAATAGATGTAGCCAAAGACATTTCGATTTCTGTCCCTTTAAAACCACCTTTCAGTTGCCTAATCCCAAAAGTACGCTCTCACAAGGAAAGTCATAGGGGAAAAAAAAAGAAAGAAAACGGATGATTAAATGGTTCAATAGCTACTATATCTTCTCTTAAACAGAGGAGCCCAATCAAAGAGTAATAGTACCTCCAAAGACCCGCAACTTAAAACTTCCAATTCTGTTTTACAAGTATCTTTATCCATCTAACATCCTCTTTCTCAGGACACATGAATAATACAGGTCAAAACTAGAGAATACCGGCTGAGATACTTGTTTCTCCTATCAGCAGAGGCTCGAGAGAGGGCTTCTTTAGGGCTTGAAACCAAATCATCATCAATGCTGAGCTTTGTCTTTAAATCATCTGGAAGTGCCTGCAATATGATAAAATAAGGACAATGCAAACCCTGGGCTAGCAAAATCAGCTAAAAGAATCATACCATAACATCATTTACTAGCTTCTCCAGTTGAATCTGTTCTATGTAAGTACGGGGAATATACGAACCGTCCAAGCCCAGCTGTTCAGCTATATGTTTCACATATTGACGGTCTCTACCTTGAACCTCCATTTCATAAAAAATATTGATCAATTCAGTAATCAGCCTCATTAGATTCCTTAAGCATTACAATAATAGCTGAGATTGTGCAACCATTCAGCGAAATTCATAACAGCAAAGCTGCTTCTGCAACTTTCCAAATGATATATAACTTGCAGGTGCTTGATCTGAAGAAGAATTAACACCTTCATGGTACATGGGGAAGGAAAGGAACAAGGAAATGCAATGTATTCACCACAATCACTACCAACCATCTAGAGCTTAACTTGGACAACTTCCAAACAGAAAGAATTTTACCAAATAATGGAAATGTGGCATCAGTAAAAACAGAATAAGGTCAAACAGAAACAAAAGATTAGTGAATTTTTTTTAAAATATCCATTAGATGAAAGACATATTCAGGATGATTGATAACTGGAAAAAAGAAAGTAAAAGAAAAGGATGAATATGGTCTAAAAGGCGAATATTCCCCACAGTTACTGAAGGATATATTGAAGAGTAGACTAAGGAAAATCACAACAATGAATGTAGCGATAGATCTTGCTTCAACCAACATAGTAATAAGAAGTGCTTCAATGATCTTAACTTCTCAAGAAAGTTTTGCATATTTCACAGCATAATTAAAAGCATCTTCTACACAACCCTTATTCTAAGTGCATTTCAACTGCCACTCTCTCAAATTGACTACTTAATCAGTAGAATGAAACATTTGCAAGCTTCACCAAGATTAAGATTTAAGTTAACTGAAAAGTGTGAAAACTATGAACCCATGGATACTTGTAATCACGCAATACCTGGACATATTGACGATTAAGCTGTTCTAACCAGTCAGTTTTCACACACACTCTATCATCGCAGAATACATGGCTACTTCTCTTCAGGATGCTAGCTATTGTGTATCCCAATGCCATCAGTCCTCCCAACAGGCGCACACTAACTTCAAAAGTTATTCTGGGTGAAATTATGAAGGGATTATCAGTGACCCATTCCTGATGATAAGAAGCAATTGAGTTAGAAATCCCAAAAATTCATTAGTTCTCTGCCATTGTAGATTATCCAACAAAATTTTTATAACTTAAATACATTGCAGACATATACCCACTAGATCATTAATACCATTTTTGGTAAATCTAAACTCCACTCCATGAAAATTTGTTGTAGATAACTGCTATCTACTATGACTAATTTTTTAGTCATTTATATGCAAGGAAAAATTGCAAGTCTTTCTTTGAAAGAAAAAAATAAGCATTTTTTACTGTTTCATTTTGAAAATTCCAATTAAACATTCTATAGGTGTCTCACTTTCCAAGAGAACAATGACAAAGTTGTGTTCAAGGAACAACAGCTATATCCGACAAAAATTCTAACCAAAGGTATAAGATACTTTCAACATGATTACATTTATAGGCAGAGATAGTAGGTGGATATTTTTTTCATTATTAGGATTGTGTCCAAGAAATTTCACCGATAAAGTGGGTGGATGTAGCATCCCAATAAGAGGATCAGGAAAACAGAATCTGACTGAATGTACGAAGATTTGTGTTGTGCACAAGTGCATAAAAAATATACTGCAGAGTATAGAAATAGAGATGGAAAATATTTCAAATGCTTTGATACATACCCTCCAAAGCTTTAAATTTATGATAGTTTATCTACTATAGAATTCTCACAAGCTCCAGGAACTACTTTGAATCTCTCTTTAAGCATCCTAAGGAGCTTGTTCACACATTAAAACTTTTCTAAAAGACGAGAAAATTCACAGCTAACAATAAGATAAAAGTGACTAATATATAGTATCTGGATGAAAACATGTTAGGCAGACGACCGTACAAGCATAAATGGCCATTTGTGTAAACAACTTGAAGAGGTTTTAGTACATGAAAATAAGACTTATTTTATAAATTGTATGTTACTTCAGAAAACGTCTGCAAGCAGAATCATCTAACCTCAAACATTAGATTGTATTTGCCATCCCTGTTCCTCATCCTCAGATATGACTGACAGGCTTCAGGATCTTCACCAGGTGGCAAAAGGTATATATCATAAGTTTCCTCCTTTCTTTCTCTACAATCTTCCGATAGAACGGCCTTCATCTCCTCAACTGCTACTGATCTTGTGGACTACATATAAAGAAACAGTTATTGAAACAAAGAAACAAATGACAAAGCATTTACACAAATATTGATTTGATAAGGAACACTGCAGATGTTTGCCTTCAAAATATAAGTGGGGTTCTGAAATCCAGTAAAAGGGTTAAACTTGTTGATGACTTTAATATGTGCTGTTTGGAGATCTGGTTCAATAAAAGCCTTGTACATTGGATAAACCTGCAGCAGGAGAAAGAAAACAAATAGTAGAAAGAGTTAGTTAGGAATAAAGTGCATTCAATTATCATAAGATTCACACCATAAAAGTGCCTAAGAGTGATTTGGTGGGTAACATGTGGGAAGAACCTAAATGAATTTTCTGAGATGGGAAAGGGAGAGTACTGTTTCAGAGATTTGATGAATTATCTCCTCTGGCTCTTGTCCTGCACGTTGAATGTCTCGCAAAACACGTTTGACAAGGTCGAAGTGAACTCCACCAGTGATAGATACACGAAGATCTAGCAAAGGTCGCAGTCTTTCACTTAAGGCATAAATCCCCTCAATTATCACAATCCGGGAACTGGGTACATCCACTGTCCTGATGAGAACATCGATTTTATTAGGTTCAAGAATAGCTAGCACTTAATAAGAATCATACTTCTGATAAGACTATTGTAGGAATCTACGAAGTTGACAAAGAAGGGTATTAAAATGTGTAAGAATGTATGAAACAGATGGATGGACAATCAAATTGATTATTCTTCCCTTCTCTATTGATTAATTCACTACTTTCTTTCCATTGCATGCTCACACTCAGTTGAGGTTACACAAGAAGCCAGAAATGAAGGTTTCGTACACTGAAAAGACAGCAGAGAAAAAATAACCTGTAACCTATGCGAGAGCTAGTCTTGAAATCGTATATAGGGACCTGAACTGATTTTCCTGCTTTTAAGTCACGTATATTGCTGAGAAGAGTATCATAATCAGCCAGCCGTGGGTCTGATGCAAAAAAAGTTATCATCAGAATTCTGACATGTTGCTCATCCTTGGTCACTAATTGAATGACAAAATACAGAACTCCACTCAAGAACAAGAAAGGGTCCTGTAGTAACATATATTAGATGAGTCCCCCTGTGAAATGCATGCAGCAATTAGATATTTGACTCGTAACTCTTTGCACTAAAGAAAAATGAACACCTACCAAATCCTTTAGCATATGGTTGCAATGGAAGAAGCTAGCTAAACGAGGTCCATGGGGTTGTTGCACATATTCACATGTGAAATAAACCATAATGAGTCTCAAACTAGACAGTGCTTATAAGTTTTGTCAAGGAAAATGGCTTCAGAAACAACAAGCCAATTTTAAGTTTGAGCACACTCAGTAGCAGAGAGAAGTCTGGGCCAATTCTCAACTTCAAAGCAATGTGTGGACAACGTACTTTCTATGTCTGCTATACCCCCATCCTAATTCTAACTATGGTAATCAAGCACTACATCAACCACCTCGATATGAAGATATATTTTATTGCAAGCATTTCTCTTATGCTCTTTAAACTAATCACTGAATAGAGAACTAGAAAGGAACTACACCACCAGAAAACAAGAGCGTTTTTTTGTGTATTGTGAATAGTCCTAATACAATATGGATCTATTCATTTTGGGGAAGTTATACATTGATTCCATTATCATTAGTGTCCTTACATGGCAATATATGAGCCAAAAGTCCCAAATATCTCCATAAAGTCTATAGATGTTATACAAGGGAATACCATTTCACCCTAATTTTCTTTTTTCATTTAAAGCTTGAAGTCCTTGCTCAGCAATTAAATAACAACCAAGCTTCACATTTTTTTATTCATTCTCTATTGCACATAACAAATTTCTGACTCAGAACTTAATTTGACATTTATGGCACAAACCACCAACATATAAAAACTGAAATAACTGGCAATCAAAGAACAAACCTGCCAATGCCTAATAGATCTAGCAGGTTCCCCTCAAGCCACAAGATTAAAGCTCTGGCTATAACTACACTTACTCGGGAAAAAAATTATACCTTTGATTTGCTCATATAGTTCTCATTATATTGAGATTATATCCTACAATTACCACTCGACTGTGCAGCTACACAACCTTTGTTAGAAGACAGAAGTACCACGGGACTGAATATATTTTCACTCACTATACTAATAAAAGCATTTGTTATGTATTTCACCTTTTCTACTTTCTACCAATATTATAAATTCCCCAGTTGAAAAGTAGGTTTAGTTTATGTTGACTTCAAATTTGTAATGAAGATAATCTCACCAAAATTGTACTATCACCAATTTCAATGGAAAATAATTAAATATATATGGCCCTCTTTTAGTAATTATTTATACGGGTAATCCCAGAGAAAGGATGTGAATACTTCAAAGAAGAAATAGTTATTGTTCCAATATCTAAATCATCTACAAATAACATTATAGACAGTCATTGTATCTATTTATATTCAACTTTCCTTGGATGAACAGTGAGGGAATCAGCATAGACGTTCAAGCTTGAGTAGAAAGCTAATAAAGCCAGAAGAAAACAGGCCAAATAAAAGCCATAACTTCCAAAAGACTTTGAGTAACTAACTAGATAACCTTTTGCAGATAATTTTCCAACAAAAGATTTAGGAATGAGATCTTACCATCAAAATTTCCATCAATGATCCTACTAGAATCATTATAGTTGTCCATTGATATGACAACCACACTGGGCATAAAGCTGAGGACCTTGTCGGTGAAGACAGTCTTCCCAGCTCCAGAAGGACCAGCAACCCCCACTAATATTATTCCATCATTATTCTGAGCCAGTAACTGGCATGCACGGATCACAATGAAGAAGCCCTTCTCAAATGACAATGTTTCTTCAACAGGAACAATTTCATAGCGGTTACAATCCTTTTTCTTTACAAGTTGGACCTGATCTCGCAACAGACCAGAACGTCGCCTAGGTGAATCAGCAGTAGGTGCAGTCTCTTGAGCCATTACAGTGCAGACAGTTCCACCAATTGCGCTGAAGCTCAACTTTCAGATTAAAGTGGGCTCAAGATGAAATTTTTATCTGGCATACCAGCATGACACTAATATCAACAGAGCAAGACAACAACCATAGAATACAACAAGTGACGATCTTAAGATATGATAAATTCAGCTATCGAGCTTTATTTTGGGTGGAATGCCTATTAATAATCCCCAAGGAATCAGATCACTAGTCATATAACCTATACTATGTGGTCATTCTAGAAACAGTATGGTTGCATAAGAAGGAACGCTCACTTCTTACATCACGAACATTGCACATGCATGGGAACTCCCAAATGAATAGATACTTGGGCAGATAATCCATTGCATGCAGGAGAAATAAAAGATAAATTATTGTACAACTTTGATTGCAAGTGCACTCAGATAGACTTTTTAGATAATAAACCAAATATATACAGATTTCACCAGATCTGACGGAGGAAAGGATGGACAAGGGTCTGAAATCCAAGGCCCTTAGATATCAAAACAGAAAACATGTGCTAGGTGTAACACAGAAAACCCAAGCTTCTAATATGGATCCAATTCTTCTTTATAACATAAACTCAACCAAGGTAATCCTTCAACTAACTCCCACGAAGACAAAAACCAAAATTAAGTTGACTGAGAAGAAGCCAGTCCTCTAACCCCATCCCTAACCATTTTATTTTTCAATTTACGAGCAACTTAGCAATACAAATATAGTACCAAACAGAAACATATATGCACCAAAGTTACAGTAAATCAGTAATATCAGCCCAGATTCTCTTAATTCCTTGCACAAGCCACCTGGCAGTAAGATTCAGCGTCCTTGCAACATTACCATTTCCAACCATAAAAGAAGAAATGGAATAAATCATAACTGCATAATGGATTAAATAACACTTTCAAGTCATATACCTCACCAGCTAGCTTAAACTAAAGATGGCATCATAAGACTTTTTACGGATAACAAATTTCCGTTTCTCGAACTTTGGTTCTAATTACTATTTCAGTCTCCAACTTAAATTTTTATTATTTTCGTTATCCTACATATGATATATATTTCAGTATAGTTTTCCCTATCACCAAAACAATCTTATCTGATATCGAACACCAAACACAAAATTGATACTTACAGTTACTTTTATTCTTGATCTTGCATTAAATACTAACTTAAATTGTCATATAACTCTCTAAGAAGGATCACAGCCTACCATTACGAAGCTGAACATGAGTTTCAATTCTAAACGTCAATTCAGAAGAGAATCGATCAGACAGAAAGAAATAGAAATAACTAAAACGTTAAAACCATGAAGTTGTTTTGATTGCAAAAAAAAAAATTGATAAGTGATCAAGCTAAAAGGCATACCTTCACAGCAAACCCTGGCCTTCTTTGGCTTCTTTTGTGATGCAAAATTCTAGTGATGAAGAGTAGACTATCAAGAAAAGACGGCAGTTTCTGGGATTTTCGTTGGACGTGTCTGGATGAGTGCGACTGTGGAGACCAGAGTGGAAATGACACATGGGTATGTCCTATGGGTTGGGAAATTAACCAATTTAAAATTTGATAAAAATTGATCATTACGACAGTTTAACTTGTACTATAACATTATATCAATTAATTTTACTTCATAACTAATTTCCAAATTACAAACATTAATTTAAATTATCAAAGTTATTTTTTTAAAATAAAAAAATATCCTTATTTTTGACATTTTGATCTAGACAATATTAACTTGTGGCCTGATTAATCCGAGCTAAAATTGAGTACATTATTTTTGACATTTCGATTTAGACAATTTTAACTTATAGCCCGATCAATCCGAGCTAAAACTGAGTAAAGAATTTTGACCTGGATTCATCCCAAATCTTATCTCATTTCCTCTTAGATAGCAATTTTAACTCCGGCTGAATGCTATTTCATCTAACAAAAGCCTAATTAAAGTGTAACCCTACTTATTAAATCCTTTGCTGAACAAAAACTCTAGCTAAAAGCAGTGTTTTAAAAATTGAACCGAACCAGTTGGTCGAATCGAAGAATCGGTAATTCGAAACATGAAACGGTCTGATTTAGCTCTTTTTTGGTGAGTGATTGACCTGTTTATTTTGCAGTCAAACTAGTAAAAACTACTAAACCGGTGAAAAAATAGATCGACCAATTTGTTTAAAATGTCTTGATTTTGATGATTTTTACTTAAAAAATATTATAATTAGTGATCTCTTTTTTTTTTTATCTTTTTGATGAAATATGATTAGTGAGTTTTATTATCTTATTTTGTATTGTGTTGATGAATTTAAATTTTTTTTTGTATATTTTAAAATTTAAAGGTTCGATCACGACTAAACTCCGATTAAATTATTGATCCTTAATCATTTACTTTTTTTTTTTGGTTCAATTACCGATTTAATTTTTAAAACATTGAGCTAAATCACAAGCCTACAAATTTCGTCATACGCTCAAGCAGAAACTCTAGCTGAAGACACATTTAATTCTACCAGCTGCTCTTTCTGACTTTTCTTTTTGACTGGTGACTTGAAGTAGCTATAAAAAAGGACCCATCTACTGGGTCTTGTAGCAATGTCTCCTCAGTTGCAGTGTTGTACTGCTATACATTGAATGCCTTGTTCATCTTAGAGTTAAAATTTTCGTTTGCAATTTTTGACAGCCAATCTATACGTTATTAACTGCATATATGAATGAATTTATATTAATAAAGCTTTTATTAATAAAATTTTTATCCGTAGAATTTTTTAAGAAGAGTTTTTAAGAAAGTAGTTGATTATTTGACTGTCAATTAAAATATTTTTTGAAAGAGCTTTATACAATAAATTGTTTAGTATCATAAAAATAAATAGCACTTTTATTAATTTTAACTATATTTTATTTTATAATAAAATTATTTATGCATATAAATATTATTTAAAATATATTAAATAATATGCAAAGTAAAATATATTAATTATAATATAATTTTAAACTATATGAAACATAAATGAAAAATATATCTAATCAAATATTTTATATAGATTATAACATAAATAAAAATAATATAAAATATAAATATTAAAACATATAAAAATTAAATAATATTATATAAATTTCAAAATAAACGTGAAGATGAGTTTGAAGATCGTGAAAATTATGTATAAAACATAAGGATAAAAGGGACTAAAAATAGATTCATTAATTGATTTAAAATTTTATCTAAAAAATAATTTTTGAAAATTCTAAATTTGAGATTCTAAAAAAATTATATGGTGGTTACAAAAAATTATATCTACTAAAAAGTGGCTTTTATTTTACAGATAAAACTTATTTTTTAAAACAATTTTGTATTGAAAAAATATTTATTTACCCTTTAAAAGTTCAACCAAATAGGGCGCTAAGTTATTATAGTTGAGAACTAAAAGCTTCATATTGAGTAGCTTGCGCTTGCAATTGTAAGACGTTATGCTTGGCATCTCTTCCACCGAAGACCTCTTTGTTGAAATTAAAGCTGAGGTTGAATGCTGCTAAGTATATGTTTGTGAAGAAGGTTGGAAGGTGAATGTGCCCTGTGAGTGGGTAGTACATTTAAAGGTTGGAAGGTGAATGTGCCCTGTGAGTGGGTAGTACATATATATATATATATATATAGTTAAATGTACTACCCCCAACCTTCTTCACAAACATATACTTAGCTAGCCAATAATCTCAGCATTCAGCTGTATATATATATATATAATGTTAATATAGTGGAAGAAATAATTAAATATATAAATAATTATTAACATAAATTTAAAAATTTCTTACATCAACTTCATGTAGATTTATGTTGTGAAATGATTTTTTCAACTAATTAAATTGTTTTTATAATTCGTTTAATTACAAAATTAATAAAATTATTTTTAATTATTTTAAAAATAGCATAAATCTCCATTTCATTTGCCAATAGACCCCACTTTGACACATTGGCGTGCCATGTAGGACATTAAAGTAGGTCTTTGATAGACATTTGAGGAAAAAATTAATAGAGTTAGTGTTAAAGGACTAATATGTTATATTCTAAAATTTTAACTTAAACACTAGATTGATGGAATCTTTGAGTACTACTTGGTTCTATATTTCTATTTTTATTATAGTTTTAGTTTTTTGTTTAAATAAAACAATTTTTTTGTTATTAATATCAATATAGTTATATTTTATTATGATAATAATTTCATATTAAACAAAACTTAAATATAAATTATTTTAATTAAGTAAATTTATTCTACTCTCTTATATAACATTTTATTTATTAAAATAAATAATTTAAAATTTAATTTTATTTAATATATATTTTAATTGATAAATCAAAATTTTATTTGAAATTTATATATTTTGAAGTTATCTTAAATTTAATTATATTTATTAATAATTATTAAGTTAAATAAATTAATTACAAAATTAAATAAATTATTAAATAAAACCAAATTATTTATATTTTAATTAATTAAATATAATATTAAATAAATTATTCATAATTCTTATTAATTATTAATATACTGAATAAATAAATAAATAACTATATATATATTAGTTGATAATAAATCAGATTATGAAAAAATAGAAATAAAAAACCACTTTTGTATTTTTCATAAAATTTGAAAACTAGAACAACCTAAGGCCAGAAACTTAAACAAATATTTTTTAACTAAATTTGAAAATAAAACTAAAAACATAAATGAAAATAAATAGCCCTTAATATTCTATATGAGTTTCATTGATTTAATTCCATATAACTTTTTTTATTATTATGTGAGCCCTTTTTACCAACTAGACATCCTAACAAGTGAGAGGAGCCCACAATATTGCCCCTCCTTGTAAATATAGAGTAGCTATCATTAGAGTTAAAAGAAGAAGAGAGGGCCATAGCAACAAATGCATAAGGTGGTGTTTGAAGCTCTTAAACATTTTAAGAACTTAAAAGGGCAATTTCTACACATAGAACCAAAAAATAGTGAATGGATGCACAACTTGGGTGAGAAAATTTTTCAAGCAAGTGGAACATATATTTAATGTCAAGAAAGTTTCTTAAGTTGTTAGACTGAAGCTTGGAAAATATTGGAAGCTAGATTAGCACATAATCTTTAAAAGAGTTCAACTTCAACAAAAGATGAGGTATGCCACACCTTAAAAAAATCTTGAGTCATTGTATCCCACTGCCACTAAAACTATGGCATAGGAGAGTCAATGGAGGAATTTGCACAACCATTTACAACCTTTAAATTCAATGGGTGGACTCTAACTCTTGTATTAATTAAAAATAGTGATTGAATTAGGATAAGTAGTCATGTTGATTATTTAATAAAGGATAGAATCTAAAGTATCTTGAGTTTCTAAGTCAAGTTAATTCACTATTGACATGAGTTAATTCACTATAGCCATAAGTCTTACAGGCTTAAACTGTTAGAACCAAGAGAGAGAAAAGGTTTCATCAATTTGGAGTCTAAGTTAAACATTTTAGAAACATTGGGTTCTTTCCCAAATATTTGGGTCTAAATTAAATTTTGTGTAAATGTTATAAATCAAATTGCCCCTTTTTACCATATATGAATAGGAGAAATCATTATAGAGGGTTTAAGATATCACCTAATTAGGCATTTTATGTTAACAAATATAACGATTGAAGATATGAAATTAAAAGACATGATAATACTTAAAATTAAAAATATAATAATTTAAAGTTTAATCATGGTAAGAGAAATTGTAATTCACTTAAAACTTTGAACAGGACGATTGATTAAGAATGGATTGCAAATACTAGTCATCCTAAGTCCATCATTTGATTTAGTCATTAGATTGCCGAATGATTTACCCAAATTGTGTTATTTGCAAGCAATTACCTAACTAATGATTTATTAAATACTCACCTAAAAGATAAAATGACATATTCCACTATTATAAAAATGGAATAAATTATTTTATGATAGTAGACATGTGTTGAATCCAAAAGTGTGGGAAGATATAATTTCATTCAAGCATAAGAGTTTGTGAGTGGTGGTGAAAGTTAACTAATGACATAACATCAAGTAATAGGATGAAAGAGATCGCCTTTTGGAATTAGGAGGAGGATTTACTTACGCTATGTCTTGACAAATTTTCATTTGAAAAATTTTATACCCATTTTGATTAGGAAATTTGAATTAAAATCATGAAAAGGGATGAAGTGAATTTGTTGAAGAAACAATTCACTACAATATTGAAGAATTCAATGAAGGTCAATTTGTTAACCAAGATAAAAGAATATTATATCTACTTAATTGCAACTCTATAGCTCTACTGCATTTCATTAATTTTTTTTTTATAGCTCTACTGCATTTCAATAAGTAGTATTAGAACATTATTTATATGAACATGAATTCTTTTGCAGAGTTTACGGCGGGAAAATTCAATAGAATTGGAAATTTTAGACCGAGGCGACAAAAGGATAGGGATTCAATCGTGCAATACTGTATAATGTTGAAGGAGTTTCATGAGAATAAGTCAAAATATATGGATGCATTTGATTGGGAAGAATTATAGGTATGAACAACATAAACCATTAGATTATGTTTATTAGAAAAGATTATGTACTAAGTCATAAATATTGCATCCTGTATGGAAATATGGAAGAATATAGAGAGTAGATATATATAAAAATCTCTCACGAACAAGTTAGACATGAAGCAAAGGATATATAGGTAGAATATGTAGGATGGGTATTCACTTGGAACAACATGTTAATACTTTCAATCAAATAGTCAATCCACACAGTCAAGGTGACTATTGTAGACTAAGATAAAGTAATGATTTTTTGTTTCTTTTTATCTACTTTTTATGAACATATGGTGACCAACCTCACATTGAGAAAATAAACAAATTAGTAAAAAATAACTTCACAACTACAATATTGGCTCATAACCAATAAATACAAAACACTGGGGAAAGCTTTTAAGGTGAAGGGCTATATTTAAGGAGAAATTAGTATCTTGGGATAAAGTAAAGTAAAGTAAAGTAAAGACAATTCATCTCAAAATAAATATAGGTCTACATCCAAGGGAAAAAAGATAGTTTGATACCATAAGTGTGTGTAGACTAGGGCAAATCACAACGCGTCGTAATGACAGTCAAAATAAAAGAACTAGCCTACTACTATAATAGTGATGAGTCTAGGTCAATCCCATAGGGAATGTGTGTAAAGTTGTTGAAATGAAATTAATCAATATTTAGGAAAAAGATGGGGTTTGGATTTTGCAAATAAGAAAATAACATAAAACTTGACTAATAAAAATAAATTAAAAAAACATGCAAAAAATAATAAAAGTGGGAAATTCGATAAGAGCCCTTTGGTTCAATATCGACCTACACCCTAATTAATCATAATTCATTGATTTGTTATTCTTAAACCTCTCTTAGCAACTATTAATCGTGGGTTAATAATTAACCTGAGTTTTCCCTTATGTAGTGTTTAATTAAGATATTATCGTTAATTAAACCTAACCACTGAATAACCCAGGATATGATCTCTAAATTTAATTAGGCAATAGCATTACGAATTAGAAAAATCGATTAATCAAGAAAACAACCACATACGATTCTTCATTTAACCAAGTTTATGTTATCCCTAATGATTACGAATCATTAGTCGCTACACATGAATTTCAACATAACAATTATGGATTATATCGAAATTCTAGCAATAGGTTTGTAAATAAATGATTTAATGAACGCATTAAAATCATCTTTTCATAATACCCAATGGGTTCATACACAAATAACCGAACTATAACAATAATACGATCATTTATACATAAAACCTAAATTCATATGCCTATGACAGCACAATCAATTCGATAAGTGAGAAATAAACAACAAAATATGAAAGAAATGCTTAACCTGGGTCATCAGTATCGATGTCACCTCCGAACTGGCATCAGAAACTTTGCCTGCTATAGGTCTCTCCAAAAAAACTGCTTCAACCCCACTCAAAATAACCCTAGCCAAAACCCCCTGGTTCTTTCTTCACTGTACCTCCTATTATATTCTGCCTACGCGACTGTTCTCTCCATTGTTCTATGATGTGATGAATTAATATGTGGTCCAAACATACTATTCACGTTTTAAAAACTCCCTTATTGGACAGTTGTCTGCATTAACCGCAGACGTCTGCGACATTTTTTATGTCCTCAAACATCCAACATGTTGTATTCCTAGCTTTTACTCATAATCAATCAACATTCATCATCTTCAAAAACAGAACAATCTAACGATAGATTCAAAAAAATATGTTTAACTAATATATATTCATAAGTGTACTCAACATCATTCATGATCATGATAATCCACAACTTTGCATATCATTTCATTTGTCCACTACTAAAATTCACATGCAAAATCATAAATCAAAAGACTTTTCAAGGTTAGAATGTGGGTAAAGGTAAGGTGAGATGTATTTAGGTCAAGTAACTTGAAATCCATTTAGTGAAACAAAGCAACACTCATCAAAAACTGGGTACCGTAAGCTATAATGAATGTAACGTTTATATTTCATAACCCCATTCATCTCTCATACACAAACCACATGAAGCATATACCAATCCAAAAGAATCACTTATACAATTGATGACAATACATTGAAACCATAAAAAAGTTAACCTTCCAAGCCAACATCTATCTCATATTCAATATAATTCAATAACACATTCATTACAATTTTGAACACGTTTGACAAGGTCGAAGTGAACTCCACCAGTGATAGATACACGAAGATCTAGCAAAGGTCGCAGTCTTTCACTTAAGGCATAAATCCCCTCAATTATCACAATCCGGGAACTGGGTACATCCACTGTCCTGTTGAGAACATCGATTTTATTAGGTTCAAGAATAGTTAGCACTTAATAAGAATTGAATTTATTGCCTTAATAATCCTGTGTTATTCAAAAGTTGCTAAAAAAATCTTGATATATAAAAATTAGCAAAAAACACCCTGAGTTGAAATTTTATTAACTCACAGCCCCTTAAGCGTGGAGGAACAATACACGGATAAGGGTTTTTTTTGCAGCAAAATTGAAAACATAAAGTTAATAGAGTAACATTTTATATCTCAAGGTTTAAGTAGCTACTTTCGTATAACACAGGGGTCGCTACAGCAATTTTGTCAATAAGAATCATATTTCTTATAAGACTATTGTAGGAATCTACGAAGTTGACAAAGAAGGGAATTAAAATGTGTAAGAATGTATGAAACAGATGGATGGACAATCAAATTGATTATTCTACCCTTCTCTATTGATTAATCCACTCCTTTCTTTCTATTGCATGGTAACACTCAGTTGAGGTTACACAAGAAGCCAGAAATGAAGGTTTAGTGCACTGAAAAGACAGCAGAGAAAAAAATTACCTGTAAGGCTGTAACCTATGCGAGAGCTAGTCTTGAAATCGTATATACGGACCTGAACTGATTTTCCTGCTTTTAAGTCACGTATATTGCTGAGAAGAGTATCATAATCAGCCAGCCGTGGGTCTGATGCAAAAAAAGTTATCATCAGAATTCTGACATGTCGCTCATCCTTGGTCACTAATTGAATTACAAAATACAGAACAACACTCAATAACAATAAAGGGTTCTGTAGTAACATATATTAGATGAGTCCCCCTATGAAATGCATGCAGCGATTAGATATTTGACTCTTAACTCTTTGCACTAAAGAAAAATGAACACCTACCAAATCCTTTAGAATATGGTTGCAATGGAAGATGCTAGCTAAACGAGGTCAATGGGGTTGTTGCACATATTCACATGTGAAATAAACCATAACGAATCTCAAACTAGACAGTGCTCCTATAAGTTTTGTCAAGGAAAATAGCTTCAGAAACAACAGGCCAATTTTAAGTTTGAGCACAGTCAGTAGCAGAGAGAAGTCTGGGCCAATTCTCAACTTCAATGCAATGTGGACAACCTACTTTCTATGTCTGCTATACTCCCATCCTAATTCTAACTATGGTAATCAAGCACTACATCAACCACCATGATATGAAGATATACTTTACTGCAAGGATTTCTCTTATGCTCTTTAAACTAATCACTAATAGAGAACTACTAGCAGGTTAATACTGCGCAAATGCGCAGTGAAAATGCCCAGTGAATTTATACGCAAGGTAAAATTTAACATGACAGTTAAATAAAAAATAATATGAAAATGTATTGAAATAATCATCGGTTGGGAGAAGAACTAAGATGAAATGAGTTTCTTTCATTTATGATTAAAATAGTACACATGTCTGCTGGATAAGTAACTCATCTAGCTAATTTTGACGATCATATGTTTCCTTTATGACATTTTTCAAATATCTTTTGCGTTCGAAATAGCTGAAATTCATATCTGGCATTAAAATAACGAAATTAGTGTATAAATGTGATAATTATTTCACAACTTTATTGAGAAGCAAGAATAAGACGAAGGTTGGAGTGGCAAAATGCAACACAGAGTAAGGAGGGAACCTATAAAAAATGTTGCGTAAAGATAAAGAAAGGGTTTTGTTGACATTATAAATTGAAAAAATTAGGATGAAAAAAGTAATCGAGAAAAAAATCAGTTATTGACCTGAACGGTCGTTCTTTGTTTGTTGAAATAGAAGAAGTAACCTTGACTATTGCTATCTTTCTGGAATGGAGAATGAGATGTATTTAGGTTAAACAAGAAGAAGGCAAAAGAAGAGGGTAAGAATTGTTTGACTGAAGTTAGTGGAGAAAGGATATAAAGTTTAAATATAGAGTTGTTAGGGGACCATATGGAAGGTGAGACTTGAAGAGTTGCGTGGTATTACATAAGGGGCAGTACAAATGATTTTCCTAGAGATAGGCAAAAACATAGCTCAGCTATTAATTGAAACGTCAATCTATGTTTTGATCTTATGTTTGTTTACTTCTGCAATACGTTATTGGTAGTATTTGACATTATTATAGCAGTTAGAAGATTATTCGATATAACGAAAAGACGTCTCGATATCTGCTTTGTAGATTTTGGGGGTTACATGTCTTCGAAGAAGGATTAGTCAATTCGTATACTCCAAGAAGAATTATGGAATTGGTAAGTGAAATTTAATCGGAGTTGGAAATGACATCAACCGAACTGCTTTAAATAAAGAAGAACAAGAACATGCTCAAAGAAGCAAAAATACGTTCAAGTAGTAAGACGTTGAAAAGCGTATTTAAAGAAGAAGAACGGACGAAAGTTCAAAAGTAGATGAAAGCAAAAGCAGTTGTTATACTGGATAGATAATCTAGTGGAAAATCTTCAACAAAGCAGACGCAGGCATAAAACAGACGCAGACGCGAATACTAAAGCAGACGCAGATGCAAATAGTAAAACAGACGAAGACGTGAATAACAGACGCAGGAGAAGAATCAAGAAGCAGATGCAAGAATCAGTTCGAGTTAGTTAGGGAAGTCAACTGATTAACCGTTTCTGTAAAGATTCAAGAAAGAAGAATCAAGAAGCAGTTGAAAGCATTGAGTGTGGAAAAATGGTGGAAAGAATCAGACGAAGCAGAGACACAAAAATAAGATTCAAAGCCTGTTTGAGTATGAAGATTGTGTACAAAAAAGAAGCAGATTCTAAGAAAATAGCAAGCACTGAATGAAGAATGTTGTTATATCGATGATAATCTAATGGAAAGATTGTAATAATGTTGATCTTTCTTGTAGTCATTCATAATGTGTGAATCAGTTTTTGGGTAAGAGCTATTGAAAAGGAGAGGAACTTCAATGTAAGACTGAGTTGAACAGAGAGGAGTTGGCATTCTCTTTCCTTGTACATATATTTTTTCATGTCGAAAGGAACTCCTCTGTCAAAGCAGAGGTTTGAGGATTATCAGGAGGAATCATCTAGTTTAAGACATATCGCTTTGTAAAGTTTTATGCTCTAACTTTTTGTGCTTTATGTCTTACTTGAGTCTGCATTTTAATTTTCAATATGTGAATTTGGTCGTTTCACTTCTATCGCCTCGCTTCTTAATTGGGAGGTGATTTGCTTATTCTATCGCCCCGCTTGTTAATTCGGACGTGATTTGCTCTGGTTGGTTTTCCATCGTCCGCTTTTCCTCACTCTAACACACGAACTTGACAAGACAGAGGAAGCAGAGAAAATAGATGGAGTTGAGAAAGTAGACGAACTTAAAATAGATGGAATTGAAAAAGTAGACGAAGTTATAAATATAGAGCGGAGATGAAAAAGTAGACGAAGTTAAAATATACACGGAGTTGAAAAAGTAGACGGTTAACAATACAGACGGACAATAAGAAAATTAGACGAAGATATAAAGATGCATTTAAAAGCGTATTTAAGCACAAAAGCAGAGGAATCGTAAAAGCGCATGAAGTTCAATTTTCTTCCGAGAGAAGTAATGAGCTTTGATTTAAATACATCAAATTTGCTATAAAACATAATGGATCTTTGGAGTAGGAAGCATTCATCTAAATTGAACTTGAACAAGGCAACATCCCGTAACAAATTAGCATGGAGAATACAAACGCCGACGAAGACATAAAGATGATTTAGAAGCGATTTATACGAACACAAATGCAGAACGAAGCACAAAAGGCATTTAATGAGAAAAGCGACGGAAGCTCAATTTTCTTGTCGAGAAGTAACGAGCTTTGACGAACTACATCGAGTTGCTATAAAACATTATGGGCCTGGAGTAGGAAACTCGAATTGTAATAGAATTGACCCCGATATTAGGAAAACATGATGTCGAGGAACTGAAACGAGACGAAGCAAGCTATTTATATTATGCTATCTATTATTACAATTCTTCAAAGTAAATTACACGTTAATATATTGAGCAATAATATGATCAAGATGCACAAGAAGGCGGGTTGAATTGTGATAAACTTATCGTTAACCCCTTTAGAGATATGACTTGTTCTCTCAAACACTTATCGTAAGTCAATGTGTAACTAGTTTAAAACTTGTTAATATGAAAAGTACGATTTAGATAAAGTAAGGGTTAGAGAGAGAAACAAGAATTGATTCCGCTCGATTTTTGTATCGGCCGCTTCGCATTCCTAAGGCTTCCGTCGCTTTTGTAAAATGCTTCCGCCCGCTTTTCAAAAAGCTCATCCTTTTTTTTGCTTAGCTTCGCTTCGCTGTAAAAAGCTTCCGTCTGTTTTTTGCTTAGCTTCCGTCTGGTTTTTCTTTTAGCTTCCGTCTGTCTTACGTAAAATGGTTCCGTCTGCTTTTCTTTTAGCTTCCCTCTGTCTTTTGTAAAGTGCTTCCGTCTGCTTTTCTTTTAGCTTCCGTCTGTCTTTCGTAAAGTGCTTCCGTCTGCTTTTCTTTTAGCTTTCGTCTGTTTTTCGTAAAATGCTTCCGTCTGCTTTTCTTTTAGCTTCCGTCTGCTTTAATTTAAATCTTTGTTGTATAGTTCTCTTTGTTTGTCATCAAAATTATTTAATACGTGAAGTCTGGTTTGACTGAACATTCTCTCCCTTTTTGATGATAACAAATACTTGTGAATTAGAGAAATATGAAAAGTATCAAAATATACAGAAGTATTAAGAGATCAAAAATAACTTTTGCTTTTTACAAAATATTCGCTTCGCTTTTCCTTTCAAATTTGATTCTTCTTTCGATTCTTCCTTCTCCCTATTTGTTATTAATCAAAAATCTATTTCCCAATCTGCTTCATCAACTTTTTCAGCATCTTCTTAATTTTCTTCATATCCTTATCAAGTTTCGAACTTGCTTCTTTAAAGTTGATGATTCAATTTGCAATGAGGATTCTGCCTCAACAACTTGCTTTTCAACAATAGCAACCGTTGTTGTATAAGCTTCCTCTTTGAGACATTTGATTCAATGATTTGTAGGAGAGGTGGAGGAACATATCTGACTTGTTCAGAATATCAAGATCAAAGGGATCACGATACGTGAAACGTTGCTTCCAAACCATGGCATAGCTTCGAATTGAGTTGATCTCCACAGAGGTCGATTTCGCAGAATGTTACGTAAAATAGTATAACAACATTTTGAGTTGCCAATCAGAAGTGAGCAATATTGACCCTTTCTGATAGTGCCTCCCTGTGGATCATCTGCTGTAGCCTCAGTTTGGCTTGATCCTGGATCTTGATAAACGCAGATAGAGGTACCACTTCTTTTCTTTTCACATGCTTCATCAATCGGTTTCACCGCTTCGCAATCGATCGAAGTCATGTCATCCAAGACCGGCCGTGGTTGAACTTTCACTTCATTTTGTCATACTTGAGTTCAAAAAATTTGGTGGTTGTAAATCGGTACCACCTTGATCATTTATCTTGATCGCCCAAAGATTGGATAAGAAGTGAGACGCCTCCAAATGGCTCTCGTGGATATGGTTCTTTTGCAACTCTCTTCAGTTGATCATAAAAGTTTTTGTAGCCCCTATCTAACTGATGTAAAATGCCATTATCATATTCAACTGATTTGAAGAAGGCTTTGACAAATCTTTTTGGTTTGTCTCGGATGATAACAGATTTGGTCTTCTTCTCCTCTCAGAATAACCAATCTATGTTCCCAACTTTCTCTTCGAAAGGTTAAATACTTGGATGGAACATTGGTCATTACATTCACAACTTTTTTAGTAGCCTTCTGTCCCATAACATGTGTAGCAACTTGTTTATGGACAATTGAAGACTGAAAAGTAGTAGAAACTACTTCTTCAAAAAATGTATTATTAAGGACATTGTGAGAATCCTTAATATTACCCGTAACAACTTCCACACTATCTTCAGTAGCAGTTTCCACATTAGCTTCAGTAAAATCAACAGTATCAACAATAGATCGTTTCTAGCCTTGCATTCTTAGACTCTCTCTCTGTTGTTGAAGTTTCTTCTTTTCTTGCACCCATCTTCTTTAACCTCGGTGACCTTTTAGATTGCATTTTCTCTTCTCGTGTTCTTCTTTTCTTTTCTTCCACTTCCTTGAGATTAAGTTTCAATCTTTCAAGGATTGATGACAATGACTTTGTAGCTTTTGATCTCCGCCTTCATAATGCTTTGAATGGCTTGATTGTGTGGATTGAGTGGCTTCTTTTTGTCGCACATTTCAGCTCTGGGTGACCTTTTGCTTGCTTTGGAATGTCACTCACAGAGGTTCCCTTTACGTTTTAAGTTACCGATTCAAAGAATCGAACACTTCTCGACTTTGGTTCCCGAGAATGTGATGTTGTTCCTTCATAGAGGATTTCTTCTATTGGCTCCCCTCGCTTGTTGGTTTTCTTGGTGCTTCGCTCCTTTTCTATCTGAAAATCTCGCACCCATTTTGAAAATCGATGTTGAATCTATGTAGCTTCTAATGATACCTTCCGTCGAACTCCCCAATCCAACTGATGCCGCTTTCTAAATATTCTTGTCAACAACATCCCATACGGAAGGGTGTTCAGATCCTTTATTGATTTTACCATATAGTTAAAAATCGAAATGGTAAATCTATTGGTTGATGATTCGAAGATGAAGGATACATTGTTCATCCAGGTAGTGACTGATGTCGTGAACCTATTCTAGGTAACACACATCCACAAAGAACCGCTGAACAATACCCTTGCTTTTGGTACCACCAAGAGGCTCTCCTTTCATTGGGTTGTTCATCCATAAAGTTGACGAGTAACTTCATCTTCGCTCATCTTCAACTTAGTCATCCATTTCACCATGTTAAAGGTTGAACTCCACTCCTGACATTCGGTGACTTTCTCCACTAACTCCTTCGTTCTTATAACAGGTGTGTTTCTACATATGACACGATTGTATCGTCCACTGTTTTAGTATTCTTCCAGAACTCATAAACTTCTTTGAGATAGACTTGATCTCGTATTTGAAAGAAGTTTCTCCAACCTGCCGCTATTATCTCTGGCTCTATATCCATTTGTTCCTTTCTTAGTTCTTCGAAGTTTACCAATCTTCCCCAGTTTGCTCCTGGATCAACTCGCAAAATAGGCTTGACATTCATCTTGCTGATTCTGATTGAGTAGGAACTTGGTTGAAAAGATTTCAGAGAGATTTCAGAGAAGCAGCAATTTCTCGATTCGGTAGAAATCCCAAAAGTCAGTTTTGAGGGATTTTATGGCAAATTCTAGAACGATTGTACTTCTCGATGATCTGATGACAGCCTTTTTCCCTCTTAAATTTTTCCTTGTGAAAGAAGTTTTAAGTCTGAAACCGTCTAACGTTAATTCCATTGCTCCACTGTCTTGTCTTTAAAAAGAAAACCAGATGAATGGTCCGTTAACTCCTCCGTCGTCTGTCTTGTCTTTATAAAAAAAGATGGATGGTCCGTTAACTCCTTCGCTCTGTCTGTCTTGTCTTTATGAAAACCGATGGATGGTCCGTTAACATCATCATATTGAGGTTGCGCTCGATTTCTTTAAAGCGATCTTCACTTAGTCGGGTCTTCAACGCTTTCTTGAATATGTGCTTCTTGAATCTTGAAAGAAACGGTTATTCATTTGAGTTCAGAATTAACTAAAACTTATGTTTCTTTGTTCCGTCGATTTTGTATCGGCCGCTTTTTCTTCCGCTCGCTTTTCACTTGTAAAGCTTCCGCCTTTTCTTTTATGAAGCTTCCGCCCGCTTTTTCTTATAAAGCTTCGTCTTCTTTTGTTGTAAAGCTTCATCGGTGTTTGCTTGATTGATTTTTAACTTCTACTGTTTTTTGCTTCGCTGATTTTCTCTTTCAAATTGTTTTTTGCTTTTCTTTACGATTTTTCTCGCTCAAATTGTTTTTGCTTCGCTGATTTTTCTCCTTCATTGTTTGTTACTTCTCTTGCGTCCATCTACTTTTCATTTGTTCATGCGTCTATCTACTTTTCATTGTATATTTCTCTTTGTTTGTCATCAAAATTATTAAATACGTGAAGTGTGGTTTGACTTAACAATCTCCCCTTTTGATGATAACAAATATTTTGATATAATAGAGGAATATGAAAAGTTTCAAATATACTGTAAGTATGAGTAAATAAAAAATAACTTCGCTTTCATCTTTCGTCGCTTTTCCTTCCAAATTGATTCTTCCTCATTCTTCCTTCTCCCGCTATTTGTTATTAATCAAAATTATTTCCTAATCGCTTCACCAACTTTTCAGCATCTTCTTAACCTTCTTCATATCCTTATCAAGTTTCGAACTTGTTTGTTTAGAGTCGACGATTCAATTGCAATGAGGATTCTGTCTCAACACTTGTTTTTCAACAACAAAGAATCGTTGTTGTATAAGCTTCCACGTTTGAGACATGTGTTTCAATAATTTGTAGGAGAGGCGGAGGAACATATACAGCTCGATCAGGAATATCAAGATCATAGGAGTCAAGTATACGTAGATATGTACTTCCAAGCCAAGGCATAGCTTCTGCAATTGAGTTGATCTCCCACAGAGGTCGATTTTGCAGAATGTTGCGTAAAACAATAGAAGAACATTTTAACTTGCCAATCAGAAAAGAACAATATCGAATTCTTTCGATAGTACCTCCCTGTGGATCATCTGCTGTAGCCTTAGTTTGGCTTGTTCCTGGATCTTGATAAATGCAGATAGAACTTCGACTTCTTTTCTCTTCACATGCTTCATCAATCAATTGCACTGCTTCTGCAATCTGATCCGAAGTCATGTCATCCAAAACTGGTTCTGGTTGAACTTTCGACCAGTTTTCTTCACGCTGCTCCACAAAATTTAGTGGTTGTAAATCGGTACCACCTTGATTATCAGATCGCCCAAAGATTGGATAAGAAGTCGACGCTCTCCAAATGGTTCGTGGATATGGTTCTCTTGCAACTCTTTTCGCTTGATCATAGAAATTTTGTAACCCTATCCAACAGATGTAGAATGTCAGAATCAAATTCAAGTGATTTGAAGAAGGCTTTCACAAATCTCTTTGGTTTGTCTCGGATGATGAGAGATTTGGTGTTCTTCTCCTCTCAGAATAACCAATCTGTGTTCCCAACTTTCTCTTTGAAAAGTTAAAGATTCGGATGGAACACTAGTCATCACACTTACTACTTTTCGAGTAACCTTTGTCTCATAACATGTGTAGCAATTTGTTTGTGGACAATGAAGACCGAAAAGTAGTAGAAACTACTTCTTCAAAATTGGATTGTCAAGGACAGTGTGAGTATCCTTGAGATTACCAAGAATAACTTCGACATTAACTTCAGCAATATCGGTAGTATCATCAGCGGACATTTGTTTAGTATCAACAATGCCTTTTCTTGTCTTGCCTTCTTAGACTTTGGTTTTGTTGTTGGACTTCCTTCCTTTCTCGGACTCATTTTCTTTCGCCTTGGTGACCTTTTAGGTTGCGTTTTCATCTTTCCAGTTCTTCTTTCCTTTTCCTCCGGCTCCTCGAGATCGAAGTTTCAATCATTTTCAAGGATTGATGATGGGGACTTTGTAGCTCTTGATCCTTGTAGTTGAGAATGCTCGATTGGCTTGAGTCTTTGGATTTATGGCTTCTTTCGCTTTGAGTTTTCGCCTGGGTAACCTTCTTGCTTTCTTTGGAATGTCACTCGGTAGAGGTTCCCTTTACGCTTCAAGTCACCGATTCAAAAATCGAACACCTCTGGACTTTGATTCCTGAATGTGAACTTCTTGTTTCCTTCATAGAGACCGCTTCAGATACGCCGGCCTCAATCGTTGCTTTCCTTGGCGATTCTGCTCCTTTTCGTCTCGAAAGTCTCGCACCCATTTTCACAATTGATGTTGAATCGATGTAGCTTCTAATAGATGTCTTCGTCTAATCGCCCAATCCAACTCGATGCCGATTCTCTCAACACTCTTGTCAACAAAGATCCCATACGGACTAGTGTTTGTATCCTTTATTGATTTTACCATGTCTGAAAAATCAAAATGGTAAATCTATTGGGTGATGATTCGAAGATGAAAATACATTGTTCATCCAGGTAGTGACTTGATGTCGTGAACCTAATCTAGGTAACACACGATCACATGTAACCGCGAACAATACCCTTGCTTTTGGTACCAGCCAAGAGGCTCTCCTTTCACTGGGTTATTTTGTCCATAAAGTTGACGACTAACTTCATCTTCGCTCATCTTAAGCTTAGTCATCCATTTCGTCATGTTAGTGAGTCGAACTCCATCCATCGGACATTCATCGACTTTCTCCAAGAACTCCTTCACATTATAACCGAGTGTGTGTCTACATACGACACGATTGTATCATCTATCGATTTAGTATTCTTCCGTAACTCATAAACTTCTCGAGATAGACTTCATCTCGCATTTCAAAGAAGTTTCTCCAACCTGCCGCGATTATCTGCGGCTCTATATCCATCTCTTCGTTTCTGAGTTGTTCGAAGTTTACCAATCTTCCCGATCCTGATCCTGGATCAAGTCGCAAAATAGGCTTGACATTCATCTTGCTGATTCTGATTGAGTAGGAACTTTGCTTGAAGAAATATCACAGAGATTTAAGAGAACTAACAATTTGTGAATTCGCGTAAATCCCAAAGGTCGCTTTTAGGGATTTTATAGTGAATTCTAGAACGATTCTACTTCTCGATGATTTGTGTTTTTTCCCGCTAAAACTCTTTTTGTCAAAGAAGTTTTATATCTGAAACCGTAACGCCTCTTAACTCCACCGTCTGTCTTTGTTGTTTTCATGAAAAACCAGATGAATGCCCCGTTAACTCCTCCGTCTATCTGTCTGGTCTTCATGAAAAACCAGATGAATGGTCCGTTAGCATCACCATATTGAGGTTGCGTCTGATTTCTTTAAAGGGATCTTCACTTAGTGGTTTTGTGAAGAAATCCGCCGACTGATATTTTGTTTCCACGAACTGTAGACTGACGACTTTCCTCTGAACGTAATCTCTCAAGAAATGATGTCTGACTTCTATGTGCTTGACCCTTGAATGTTGTATTGGATTCTTTCAGAAGCTGATGGCGGTGGTGTTGTCGCAGTATATTGGAATCTCTTCCTCTTGTATTGAGTAGTCCTCCAATTGATACTTGATCCACAATATTTGTGAACAACAACTCATGCGGATATATATTCAATTTTGCAGCGATTGATAATGCAATCGAGCTTTGTCTCTTGCTTGACCATGACACTAGGTTTGGTCCAAGAAAGTGACAGCCACCACTCGTACCATCTTTGTTTCTGACTTCACAAAAGTTTTGGTTGAATGTAACTTCAGAACTAGAATCACATAATTGACTAATACTTATCAAGTTATGCTTTAGACCATCAACTAATAAGACGTTGTTAATGCATGCATGGAATTCTTATCAATCTTATTTAATGTCCGTTCTTTCTAGTGAATCAAATCCCATAGATTTACCCTTGGTGGTGTTTGTGAGGAAGATCATGGTTTCTTCTATCTTTGGTAACATTTCAGTTTTCTTTTGTTTATTCTATTTCGTAATCAAATTTCACATTTTACTTTGTTATTTTACGCCTAATTGACTTGAAATGGATAATTCAAGTGGTGAGGATGACAGCTTGGTATCAACGAACTCTTTGAGGTACTTGTTCCTTTTAAAGGAGTGCAAAGGTTGATCGGGTTTCACGAAGTTCTTTGGAAATCTTCCAGGTCAACAGTTCTTCTAACTCCATACAGGAACTAGTGTATCGATTCTATCCTAAAATATATGGTGAGGGGTCGCTTTGCATTCTTGAATCCATGAATATGGTTGATCATGAGAAGATGCAAAATATTGCGCGTTTACTTTTGAAACGCTTAGACGCCTATCATTAGACTATGAGCATTTTTTGAAGGTGTAAAGGAATTCATACACCTCTCATCTAAACTTGCTCAAATAGAGGGTCTATGGGCTAAGACCTGTGTTTTGAAAAGCTCATTGACATCTATGATAAAGAAGAAGATGCTATTTGACAATGATTCGCCAACACAAAGCAAAGAGTAGCTACTTTTGAGGTTTCGAGAACCGCCTTAAGTCAAGATAAAGAAGAAGTATGACGAACTAAAGAGATGCTTCTTGTCTAGAGAAGCGAAGTTATTGTTGTGAGGCTAAGACATTGAAACCGCAGGCTTGTGCGGAAGAGTTTGGTGAAGATGCATTGAGTCGAGAGAAGCATGGATGCCGCTTATAACGAAATGGTAAAAGCCATGGATCGGGAATAGCGTATGAAACCGCGGTGGAAGCATTAAAGACAAAGACCTTTGGAGACATGAAGGGTTCACCTGTGTTTCCAACTATGTTAAGTTGTAATAATATTGTTGATGTAGAATCAGAATCGTATTTATTGAATTAAGTGATGTTGATGTTTTTGTAAACAAAATAAAAGCAGTCGGTTTGTTTCCAAGTTCTAGGATGGGCCATTTTAGAATCTTCTACGGTAGTTCTGCATTATCTAGATCGAAAGCTAAAGTTCTATCCATTGTAAGTCTTACTAATGACAAAGGTTTGGGTGCATTTCGATCTGTATTTCTCCTTTCCGTGGTTACCAAATTTTACCGAAATGTCGTGTTCATGTGGTGCTCTTCTTCTAATTCGCTCATGTTTGCTTACTTCTTGAATACGCTTTGGCAAGAATCGACATTATTATACCAGTTAGAACATTATTCGATACAAGAAAAACAGTCTTCGGTTCATACATTTTGGGGTTAGCGTGTCTTTCCTTGCCACAATTAAAAATTATGACGGTCTCACCTATGAATTAAAGCGTTAATCTCTTTTCTCGTGTTTATTTCGTAATACCAGATGATAAAGTGTTTGACATTATGCCTATTAATTGAACGTCAATCTACCCGATGTAAGAAATCATGCGATTAAAAAGAAGAGATTTTAAGTCTAAACGACTTGACATAAATGATGTTGATAAAGTACAAATAATGATGAAAACAAGACGGAATTTTAAAAGCAAACTCAAGTTGAAAAGAGATGGAAGCAAAACCAGACGGAAGTTTAAAGCATTTAAAGTTGTGTAAAAGTAGACGGAGTAAAAGGCAGCGATGGAAAGCAGAGGAAAGCAAAGCACGGTGAATTAAGAATCAGTTTGAGTTAGTTACAAAAGTCAATTGAATAACCGGTTCTTTCAAGATTCAAGCAATCTCTGCTCGTCGCCTTCATCTTGCGGAAAATGTAAAATAATTGTAGAAGGTCAATCTGTCGAGTAGTACGTGAGAAACCTATTAGCTATGAATTGAAACGCCATCGGCATTTAGCAGAATTGCCATTATCATAATAGTTAGAAGATTATTGGATACAGAAAAACAGATGTGAAAGTGATCAAGTTGTGGTTTTGCTTTTGCTTCCGCCTACTTTTGCTTTCGCTCGCTTTTCAACTTCCGTCTGCTTTTCCTTCTCCGTCCACTTGTCACTTTTAAATGCATTTCAAGTTTACGTAAATATGAATTTATTGGCCTAGAAATATTGCCATTTGGTTTTGATTTTATAATATATTTAACTATGTTGAGATTTTTCGATTTCGCTCAACCGCTCTTCATCGAATGGTTTAGCGAAGCGTAATCAAAGTTAAAAGAGCGCCCAGAGTAACGGCGTCGTAGCGAAGTTACACCGGTAACTTGTGGAACAAGGAAAGTTCAAGGAAAATTTAAGTGTTCGTAATCCCAACGAGTCTAGAGCACGCCGACAAGACCTTTATATAACCTCAAATCGAAACGGTTCGAGTACCATTATCCTCGAGGCGCTTGATCTCTCGTCTCTCAAAATCCTATCGAACGAGATAACCATTCAAGAACGAGTATCTGAATCATTTTCAAATCAGAAGCAATGGAAGGAGCTATGATGTATGGAAGGCATGTGGACTTCGAATCTCTACGAAGAGATACAATGGATATCGAACCAGAGATTATTGGAGCCGGTTGGAGAAATTTCTTCGCAGTCCGAGAGGATGTGTATCCAAATCAGGTATTTGATTTTTGGAAGTATGCACAGATGGTGGAAAAGACTATTGTGTCAACGGTAGACGGAGTTACCATTATTGTTACAATGGACTTAATTGAGAAGCTGACTGGATGTTCAGCCGTTGGAGAAAAGCTTTCTACCAATCCAAAATGGATAACAATGGGCGGTTTAAAGGAAACAGATGTTAGTAAGCAGCTTTATGGAGTGAATGACCCATCGGAAAGGAAGACATCAAGTCTGGTGCCGAAAGCTAGGGTTCTTCATGCGATTCACAGACCGCATCGCATCAAGAACGAAGTTCAAGACACTTGGTAACTACCTTCGATGAGCAGAGGCTTATTCTATCTGCTGAACCACACACCATTAAATTTACCATTTCTGATATTTCATTATATGGTGAAACAAATGAAACATACAACTATTTATCCGTACGGCATGCTATTGACAAGAATTTTAAGAGAATCGGAATTCGCCTTCGAAGTGGAAAAACCTCCGAGTGCCTGTAAAAGCACTATCAATTTAGGTACTATAAATGTAATTGACTTGAAGATTCTCAACAAGAGAAATGAAGATTCGAGAACAAAGTTAGGAATGACGGGAGGAGTTACAGAAGAAGTCTCCCGCAACAAGTTGCAGATCTCAAGTGAGCTCTCACATGCGGATCAATGGAAGGAGAAAATCATGTGGAGGACCTTCGTTGAAAGAGTTTATCGTCAAGAAGAAGTTAGGCTTGTTCCAAGATAATGAAGGTGGGTCAAAAGGAAAGCAGAGGACTACATCCAATCTGCCGACGATATGATACTACACTTACGCCTCTAGAACTCGTAGCAGATGATGATCAAGCTTTTTGCTTCCGACGCGCATAATGAAGTACAAAGTTTACGCCAAGAAGTCAAAGAATGTAGGAAATAATGAATCGAATGGAGAAGATGATGATGTATATGCAGGCCGTGATGATAGATATGCGTAAGATGCCGATGTAATTTATGCAGAGTCATCACCGTTAATCGCTTCTTATTATAACAAATAGGGAGAAGAAGAAGTTGTTATTGTATTTCTATGTTTTGTTTTGTTGTCTAATTTGTTATCATATATATATATATATATGGGTATGACTTATGGATGTCTTCTATTGATCATCTTGAAGCTTCTTCTTCTCAAGATTCGTCCATCATCTTCGCCAAGCTCTCAAGAACAAGGTAAGAGTCAATCAATAACTGTTTTTTCAAGATTCAAGAAGAAAGAATAAATAAGCGATTCTGCATTTAAAGTTATACATACAAGTCTAAATCAAGATTAATTTTATTGTGAGTTACATGAATAAGCTAAATTACAATTAGAGGAACAAAAGTTTGTCCGAAAGACGCATTATTTAATTAGTCGACAAGCTGTTGCTATTTTTATCAGAAACTGCTCCAAACATTCTTTTAAGAAAGTTATATGTTCTTTGCTGGTTGAAATAGATGACGAAGTTTAATTGTTGTTATGTTCTTGCAATGAAGGATATGGTGTATATCGTTAAAGAAGAAGAAGACCAAGAATGTGGTAGGAATTGTTTGATCGAAGTTAAGAGGAGAAAGGTTTGAAAGTTTAGATATAGAGGTATCGAGGGCGTGGGGCGATCTTGCAAGATGATAAAGTGAAACAGAAGGATTTGCGTTGAGATAGGTTTAAAATAGTTTACATGTGTAAAGAATAGTTTCAAAGAAGGATTAGTCAATTCAGATACTCCAAGGAATCGTAATCTGAAATTTAAAACGAGTTGGAAATGACATCAGTGAACCGCTTTAAATAAAGAAGAACAAGAGGAAGTTAAAAGAAGCAAACATAATTTGTGCGAAGAGAAACCGAGAAGAAAACGAAAGCAAGAGCAGACGGTCATTGAATCATCATCCATATTACGAAGAAGAATGTCAGATATCGACAGATAATTTTGGCAAAATCTTCAACACCTTAGTTGATTGTCATTATTTGGCGAAGGTGTTGAAGACTTTTCGAGAGATCATCCGTCAGAATGTTTGCAGGACACTCATCTTCATGATGATAGTTGCCAACCCCATAAGGAAGATGACATGGTGAGTGGCGCGGTTCAAAGAAATTAGATGATATAATAGAAACTCCATCATCGAACCGAGTAAGATGACGCTGAGGATTTTCCAGATACCAAAGTGTATTGAAAAAGATTGAAGTATAGGAGTTCGATCCGTAAGATCTAATTATTGAGAGACTGTGAAAGAAGACGAAGCTTGGATTTTATCGATGCAAGAGAAAACAGAGGAGTTGAAAATACATGAAGTTGAAAAATAGACGAACTCGAAAAAAATGGCGAAGTTGAAAAATAGACGAAGTCGTAAAAGCGATTTAAGTATGCGAAGAAATACAAACATAGACGAAGTTGACAGACACACAAGGTTGAGAACGCAGACGGTTAACAACACGATTTAAGTTCACAACACCGACTAAGTTTACAACACGTACGGTTAACAACACGTACGGTTAACAACACAAATGAACCCGACAAAGCACACGGAAGCATATGCAAGAATGAGTTTGAGTTAGCTATGCACCTCCATCGAATAAGCATTTCTTTCAACATTAAAGAAGAAAGAATGAAGAAGCGCTAGAGACAAAAGTTTTAAATACAAGTCGAAAGTTATGAGAATCGGGTTTTTCCTATTACGACGAGTATCATCAGAAAGCAGATTAGGCGCCCGATTGCGCGTACATTCGCTGCCATCGATGAAGCTTATCCATTTGTGACGGCAAGTGGTATTCAAAGATCGGAAACCTTTTTCGAGACATAGTTTAGCTGATGAAGAAGATTCAGCATTTTTCCCGAAAATATCAAAATCAATATATATTAAGCAAGCGATATAAGGGAGATGAATTGAAACTAAATGGCACATACAAAATAATTAAAGATGATGTTATAGATAAAATCAAGATAAAGTAAGAATAAAAGCACCGAGAGTGGTGAAACCGAGCTCTCTTGTAGTTCATCAAGATCAATTTTCCGGCGAAGAAACAACAAGAATCGTTGTACCGACTGCAGACCGAAAGTGTTCATCGGCTTCACGTGGAGAAGAAAGGTATCGCTTTTCAATTGGCGTAGACTTTCCAAGGAAGATCCATGTTCTTATAACGGAGAAGAAAAATGTCCATTGTCGTGAAATAACTAGTTGAAAATATTTCGGCCGATTAAACCGAAATGTACATGAAAGAAGGAAGGGAAAATATAACCTCATTGTAATATTTCATTGCTTCAACGGCGGTTAAGTTTAATAGTTTCTCAGCGAGGTCGCCGAAAATAGAAGCCGTTATAGTTCCGGTGTCATCGGTCAAATCCATGTCGTATCGGCATCTGCTCAATAAAGTAAGAATAGTAGGGTAGGCAAAAAAGTAGTGCAGGCGACATGGAAGTAAAAAAGTCATGCGAAAAATATGGAATAGACACGAAAGGAATAAGCAACAAATCGAAGATTGCAAATAGAAGGCAGAAACCTTGGCTCTGCTGTGCGTTTTTCTCTACAGTAATTACAAGTAAAGAGAACTCCAGATGCAGAGGTTTTAGACCGGAAGCATTTGTTGCATGCCATATACCAAAATTTTTGTAAAATTGTGCTGAAAGGAAATTTTGGCTTCAATCCATGATATCTAAGGAAAAGTTGATAACAATGTTCAGAGGAAGAAGTTTCAAATTCAATATGTCACTCGAATATGCAGATGTGATTACCTTAGGGGTAGAATCTAAAGACATGATCTTGGTGATATGCTGGTGAGATCCAGAAGATATACGGGATTATATGTAAAGTAAGATTTTCCAACGACGAGGTTTTTGATGTGGTTGTTATTTCGTTGTGCCCCTGTAACATAATATTTATATAGGCGACAAAAGAAAGACATTTTAAAATTCCTATATAATTTGTAACAAAATGTTAGAAAGGTTGTACGTAACATAATGGATTACCAATTTTTGAGATCGACAACTTCTTGTATGGGTGGCTCAACGAGGATGGTGAGTCGAACCACGCTGACAATGCAACACTAACATTTCAAAATGATTTTTAGATAGAATGAAAAGGACAGAGTAAGATGTGTTATTATGAGCAAGGAACAAATACCGTTAAAGAAATTAACTTTGAGATTCGTGCAAACAATAAGCGGGTGAGAGTGAAGTAATTCCATAATCTTCCGCCCTCGTTCTCAACAAAACAATTCCAAAGCGATAGTATAACCGCTGTTCCTAAAAAACAAGAGATAACGAGAAGATGTAAAATTTGTTCATCTCGACACAAAATAGTAACAAAGATACAGAGTGAGAATTACTCTTTATTTATGATAACAAATTTTTCGACAATTGAAGCTTTTCCGTCTCTCGACGACATCTTTTTTTCCAACACTTCAACGATTTACGGCTATAATATCTATCATGTGTTAAACATTAATAATGTAATCACAAAGTGGAAAGTTTTGTAAGATTGTATGAAAAATATATTAAGCATCTAACCAATGATTTTTGCTTGTCGTCCACATAATCCATAAGACTTTGGAAAGGCGTGAAGTTGAAAATCGAGGATGATTGCATCGCCTTGTGTGACAGTTCGATGACCGTGCGACTTGTGAGAATCCATCAGATGTTCAAATTTTCAGTTTGATCTTGGGGAATTGATTTGACAATTGCATTAGAAATGATATATTCTTGACACGGTGTAAGATGTCTCCAATTCTTTGTATATCATTGTTGAATATGATACCTCAACTTGCGATCCCTGTTAATTATCAAGAAATTATTGATAGGTAAGTTGATAAAATGTGAAAGGAAAAAGTGTAATTGATATACCTGAGAATCGCAGAAGACAAACTTTTGTCTTTTAGTCGGTGAATTAACCGAAGCAACGACCTGTTGTTTTTGTTGGACCATGACTTGACAAGACCATGATTGCGCTCCAGGCAAAATATTCTTCATCAATAAACGATTATCCATGCTGAAAGAAAATGTTGGATGGTCAAGCGAAGACAAATAATTATGCCTATAAAATCAAATCATGTGAACTGAGACAACAAACAAATAATATACCTTGTCTTGTGAGGAAATTTGATGTTTTATTATTTGACTAATTCAAAAATTTCACGGAAAACAATATTCCTTGTCTTTTTTTCCAAGTCTAAAGATTGAAAAGTTCGGGAATAATAAGAACTTTAATCGATTCAGAGTTCGCTACCCGACAGAGAGCTACATATAATTGTCCGTGTGAGAATACAGTTGACGGAGATAAATTCCAACATGATCAAGTGTTTGACCTTGGGATTTGTTTATAGTCATTGCAAAACATGTATTTAATTGGAAATTGTGTTCGATAAAAGGAATTCCATTTTTTCGCTCTCCGGAGATTGCAAGGGAATCTTAGGTATAAAATGATTTTTCCTTTGTGAGGTCCAAAACAATTTCAGCTGAAATTGTATGATCTTTTAGTCGCTCGCATATCAACCTTGTTCCATTGCATAATCCTTCCGTTGGATTTAAATTTCTCGAAGCATAATTGAGAGCCTTCTTTCAAAGAAAAGTTTATGAGGAGGTAGTCCTTTAGGTTCAAAGAATTGAGAAAATCTTGATAATCACTTGATGTCTGCGATCAACCGCCTTGTCAAAACTCACATATGAATGCAAATCTCCGTTAATTTTGAATCATGATGTCATTAATTTCATCAACACAATTATTCGTTGGACATAGCACGATCTGCTTATCATCCGACACGGTCGGATGAATATAAGCTTAGGTCAGGAAAACATTTTCCAAAGAACCTAGTAAGCACAATCAGATATTAGGAAAGTATAATCGTAATGCAAAAAAGATTAGTATGTAATTTAATGAAAAAGAAGCAACCTATGAATGCATTCATCCTTGTTGTCGTAAGGAATAATGAGTTCATCCGGTAAACATATTTGATCTTGTTCATCCATTGGTTGAGCCTTCTCCAACCCGCAATAAGAAATCACAAAATGTGGATTTGAGATAGCTCTCATATTTGTCGTTAAACGAGTTTAGAGATATCTTGCCAGAGATGTGAATTTAGAAGACTTGAATCAATGAGTTGTTGTTTCGTTGCTTGGTGAATAATCGCAATGTTTCGCTAAAGTCACCACCAAATACAACAATTTTACCTCCAAAAGGCTGATCGAGTTCATTATATCTTGTAGTAAACCATTAAATGCTTCGATGGCTTCTCGTTTTGCCATGGAAGCCTCGTCCCATAAAATAAGGTGGATTCAAATATCAATTTTGCAACACCGCTTGTTTGCTCAATCGACAAACTTTTGCTTTGATAAATCAAGGGATTTTAAATCTTGAGTGAGCCGTCCTACCGCTTGGGAAGAATTGACGCAGAACGCTCGATGTCGCCATCGCTATTGCAATGTGTCTCTGTGATCATAAATTTGCAAGAAGAGCTCGATATAAGAAAGTTTTACTGTTCCCGGACCATCGATAAAATAACTTGCACTCGTTGAAGTGAGAATCGATTTCATTATTAAATCAAATACGTGCTTTTCTGGTGTTTAGTTTTGATTGTAATAAGAAGTCCTGTTCATCAATCTCTATATTCATCTCACTTTCTACCTCCTTATTTTGTCACCGCAGAATCAAGAAGAAATTCATGTTCATGAAATGATAATCATTAAGCTTTTTCCCATTTGTTCCGTAGATTTATTGATATCTTCAAGAGCCATTTTGTAATATCATCATATGTATACGTATTAGAGGATGAATAAGCATATAGGTAGTCGAGCAGAGGTGGTCTCGAAAGTTTCCCGAGTTCCCTAGGATTTGCCGGTGAACAATAGAACAAGAGTGTAGCAAATAACAACTGAGGATGTTGGCATTTGAAATATGACACTTCGTCAAGTGTTTGTTGTATGTAAGAGTCGATGCTAGCAATCCTAATTGCAGCAAAGATCCTCAAGCAGCTTCACCTTTTCACCATCAACAGCTAACAAGTTGTCAAACGACGCTGGTCCTCTAACATTTGTGAGCAATAATCTCAAGTAATACCTTTCTCCTTTTCGAGGGTCAACAAAGGACTAATCGTCCTATCACTTTTCTCCGCTTTCTTCCCGACCACGCCCTTGTTTTTTGATTCCAAACAAAATGTTGAGGGAAACCGCATACGACATTTCATTTCGCAGCCTTTTGATTTGTTGAATTGGTCCAAAAATTCGTAAGCATTGTTTTGGAGAAGTCAAAATTCCTCAATAAATAAGACAAATTAGCATCTTTAGCGAAGGAAACAGATTGTTGATCCGAAGGTGAACTTGGAGTATATAGATGGATGGATTAATCTCGCAAGGCGGAATTCATATATCGCCATAAAGCTTCGGGGTGAAATCCAACGCCTTCTTGAAATTTGTGATTTCGTCAATATCGCACTGGTTTCTTGGTCGTTGACGCTTAAAGTTGACAAGGTCGTGGCCCTTAAATACATATTTGTATAAATATTTAACAAGCTTCACAAAGGAACATATTTCAACATTAATGTGGCGGTCAAGCAACATCGAAGGTACACGGTTATGAGGAACCACCCATCTATTATCAACCTCATGTCCGGATATTTTAACTTTTCTTCCATTATCTCTACGCCTATAGCACGGATAACTGCTCTTCGCCATGGACAAAGTGAAAGGAGTAAAACTTGGGGTAATGACTTTGCATACACCATTTCTCATGCAGGGCACGCTTGTTCATAAAACCACAAGGACCGTGGATCATGTGCTTAATGACAAGAGAATATAACTGAATTATCATCGATTAGGTATTTCACCGTGATATGATTTGATCATAGGAATCTGGATTCAACAAATTAAATTGTGGTTCAAGTATTAGAAGCAAGTGAGCATGAGGGAATCCACGCTTTTGAAATTCAATTACGTAAACAAATGCGCAACATCTCCAAATATTCCTTTTTGATCGTTGATTTTCGAATTTCAAATTTTGCCTCAACACTCGCATAAATCTGGTCTCTCTTGTGCTTTTTCATGGAATTTAAGATTCTCTTGTATTTCCTTCCACATAGGGTCAGCAAGTCATAGTGAGAAAAAATCTGGTTTGCCATATTTTTGCACAGAGCCATTGTATCTAGATAGCCGCTTCATGTCCCTGGGTCACCGATAAATGAAGTTGGGAGGACAACTCGCCGGCCAATTGTAGAAGCTTCAGTTTGACCAATATTAACGCTATCTAAAACACCCGCAAAATTTCTCGATCGATTTCGCTCGCTTTTTCCTATGGAATTCAAGCCGTGATGTTTCAATCTTTATATAAGAACCAACAACGAATTGTTGTAGTAGTCTTAAGTCGTGGATAAGCATGGATTCATCATAACTTCATTTGAAGTCGATGGCGTAATACTCTCGCAGATACTACGCCATGTTTGCGCATCCGTCCTTGAGTAATTAGTAATAGTAAGAAAAAATGATAAATTAGTTTTGCCCAATTAGACAATATGTCGGAACCAAGGTAATAAGCGCATAACTAACCTATGTTTTCGAGAGCAAATAATTCAGCCGCTGAGTAAAAGTGTTTAAAGGAGCACCGCTTGTTTGATCAGAACCATTGGTGCTGTTTGTTTGAGAATTTAACCGCTTAATGCGAGGATGCCATCCTGATTCACCCCGTGGAAAAGTGGGTATTGAAGCGGGTCGTAGTATGCATAATAAGATTGAATTCTATAGCTCACCGAAAGGATCAGAGACTTGGATATGAGGAGATTTATCATGCTCGTTCATCATCGGCCATCCATATAGCAGCCTACTGGGATGCAGTTGAAGATTGTAAACCCACTGATCAAGACCGGATAACATCTCGTAACAACTGGTGATTTTCGGGAAGGAATATCTTTAAGACGGCGAAAGAACCTAGCATAAGGGTTATCTTCAAGAATTGTCATAATCAGCTTCAATGTGCTTTTACGAAGTTTATCAGAACTGCCGACCCTTTGTTGTAGTTCTTCATCAGTATCAAGGAAATAAAGTTGGATTCCAGATACTTTATTGCTTGTCGACACTAAACTGTCAAGGAAATGGTAAACTTGTCCTTGAACACGGAATGTATAAACTCCCATTGTGTTTTTTGTCAGCTCACGATCATATCTGGCTCCATAGGAAGTGAAAGCTACATTGTTATTATATGTACGAACATTCTTTCTGAAATGTTCGGATTCTTCGTCGCTATTTAGAAACAAAGACTTTAAAGCATAAGGCATCTGAGGAGCAACAATAGAAATTTGTCCTGACGAACAACAAAACGATGGAGGTTCAAGGTAAAATCGCTTATGCTACAATATTGACAATCTTCAACAAAAGGGAGCCGTTCACTTCAACCGTAAATTCTGAATAATGTTAATGTTGTAGGAGATGTGCGATGATTTATCCTTGAAACGATATAAAAGGACATTATAATGATGTGGAGTAATTAGGTTGGAAATAGTTTCGATATATTGTAAAACAGTTTACCTTCATTTATGTAAGAGGGTTCATAACTTGGAAGTTGACTGGTGGAAGGTTCGATATTAATGAAAGATTCCTTCTGTTGAGGAGTAATTCTTTGCTGAAGTGTAGATGAAGTGGAAGATGTGTTTTTGGCAGCTCGATTTTCTCTACGTCGTCGCAACAATTCTTGTTTTTTTTCATTTGGCATTTGAGCATAATTTTGACGCCTTTTAGCATTTCTATCCATATGTAAATACCGAGGAATCGACATAATATAAACGCCCTTGATCTATCCATTCATGATCTTCGTGTATCACAAAGGAACATTAATAAATAAACATTATGTTTATGACCTAATAAACAATATGTCGAGCAAACATGAATACAAACCATTTAAACAACTAAAGTAATTTATATAAAAAAATTATTTAATTTAACTACAAAAATAGAGTATACATGCAGCCACAACGTAGAAAGGAGAATATGCTCTATTCAGGTTAATAAATAACAACAAAGCAGAATTTTGACTCAAAATTTATTTTACCTAAACATATATACCTTAGTACTCCAAGAATGCAAGCAGAGAATAAGCACGGAACCGAAAAAATGGAGTATAAATGCGTTAGAATCTAGAACGGTGAATTTGATAACTAAAAGAAGAGGGTAGTTGAGAGAAGTAAAGTTTGGGTGGAGAAAATGTTTCATGGTTGGGATAGATTTGGTTTAAGGATTAAGAGAGGAGAACAGTAAGAAGTTAGAATATAAAGGTGTCGGGAGTGCGGACGACGATCAAATATCGTTCTAAGTTATTTTGATGCCAAAGAAATTGCTCTTGAATGATTGATTGACAAAGGGATGCAAAAGGCAAGCTTCGAAGAAAAGGAAATGATTGTAGAAGACCGTGAAGAAACGAAAGGCAAACAACGATAGTAATTTCAAGAAGAGAAAATAATTGTAGAAGGTCAACTCGTCCCGAGTAGCACGGTATAATAATTTTATCACCTATGAATTGAAACGTCGATCTCTCTGTGGTGCTCTCTTCTCTAATTTCGCTCATGTTTGCTTACTTCTACAATATGTTTTTGGGTGAATCGACATTATTATACTAGTTAGAAGATTATTCCATACAAGAAAAGCACGCCTTCCGTTCAAACATTTTGGCGCTACGTGTCTTTCCTTGCCACAAGTAAAAATTATGACGGTTCGACCTATGAATTAAAACGTTAATCTCGTTCTAGCGTTTATCAGAATACTGGCCGGCAAGGTTTGACATTATCGTATTAATTGAAACGTCAATCCGGTGACACAAGAAACTTCGCAGTTTAAAAGGAAGAGATTGTTAAGTCAAAACAACTTGACATCAATGATTTCGATGAAGTACAAATAATGATGAAAAAGGAGACGATGAAAACAAGACGGAAGTTCAAAAGCAAACACAAGTTGAAAAGGATGGAAGCAAAACCAGACGGAAGCAAAAGGCATTTAAAGTCAGGCAAAAGTAGACCGGAGGAAAGCATTTATCAAAAGCGCATTTAAAGCAAACCACGTGTGAATTACTTAATCGTTTATGACCTATGAATTGAAACGTCAATCTGTTATGGCCCTCTTCTTGTCTTTGTAGTCCTCATTTTGCTTATTTCGAATAGGTTATTGGCATTTGGTCGAATCGAGATTATCATAGCAGTTAGAAGATTATTGGATACAAGACAAAGAGATGTGAAAATGATTCATACATTTTGGGAGTAAGCGTGTGCGTGCGACTGATAAAATTTTGTTCTAAGTTATTTTGATGCCAAAGAAATGGCCCTTGAATGATTGATTGATAAAGGGATGCAAAAAGCCGAGCTTCGAAAGAAGAGCAAATGATCGTAGAAGGTGAACCTGCCACGAAGAAAAGTAAAGGAAAACAATGATAGTAATTTGGAAGAAGAGAAAATAATTGTAGAAGGTCAACTCTGTCCCAGTAGGACGTATAATAATTTTATCACTATGAATTGAAACGCCGATCTCTACTCCGGTGCTCTTCTTCTCTAATTCGCTCATGTTTGCTTACTTCTTCAATACGTTTTGGCGGTGAATCGACATTATTATACCAGTTAGAACATTATTTCATACAAGAAAAGGTGTCTTCTTAATCTCGCCTCGGTGTTTACTTCTGCAATACGCTATTGGAAGTGTTTGACATTACCTATTAATTCAACGTCAATCTACCCGATGTAAGAAATCTCTGCAGTTAAAAGGAGGAGATTGTTAAGTCAAACGACTTAACATAAATGATTTCGATGAAGTACAAATAATTATGAAAAGGAGACGATGAAAACAAGACTAAGTTGAAAAGCAAACACAAGTTCAAGCGGATGGAAGCAAAAGGCATTTAAAGTTGTGCAAAAGTAGACGGCAATAAAAGCAGACGATGCAAAATGGCGAAACCAAAGCACGGTGAATTATTTAATCAGTTTGAGTTAGTTACATAACTCAATTGAATAACATGTTCGTCAAGAATCAAGCAATCTCGTTATGGTCGTCTTCCTCTTGCGAAAAACAGAAAATAATTGTAGAAGGTCAACCTGTCAGGAGTAGCAGGTAAGAAATCTTTCACCTATGAATTGAATCGTCAATCTCTGTTATGGTCCTCTTCTCTTTGCAGTCCTGATTTTGCTTACTCGAATACGTGATTGGTATTTGGTAGGAATTGACATTATCATACCAGTTAGAAGATTATTGCATAGAAGAAATACAAATGTCAAACTGTTGTGTCAACAATTAAGCAATCTCTGTTCTGGTCGTCTTCTTCTTGCGAAAAACATAAAATAATTGTAGAAGGTAAACCCGTCGAAGTAGGGTAAGAAATCTATCACCTATGAATTGAAACGTCAATCGTGTTCGGTCCTCTTCTTTGCGGTCCTCATTTTGCATACTTGTGGAATACGTTATTGGTATTTGGCAGAATCGACATTATCATACCGCTAAGATTATTGCATAGAAGAAAAACAGATTCGAGAGTCATTCATACATTTTGGGGTTACGTGTATTTCCTTGCCACAAATAAATCAATATGACGGTGTCGAGAAGTCTTATCACGTATGAATTGAAACGTGAATCTGTGTTCTGGTTTACTTCCGCAACACGCTATTGGTAGTGTTTGACATTATTATAGCGGCTAGAAGATTGTACCTATTAATTGAAAACTCAATCTACGCGAGAGAAAAAATCTATGCACGTAACCTATTGAATCGCATGTTAAGTAAAAACGACTTGACATATATGATTTGAATGAAAAACAAACGAACAAAAAAAGACGGAGAATGCGAAAGCATAAATAATATGTTGACTTCGACTCTTATTTATAACCTTCGTGTTCAACTGCTTGTCCACCCATCCGTAGTAGCATTGTCTCGAGAAATTTAGACATAAAAGACGATATGTTCAGCCATGCAAAGGACGCATTTAAATAAAGAAGACTAAAAGAATAAAGAATTCAAGAAAAGTGTCAGCCCAAAATATTTTTTAAAATTAAGCATGATTAGATTGATTAAGTAAGTTGTTAGCATTATTTTGGAATTCATGTGGGTAGATGGATGATGTAAGTTTAAGTGAGATTATAGCATGTTGAGAGTGGAGTGGATGACTTGAGAGGTTTAGAAGATAAAGAAATATGTTAGAATCCAATGCTTCAAGAATCGGGTCATTTGAGCTCTATAGCTCAAGTTATCCCGAAAACACCGATCTATGCACTGATCGTTTTCTTTCAACTGATTTTATTTCAGCTGATTTTCGCTTCACTGGTTTTCGCTTCATTGATTTTCCTTCATTTGATTTTTGCTTCACTGATTTTTGCTTCACTGATTTTCGCTTCACTGTTTTTTGTTTCAATGATTTTCCTTGGTGATTTTTGCTTCAGTGGTTTTCGCTTCACTGATTTTTGCTTCAATTGATTTTCGCTTCAATTGATTTTTGTTTCACTTGATTTTGGTTCAATTGATTTTGTTTCAGCTGATTTTTGGTTCAACTGATTTTCCTTCACTAAATTTTTTTCAGCTGATTTTCTCCTCACTGATTTTCTTTCGGTGATTTTCGCTTTTGGTGATTTTCCTTCAGTGATTTTTCATCAAAGATAAGTGGAGACGTTAGTCAAGTGTTTTGGGCATAGTTAGAGGTCAATCTCATTTTTCGTCTTCATGAGAGTTGTATATCTAGATGTACAAATGCATGAGTTAATGAAAACAGATTACATCGTCTGCTTTTATTCGCAGTCATTCGCTTTTTCTGCCTTTATGTCTTCGCCTCACTTTTGTATACTCCGTTCGTATTGTTAACTTCGCTCTACTTTTGAACTCCGCTTATATTTTAAACTTCGTCAACTTTTAAACTCCGTCTATATTTAAGACTTCGTCTACTTTTTCAATCCATCGATTTTGAACTTCGCCTACTTCTCAATCTACGCGAGAAAAAATCTATGCGACGGAACCTATTGAATCGCATGTTAAGTAAAAACGACTTGACATATATGATTTGAATGAAAACAAACGAACAAAAAGACGGAGAATGCGAAAGCATAAATAATATGTTGACTTCGACTTTTATTTATAACCTTCGTGTTCAACCGCTTGTCCACCCATCTCGTAGTAGCATTGTGCGAGAAATTTAGACATAAAAGACGATATGTTCAGCCATGCAAAGGACGTATTTAAATAAAGAAGACGAAAAGAATAAAGAATTCAAGAAAAGTGTCAGCCCAAAATATTTTTTTAAAATTAAGCATGATTAGATTGATTAAGTAAGTTAAGTTAGCATTATTTTGGAATTCATGTGGGTAGATGGATGATGTAAGTTTAAGTGAGATTATAGCATGTTGAGAGTGGAGTGGATGACTTGAGAGGTTTAGAAGATAAAGAAATATGTTAGGAATCCAATGCTTCAAGAATCGGGTCATTTGAGCTCTATAGCTCAAGTTATCCCGAAACACCGATCTATGCACGGATCGTTTTCTTTTCAAATTGATTTTATTTCAGCTGATTTTCGCTTCAGTGGTTTTCGCTTCATTGATTTTCCTTCAATTGATTTTTGCTTCAATTTGATTTTTGCTTCACTGATTTTCGCTTCATTGCTTTTTTGTTTCAAATTTGATTTTCCTTCATTGATTTTTGCTTCATTGGTTTTCGCTTCACTGATTTTTGTTTTGGTGATTTTGGTTCACTGATTTTTGTTTCACTGATTTTCGGTTCAGTTGAATTTTTTCAGCTGATTTTCACTTCACCTGATTTTCTTTCGGTGATTTTCGCTTCATTGATTTTCCTTCAGTGATTTTCTCATTCAAAGATAAGTGGAGACGTTAGTCAAGTGTTTTGGGTATAGTTAGAGGTCAATCTCATTTTTCGGTCTTCATGACGATTGTATATCTAGATGTACAAATGCATGAGTTAATGAAAACAGATTACATCGTCTGCTTTTTGTTCGCAGTCTGCTTTTAAATTCTGCCTTTATGTCTTCGCCTCACTTTTGTATACTCCGTCTCAGATTGTTAACTTCGTCTACTTTTGAACTCCGCCTATATTTAGAACTTCGCCAACTTTTTTCAACTGCAGCGATTTTTAACTTCGCCGTTTTCCCTTCTTCGTCTGTTAGAGGTGAGAAAAGGACGATTGAAAGCAAAGCAAAGCAAATCACCTCCAATTAAGCAGACGATAGAAGAAGCAAATCACCTCTCATTAAGAAGCGAGACCATAGAAGTGAAACGATGAAAGCAAGATCTTGAAAAGTTAAAACCCCGCTCGCTTTTCAGATTAAATCGCAGGCTTCATTCTGCTTTTTCTTCAGATCGCCTCGCTTTTTCTGCCTTTATGTCTTCGCCTCACTTTTGTATTCTCCGTCTGGATTGTTAACTTCACAACTTTTTCAACTCGGTTATATTTTAAACTTCGCCTACTTTTTCAACTCCGGTTATATTAAAACTTCGCTTACTTTTTCAACTCCGGTTATATTTTACACTTCGTCTGTTAGAGGTGAGAAAAGCGAGGCGATAGAAAGCAAAGCAAATAACCTCCGAATTCGTAAGCGAGACGATACAGTGAAACGATCAAAGTGAGATATTGAAAAGTGAAAAGCACATCAAGTAAGACATAAAGCGAGAAAAAGTTGCAAGAATCAAACTAAGACATAAAACTTAATGGGATAGATTGCATGCTCGCCCATCCCATTCGCTCTTAATATATATACGTAATAAAACTTTTCAAAGCTGCAGCCTTTCGTAGTTATATGGACAAAGATCGACGATGAATCGCTCATATCCAAGTCTCGCACTATGCCTTCTTTGTTGAACGATCCATTTTCAAATTAAAGCAGATGATTCCGGTGATAATCGAAACTTCGCTTTCACAGAGGAGTTCGTTTCGACATGAGAAAATATATGTACAAGGAAAGAGGATGATGGTGGTGAAGTAATGTTTTGCAATTTATGATAAATCTCCTCATAGCTAAGTCCGGACTACGCCTTCAAGCGTTTGGGGCACTCTTTCGAAGTCTCGACCACGCATTCTTTATTCGAGCCATCCGTGTTACATGATGGCAACATAAAAATCTCCTCATATCCAAGTCTGTTGTAGCCCTCGAAAACATCTCAGACACACCAAAACCTCCGACGTGCGGTTGGTGAAAACCTTAAACAACCTTATGCTTCAAGACTACGCTTCTGCTGGTGAAGTAGCGACTTTGCAATTTATGAAGCTACAATATCGATAAATATCCTCATATCCAAGTCTCGCACTACAAAGCAAAAATAGCCAAATACGAAACCATCACAAAAAAAAAAACCTTATGCTTCAAGACTACGCCTCTCATTTGGTGAAGTAGCGACTTTGCAATTTATGAAGCTACAATATCCGATAAATATCCTCATATCCAAGTCCGCACTACAGCAAAAATAGCCAAATATGGAAACTATCAGTAAAAAAAAAAAATCCTAAAAGAAGATTTACAAGTAACAAAGGACAAAAGCAACATGAAGCAACTCTTTCGACAAAGAACAACAAATTCACAAGAACTAATCAAACAATAAATATGACAACCACGATATCGACACAGAGATAAGAGAGGATAAGAAAAACATTAAGAAGATTTATAAGTAACACGGTTAAACCTAAGACCAACTGGAAACCGTAATTTGTAAATCTTCTTTACGCAGCTTCTCATCTTCTCTTATCTCGTGGATAATGTCGTGGTCATCGCAGCTATTGTTCTGCGAAAGAGTATCGTTGTTCACCAATCAACAAAGAACAACAGCTAGGACAACAGAACAGAGGAAACCATCGATACTCTTTCGACAACAACAACTACGACAACACGAACGGAGGAAACCATCGATACTCTTTCGACAACAACAAATGGAGAAAGTGAGGAACGCAAGGCGTAGAGGAAAAAAAAGAGAGAGAAAGGACACAACATGAATGAAGACATATGAACACATATAAGCAAAGTGAAAAGGGCACGATTGGGCGGTCGTCTGCAAGGTCGCTCGACAAAATATTACAATGTAAGATTGCGTCAAGATTGAAGATTGTGTCAAGATTGCGTGTATATCATGCCAAGAAACAACATTCAATAAGCAAATTCGATTAAATAAATGGACGAAGAAGGAGATCGATGAATATAGGCCGCCGATTACATGAAAAGCGAAAATGTAAATCGTAAGACTTTGTCTACTTTTTCAATCCATCGATTTTGAACTTCGCCTACTTCTCAATCTACGCGAGAAAAAATCTATGCAGATTTTAACCTATTGAATCGCATGTTAAGTAAAAACGACTTGACATATATGATTTGAATGAAAACAAACGAACAAAAAAGATGGAGAATGCGAAGCATAAATAATATGTTGACTTGACTCTTATTTATAACCTTCGTGTTCAACCGCTTGTCCACCCATCTGTAGTAGCATTGTCTCGAGAAATTTAGACATAAAAGACGATATGTTCAGCCATGCGGTGACGCATTTAAATAAAGAAGACGAAAAGAATAAAGAATTCAAGAAAAGTGTCAGCCCAAAATATTTTTTAAAATTAAACATGATTAGATTGATTAAGTAAGTTAAGTTAGCATTATTTTGGAATTCATGTGGGTAGATGGATGATGTAAGTTTAAGTGAGATTATAGCATGTTGAGAGTGGAGTGGATGACTTGAGAGGTTTAGAAGATAAAGAAATATGTTAGGAATCCAATGCTTCAAGAATCGGGTCATTTGAGCTCTATAGCTCAAGTTATCCCGAAAACACCGATCTATGCACGGATTTGCTTTCTTTCATTGATTTTATTTCAGCTGATTTTCGCTTCACTGGTTTTCGCTTCAATTGATTTTCCTTCACTGATTTTTGCTTGACTAATTTTTGCTTCAGCTGATTTTCGCTTCACTGCTTTTTTGTTTGGTGATTTTCCTTCACTGATTTTTGCTTCATTGGTTTTCGCTTCAAATTGATTTTTGTTTCAATGATTTTTGGTTCAAATTGATTTTGTTTCAGTGATTTTCGGTTCAGCTGAATTTTTTTCAGCTGATTTTCGCTTCAGCTGATTTTCTTTCGGTGATTATACGTAATAAAACTTTTCAAAATTGCGCCTTCGTAGTTATATGGACAAAGATCGACGATGAATCGCTCATATCCAAGTCTCGCACTGCCTTCTTTGTTGAACGATCCATTTTGATTAAAGCAGATGATTCTCGGTGATAATCGAAACTTCGCTTTCACAGAGGAGTTCGCTTCGACATGAGAAAATATATGTACAAGGAAAGAGGATGATGGTGGTGAAGTAATGACTTTGCAATTTATGCTAAATCTCCTCATAGCTAAGTCCGGACTACGCCTTCGCGTTTGGGGCACTCTTTTCGAAGTCTCGACACGATTCTTTATTCGAGCCATCCGTGTTACGAGATGGCAACATGAAAATCTCCTCATATCCAAGTCCGTTGTAGCCCTCGAAAAACATCTCAGACACACCAAAACCTTCGACGTGCGGTTGGTGAAAACCTTAAACAACCTTATGCTTCAAGACTACGCTTCGATGGTGAAGTAGCGACTTTGCAATTTATGAAGCTACAATATCGATAAATATCCTCATATCCAAGTCCGCACTACAAAGAAAAATAGCCAAATACGGAAACCATCAGACAAAAAAAAACCTTATGCTTCTGCACTACGCCTTCTGCTGGTGAAGTAGCAGCTTTGCAATTTATGAAGCTACAATATCTGATAAATATCCTCATATCCAAGTCTGCACTACAGCAAAAATAGCCAAATACGGAAACTACTGTACAAAAAAAAAATCCTAAAAGAAGATTTACAAGTAACAAAGGACAAAAAGCAACATGAAGCAACTCTTTCGACAGCAACAACAGTCCACAAGAACGACCGAAACAATAGCTATGACAACCACGATAACCAACACAGAGATAAGAGAGGATAAGAAAACGTTAAGAAGATTTACAAGTAACACGCGTTAAACCTAAGACCAACTGAAACCGTAATTTGTAAATCTTCTTTACGCAGTTCTCATCTTCTCTTATCTCTGTGACAGTTGTCGTGGTCATCGCAGCTATTGTTCCTGCGAAAGAGTATCAGTGTTCACCAATCAACAGCAACAACAGCTAGGACAACAGGAACAGAGGAAACCACTGATACTCTTTCGACAACAACAGCTACGACAACACGAACGGAGGAAACCACTGATACTCTTTCGACAACAACAGCTGGAGAAAGCAGAGGAACGCAAGGGCGTAGAGGAAAAACAAAGAGAGAGAAAGGACACAACATGAATGAAGACATATGAACACATATAAGCCAAGTGACAAGGGCACGATTGGGCGGTCGTCTGCGCGGTCGCCTGACAAAATATTACAACTGAAGATTGCGTCTGAAGATTGAAGATTGTGTCAAGATTACGTGTATATCGCGCGAAGAAACAACATTCAATAAAGCGATGCGGATTAAATAAATGGGCGAAGAAGGAGATCGATCAATATAGGCCGCCGATTACATGAAAAAGTAGAAAATGTAAATCGCTGGATTAAATGGACGAAGCAGATCTGACTGAATATAGGCCGTCAGATTAAATGAACGAATGGGATGGATTGCATGGTCGTCCATCCCATTCGCTCTTAGTATATATACTTAAAAAAGGAACTACATCACCAGAAAACTAGAGCATTTCTTTGTGTATTGTGAATAGTACTAATATAGTATGGATCTATTCATTTTGGGGAAGTTATACATTGATTCCATTATCATTAGTGACCTTACATGACAATATATGAGCCAAAAGTCCAAAATATCTCCATAAAGACTATAGGTGTTATACAAGGGAATACCGTTTCACCCTAATTTTCTTTTTTCATTTAAAGCTTGAAGTCCTTGCTCAGCAATTAAATAACAACCAAGCTTCACATTTTTTAATTCATCCTCTATTGCAAATAACAAATTTCTGACTCAGAACTTAATTTGACATTTGTGGCACAAACCACCAACATAAAAAAAAACTGAAATAAATGGCAATCAAAGAACAAACCTGCCAATGCCTAATAGATCTAGCAGGTTCCCCTCAAGCCACAAGATTAAAGCTCTGGCTATAACTACACTTACTAGGGAAAAAAAATTATACCTTTGATTTGCTCATATGGTTCTCATTATATTGAGATTATATCCTACAATTGTCCTTTCATTGTGCGTACTACACAACCTTTGTTAGAAGACAGAAGTACCACGGGACTGAATATATTTTCACTCACTATACTAATAAAAGCATTTGTTATGTATTTCACCTTTTCTACATTCTACCAATATTATAAATTCGCCAGTTGAAAAGTAGGCTTAGTTTATGTTGACCTCAAATTTGTAATGAAGATAATCTCACCAAAATTGTACTATCACCAATTTCAATGGAAAATAATTAAACATATACGACCCTCTTTTAGTAATTATTTATACAGGTAATCCCAGAGAAAGGATGTGAATACTTCAAAGAAGAAATAGTTATTGTTCCAATATCTAAATCATGTCAAGTAACATTATATACAGTCATTGTATCTACACTACAAGAGAAATCCTGAATTGCGACGGAATATTACCAACGGTATGAAAACCGTTACAATCACCGACCGAAAATGAGACGCCGTCGGGGAAGATAGTTGCGGAGAAAAGGAATTGCGACGGTTCAATATTCGGTCGGTGAATTTCGTTGTGGTTATTTACCGACAGAGTATTCGATCAGTAAAGTTGTCGGTAAATACGTCCGATGGTCGTCCTTCATTAAAACCAAAACGACGTAGTTTTGGTTTAAACCAAAACGACGTCGTTTTGAAAATGGAATAAACCCTCCTTCTTCCTCCTTTCTTCCTCTCCAGAGCGCAGACCTCCTTTCTTCCTCCTCCGTTCTTCCTTCTCTCTTCTCCCTTCGACGATTCTCGTCCAACTTTCGACTCTATCGCCGCCGGTCGCCGCCGCGTGTCGCCCAGTCGTCTCCTCCAACGCCGACGATCTTTGAAAGGTAAGTCCCTTCTCCTCCTTCCCCTCTTTGTCCGATAAATCTGGATGTAGATTTTGAACTTCAACTATACATATAATGACTTAGCTTGAATTATGTTCTGTAACATAAAATCATCTTGATCACATCTCACTCAAGACTATATATGCTACTAATCCGAAAGCTACGTTTGGTCCAAAAATTAGTAACATAAAATACGGTGAAATTTGTATAAATGAATTTCTGAATATATGTTAATTAAATTATTAAATATATAATGATTCATAAATTATGCCTTTCGGTTGAATTGTTTACTAAATTAATAATTTAGATTGACATGAAAAATCTAATTTAAGTAATATTAACAAATTATCGTGTATTCCTTTTGAAATTGAGGTGATTTATAATGTTCTTATTAAAATTTAAAATTTTATCTGTTAAATTAAATATTAAATATTGAGATGATTTACATTTTTGTCTATGTAGTATTTACCTCCTACTTATTTAATTAAGATAGCTAATTAAGTCATTTGCATAAGGCATAAAAGCAAGAAAATGTTCAAATAGATACATGATAATGCTCTTGATAGTCATAATAGCCAATTGAAACAAAGACCAAAATAAAGGAAAAAAGAAAAGAAAAATACACTAATGTTGTTATGCCTAGCTATTTTTGTAATTGATGCACATTGAGACTAGTCGTTTGTGTATATGTAACTTATTTTGGCAAGCAATTAATTTTTAATGTATGATGTTTATTATAGCTATCTATTTTTTTTATCTAGAGCTAATTTTTACATAGGATAATAAATAAATATATATATATACATCTATATATGTATGTATGTATGTATGTATTATTTAGATTTTTTTGAGTTTTCATCTTATCATTAGAAGTTCCATTGATCAAGTTTAAATTTTATTGTTAAAGTTAAACATTTGGTTGAAGGAAAATTTAAATGGTTATGAGACTTTAGCTTGTGTAATGCTAATTTATGATTATAAAGTGTTTCTTAAGTATGCCGATTGATGAAATTATTAAAAATTGATTTCATTGTATATCGTATGAGATAAGGATGAAAGCATTTTCTTATTGATCTATCTTGAATTTATCTCGATAGTTCATCCATGTAATGGCTAGAGATTGGAAGTGTTTGTTTGTTTGTTTTGTTTTCAATGTGTAGAAAATTTCTTTCTAGTCACTATCACTTATTCTATTTCAAGTTTGGTTGTTGATATTGCTAATATTTTGTCTTTTTTGTTACAATTGCTAGTCTAGAATCTTGTCATAATAGTGAAATTCATTTAAAGTTTAAATAAATATAAATTAGTTAATTTAATTGTATGGTTAACATTTCACTACTATCAAACCCACTATAAGTCTTGTGAATGGTCTCTTTAGCAAGTTTCGCATGTTATCTACTATTCTTAAATAACAAAACATATAACTATATAAATTGAAATGAGGAAAAAGAACATTTAAGCTCGTTCGAAATAAGATAATACAAATATAGTATATTTTCATGCAGGAGAGATGACTAATACATATGGCCCTTTGTCGCCATAACCTAGAATAACAAACATATGAAAGTAGACACTGTAAAAATATTGAGTATTCCATATATAAAGTAAAATTATATAATATCTTCAAATTGTACCAAAAAAAGAAATATTACACTAAAGGATGATCATTTATTCCTATACAAGTTTGAGCAATCCTTGTAGACAACATAATAAATAGATACACTTCACAAATTGAAATATATCGACATCTTGACAAAGATGCTCAAATTACAAAAAATTTGAGCATAACTCAAATAACTACTTAGTGTTGTTTAAGTCCATAAACTTGTAACAAATAGTAAGGTTGGTTAAAATCAAATAGAAGTATGGTGACCTAATTATTTGGTTGTAATTAAAGCAAACACCATATAACTTTACCATTCATAACATAATCATTAATTAGTTACATTTTATCCATTTTATAATCGGAGAAAAGAATTAAAATTAAATTATAGTATATACAAGAAGTGATAGAATAAGGCTATGAGATAGAATTAATACCCTTCACTTTCCTCTTCATTTTCATCATAATTTGAGACAAGTAACATTTTAAATAACATACCATGATTCGCTAATTTTACTTAAGTTTCTTTTCCCATGATTACTTCAACTTGTAATGCGACTTTAAACTTCTTTGTTTTCCTTTTGAACTTGTTTAATGATTGTCTTATATGTAGAGGTTGAAACATTTGTCTTAGAGCGTAAAAACCTAAAAAAAGTATAAAAGATTATCATTTGCTACTAAATAATAACAAAAGATGAAAAAATGTAGAAGTGAATACATATTACCTTTTTATCAAGAACATCCATCGAAATTAAACAGTTTCACAAAGTTTTGTCTTTTATGGTAAATAAACTACAAAATGCATAACATTAAAGAATGATGGTGGAAAAACTCATTAAAACTTACAAAGAATCAAAGTTATATCTTCTTCCATTTTTTCAAGTCTTCTAGTTTATGTATCTTACATCATAATTGTTTTTTTTAACCTAATTGTGCCAAAGTTATGGACCGTCCTTTGACAAAAACCTATGTATTCTAATAGGAAGTAATTGTTGTAAAAGTACATAAAATAATGGCTCTTTAAGCCCAAAAACTTCCCCCTTATTAGCACTGATGACACAACGAGCCATATTAGAGGTGGTATCATGAGGAAACTTATTTGATTTAAGAAATAGACAAAAAGTTTGTTTCTCATTTTTTGACGAAGTGTAACATACAGGTGGAGTCACGTATGACCCATCATCTCTCCTTTTCAAATGAAAATATTTTTTTATATTCACGCTTTCCAAGTCTATTATATCCTTAATTGTGTCTTTCGATTTGTAATCAATACCCATCAAAGTACCTAAAATATTCTTACAAATGTTTTTTTAGCATACATGACATTAAGAATATGCCTCAATAGCAAATCTTTCCAATACAAAAAATTAGAAAAAAATTCTTTTTTTACTCCAATTAAGATCGAGAGCGTAAGGTGAGAAACTCTATTAAATAAAAAACAAATAAAGTATGGTTTTCTTTAAATTGCTAGCCATGGGCATAACTCATTTTGGATACTCTTTAAGGTTTAAAGAGCAAGCAAACAAGGCTACATTTAAAATAATTCAAGTCCTAATTTATTATTTTAACCTTATCTTAAACCTCAACTCATCTTTAGATAATATATAACATTTATAGTAGGATTTATAAATGCTAAATCCTATTATTAGAATTATTTTCTTTGAGACAACTGTATTGTTATAGGCAGCTAATATAGTTATTTTCCATTGTAAAAAATATTTAAAATTCTATTTAATCCTTTACCTTAGTATTTTGGTTATATATCTGAGAGAAATTCCAAAATAAATACACTTCATGATCATCTAATATGCATTATTCCCTTCTAAATATGAAATTAAGTTATGTTACTATTTATTGGGTTTATGTTATCCTAATTCATAAAACAAATAAAAGTACTCTTTAAGGCTACTCTTGTTTCTCTATGCCATTTCAGAATTTTTGTATGAAAATGAGTTTTACCAAGTAGATACTTTAAAGGTATCTGTTATTAGTATGTATGAAAGTTTTCTTTAGTTTGTATGTATTATTATACTCATAGATCTGTAGGATGACCATTCATTACTATTTATCCTCCTCTTTCATCTATATATAGTATGATATTTCCATATGTCAAACCTGATTCAATGAATATTGTTTACCATAGAGTTTTGTATGTTGAAAATGACTTAAAACTCTTACAAGATCTTATCAATTTCTAGGCATGTTAAGCATCACACAAATAATGAATGTAAGAAGAATTAAGGAAACAAAATTATATGCCAACTAAAGAATATAAATCGTCAACCAAAACCTTGCTTCTTTCCCTTTCTTATCAAATACTTCATTTAAGAGACAATATTGTCTTTGAGCTTCAATAGGTGTTTAGTGAATGAAGAAGCGTTAGCGTAGGGCTATATAGAAGCTTCCACTTTTAAAGTATTCCTCTCCCATCTACTCAACCTATAGACTCTCTTTATCATGAATTAAATGTCAAATTATCATAGTTGTAAGTACTTTACTTGATAGCATCATCTTTCACTTATTAAAATATATTACTCTAGGTGTCATATAAAGGCATCATTGCTATGATTTTCCCCAATAATAGGTAAACTCATCAAGCATCAAGATAATGTAGTACTACCACCATCTCCATGTACCATTTGTTAACATTTATTAGGTTTGATTCTTTAAGCTTATAAATTCACCTTTTTGCACCAAGACATTGCGAATCACTTTACAAAAAGTATCAATTTTCACTTTAAATTGAAGATTGAAATTTGCCAATCTTGGAAATACCAACGAAATAAGCGTTGCTGGTAAGTCGAAAGTGGTTGTGCATTGAATTGAACCTTAAACCTTGCTTAATCCTATCTTAAGCAATATTCATTTTGCTTTCCAATTGAGCAATGAATGACACTATTAATGTTGGTTTTCATTGCAGCTTGATCATCTTCATCTGCAATAACGTACTTCAGCAGCACTTCTCTGCATTTCGATTGAGGTCATTGCTTAATCGCTTTTCTTTTGTTGTTATCTGCTCTTGATTCATGTGGGTGTGCATGAACTTCCCATAGCATGTCCCTTAATCGTGTATGTGATGAGTTGCATGATGTGAAAGTTCACAACATACATGTAGTATGGAGAGGTAATTTGCGTTGTGATTACTGGTTGAGATAGAATTGTTTGTTAATTGCAGGGGGACCCTTATATGATAAGGGGGATGTCCAAATTATAGGGGAAGTGCTGCCGAAATTTCAATAGGATCATCGTAGTACATGATGGTTAAATGGTTAAATGAGAACATGAGCTCATTAGTTTTAACTTCTGATCTTATTTTGGAAGTGACTTACAATTATGAAAATCATTTAGGATATTAGTTGATGGTTTAAGTTTGTGAGGATGATAAATGTCGTGCATTGAGTATGACATGTTCCTGAAATTTTATTTAATGTCTTCTAGTTAACATTCACCGTAACTTAAAAAGGTGCAATAATATAATTTTTATTAACTTACCTTATTAAGTAATTTTGAAGGCTTTAAATTGTGTAAGTTAGTTTATGGTCCTTCATATGTAATTTGTATATAATTAACATTTACAACTTGAGTTAGACATTTAATACTGAAATGAGTTCCATTGCATATAAATCCTTGAATCTTTTATGAAAGCTTGTAACCTTTTTTGGATTGTCCATTGCATATAAACTAGATGCATTGAGTATAATATATCATGCCTTGCGTAATAGTTAATTTAAAATAACGGTTTGAAGAAATTTAATGTTGGATTGCATTGCAGATCTATCATCTTCATTGCCCCTGACATTGTGCATTGGTCGTGTCATACTGCAGGAACATTTATCCGTATTTGAATTACGGTTAGTGCCTATGCTGTAGTTAGTAATTTTATCGCTTGATTAATAATCTGGCAATTAATGATTTGGCAAATGCTGTTCCCATTGCATGTCCCTGAACTGTTTATTGATGACCTGCAAATGCGTAAAACTTGAAAACGCACATGTTGGACGGATAGTGAATTTGAGGTGTGATTACTGGTTGAGATAGAAGTGTGTTTCTTTTTCAGGGGACTCTTATTTTTTAAGGGGGTGTCCGAATTATAGGGGAAATGCTGCCTAAATTGCAATAGGATCCTCGTCCTATTGCAAGAGCTTAAATTAGAACATGAGCGCGTTAGTGTAATTATGTGAGGATGATAAATGTTTAGCATTAAGTATGCTATGTCATGCCTTGCGTAAAATATGTCCAATCAAGGTTTGACAGATTGTATTGTAGGGTTTCATTGCAACGCTATCATCTTCATCGCCCGTGTCTTTCTACATTGCCCGTTCTATCATCTTTCAGGAACATTTCTTCGCATTTATGTGTGTGTGTATATATGTACACTATTTTTTAATATAGTGAAAAAAATTGCTCTTGTTTTTATGAAATAGGGGCAAAAATTGCCCGAACCTCATTAAAACTTCTTATGCATTTATTCATTTTCTTATAGTATCACTGCTTGCATATTATTCAGTAAGTAGTATTAAAACATTATTTATATGAATATGAATTCTTTTGTAGAGTTTAAGATGGGAAAATTCAATAGAATTGGAAATTTCAGACTGAGGCAACAAAAGGATAGGGAGTCAATAGTGCAATACATAATGTTGAAGGGGTTTCATGAGAATAAGTCAAAATATATGGATGCATTTGATTGGGAAGAATTATAGGTATGAACAACATAAACCATTAGATTATGTTTTTTAGAAAAGATTATGTACTAAGTCATAAATATTGCATCCTGTATGGAAATATGGAAGAATATAGAGAGTAGATATATATAAAAATCTCTCACGAACAAGTTAGATATGAAGCAAAGGATATATAGGTAGAATATGTAGGATGGGTATTCACTTGGAACAACATGTTAATACTTTCAATCAAATAGTCAATCCACACAGTCAAGGTGACTATTGTAGACTAAGATAAAGTAATGATTTTTTGTTTCTTTTTATCTACTTTTTATGAACATATGGTGACCAACCTCACATTGAGAAAATAAACAAATTAGTAAAAAATAACTTCACAACTACAATATTGGCTCACAACCAATAAATACAAAACACTAGGGAAAGCTTTTAAGGTGAAGGGCTATATATAAGGAGAAATTAGTGTCTTGGGATAAAGTAAAGTAAAGTAAAGACAATTCATCTCAAAATAAATATAGGTCTACATCCAAGGGAAAAAAAGATAGTTTGATACCATAAGTGTGTGTAGACTAGGGCAAATGACGTGTTGTAATGATAGTCAAAATAAAATAACTAGCCTACTACTATAACAGTGATGAGTCTAGGTCAATCCCATAGATAATGTGTGTAAAGTTGTTGAAATGAAATTAATCAATATTTAGGAAAAAGATGGGGTTTGGATTTTGGAAATAATAAAATAACATAAAACTTGACTAATAAAAACAAATTAAAAAAACATGCAAAAAATAATAAAAGTGGGAAATTCGATATCAGCCTAGTTCTTTGGTTCAAAATCAGCCTACATCCTAATTAAACATAATTCATTGATTTGCTATTTTTAAACCTCTCTTAGCAACTATTAATCGTGGGTTAATAATTAACCTGAGTTTTCCCTTATGTAGTATTTAATCAAGATATTATCATTGATTAAATCTAACCACTGAATAACCCAGGATAGGATCTCTAAATTTAATTAGGCAATAGCATTACGAATTAGAAAAATCGATTAATCAAGACAACAACCAAATACGATTCGTCATTTAACCAAGTTTATGTTATCACTAATGATTACGAATCATTAGTCGTTACACATGAATTTCAACATAACAATTATGGATTATATCGAAATTCTAGCAATAGGTTTGTAAATAAATGATTCAATGAACATATTAAAATCATCTTTTCATAATACCCAATGGGTTCATACACAAATAACCGAACTATAACAATAATACGATCATTTATACATAAAACCTAAATCCATATGCCTAGGATAGCACAATCAATTCGATAAGCGAGAAAGAAACAACAAAATATGAAAGAAATGCTTAACATGGGTCATCAGTTTCGATGTCACCTCCGAATCGACATCAGAAACTTAGCTTGCTATGGGTCTCTCTAAAGAAACTGCTTCAACCCCACTCAAAATAACCTTAGCCAAAACCCCTGGTTCTTTCTTCACTGCACCTCCTATTATATTCTCCCTGCGTGACTATTGTCTCCATTGTTATATGATGTGATTAATTAATATGTGGTCCAAACATACTATTCACGTTTTAAAAACTCCCTTATTGAATAGTTGTCTGTGTTAAACGCAGACGTCTGCGACATTTTTTAAGTCCTCAAACATCCAACATGTTGCATTCCTAGCTTTTACTCATAATCAATCAACATTCATCATCTTCAAAAACAGAGCAATCTAATGATAGATTCAAAAAATATGTTTAACTAATATATATTCACGAGTGCATTCAACATCATTCATGATCATAATAATCCACAACTTTGCATATCATTTCATTTCTCCACTACTAAAATTCACATGCAAAATCATAAATCAAAAGACTTTTCAAGGTTGGAATGTGGGTAAAGGTAAGGTGAGATGTATTTAGGTCAAGTAACTTGAAATCCATTAAGTTAGTGAAACAAAGCAACACTCATCAAAAACTGGGTACCGTCAGCTATGATGAATGTAACGTTTATATTTCATAACCCCATTCATCTCTCATACACAAACCATATGAAGCATATACCAATCTAAAGGAATCACTTATACAATTGATGACAATACATTGAAACCACAAAAAGTTAACCTTCTAAGCCAACATCTATCTCATATTCAATATAATTCAATAACACATTCATTACAACTTTAGGAGGATGCATCAAGTATGAATAACCTTTCAAACCACTTATGCACTTACTCCTTGATACATTTATTCAAACAAATTTTTTTCTTTATCTTTTTTTCTTTTTTCTTTCCTCTTATAAAAATTAAAATAAACTACATCAGCATGAGAGTTTCAACAATAAGACATAAAATAACATCCCAACATTAGAACCAACCCACATATATACATACCCCCACACTTATACTTTTGTATATCCACAAACCCAACAATCAACAAATGTTCTACTAACTTTAAGGCTTGGGAAGGACATTTGGTTATATTATCCCTAATGATTATGAATTATTAATCGCTACACATAAATTTCGACATAACAATTACTTATTATATCAAAATTTTAGCAATGGGTTTGTAAATAAACGATTCAATGAATGCATTAAAATCACAATACCCAATGAATTCATACATAAATAATTGAACAATAACAAAAATAAGATTATCCATACACAAAACCCAAATCAATTAACATAGGATAACACAATCAATTGCTAATGAGAGAAAGAAACAATAAAAACAGTCAAATACACTTAACCTAGGTCGTTAATGTAGATATCACCACCGAACTGGCGTCGGAATGTTACCCTTCCATGGGTCTCTTCTGAAAAAATGTTTCAACCCCCATTGAATAATGTCTCCCACTGAAGCCCCTTCTATCGCCTCTCTACCACACCTCCCTTCTGTTATATTTCATCCTATCTTTTGGTTTAATCCAATCGAAACAAGGTTAAACGAAGAGCAACTTACCCGTAAATTGTTTCAAACTGTCGAAAATCCCCAAAGATCGAAAGCTCTAAACTCTTCTTCCTCTTCTCCTCCTACGACACTTTTCTCTTCTTTCTCTTCTCTTTTCTTTCTTTCTTCTAATTCTAACACTTAAGTCTTAAATGGAGGCGCAAGGACCATAATGCCCCTCCATGCAAAGCTTTAAGTGATCCAACTCAAGTGATCTTCCCAAAATGCCCTCACGCATAATTTATCCTTTCATTTCCCTTATACCATATTCAATTCAAATAAATCCCAATTATACACTAATACTACCCATTTAATCAAATAAAGCCACAAACATATAATTAACACAATTCATACCTAATGACATCATTAAAAAAATTTCGGAGTCCAACATCTCTCCCCCTCTTAAAAAAACATTCGTCCTCGAAATTTACCTGAAACATCGAAGAGATACGGATACTTCTCCTTCATAGCTTCTAGTGGCTCCCATGTAGCCTCCTCTACCGAATGATTCCTCCATAGGATTTTGACTAGTTGAACTGTCTTGTTCCTGAGGACTTTTTCCTTAGTATCCAAAATTTCCACTGGAATTTCTTCATAACTCAGATCATCTTGCAACTGAACCTCACTAGCCTGAATGATATGAGAAGGATCCGATCTATACCTCCTCAGCATGGAAACATGGAAGACATCGTGAATCTGCGACAATTCCGGAGGTAACGCCAACCTGTAGGCGAGTGGCCCAATCCTCTCAAGGATTTCATAAGGACCCACATACCTCGGACTCAACTTACCCTTCTTGCCAAACGTCAACACTCCTTTCCAAGGAGATGTCTTAAGGAACACCTTTTTATCGACTTCATACTCCATCTCCTTTCGGTGAACATCAACATAACTCTTCATCCTATCCTGTGCTGCCTTAAGTCGCTGCTTAACCAGATTGACTTTCTCAACCGTCATCTGAATCAATTCTGGTCCTACCAGTTTCCTCTCTCCTTCTTCATCCCAACAAATCGGAGTCCTACACCTCCTACCATACAATGCCTCATAAAGAGCCATCTGGATGCTCGAATGGTACGAATTATTATAAGCGAATTCGACCAATGGCAAATGTTCATCCCAAGCTCCCTTAAAATTCATCACACATGCCCTGAGCATCCCCTCAAGAGTCCGAATGATCCTCTCAGATTGACCATCCGTCTGAGGATGAAAAGCCGTACTAAAATGCAGCTTAGTCCCCAAAGCTTTCTGCAAACTCCCCCAAAACCTCGAAGTAAACCGAGGGTCTCTATCAGACACAATCGAATCTAGAATCCCATGCAACCTCACTATCTCATCAATATACTTCTTTGCTAGCACATGCAAAGAATCAGTCTGCTTGATCGCCAAGAAGTGAGCTGACTTCGTCAATCGATCCACAATAACCCATATGGCATCATGCCTCCTACTGGTCTTAGGCAAACCCATCAGAAAATCCATGGTCACTCTTTGCCACTTCCATTCGGGGATGGACAATGGCCTCAACATGCCTGAAGGTGCCTGGTGTTCAGCCTTGACTTGCTGACACACTAGACATTTGCTCACAAACTCTGCTACATCCCTCTTCATGCCCTTCCACCAAAAATGCTCTCTCAGATCCCTATACATCCTGGTACTACCTGGATGCATGACATAAGGCGCATTGTGTGCCTCATCCAGAATCTCATCCTTAACTACCTACACATCCGGAATACACAGCCTGTTACCCACTGTCATCAGCCCATCATCCCTCACCTCTATCTCAGAAATCTTGCCATTCCAAATTTCCTCTCTAAGCTTACTCAAATCAGCATCTTGTGGCTGCAATACCCTAACCTTTTCCTTTAGCATCGGTCTCACTCGAAAATTAGCCAGAAGACAATCCGGCTCTTCCTGCTTCAAGCTTATCTTAAGCTTGGCCATCTCTTCCAATAAAGGAAGATAAACTGTCCGAACATGAGCAATCGAAGACTTCCTACTCAAAGCATCCGCCACTACATTGGCCTTGCTCGGATGATACTCGATCAGCAAATCATAATCCTTAAGAAATTCAATCCACCTTCTCTGCCTCAAATTCAGTTCCTTCTGGCTCAACAAGTACTTAAGACTCTTATTGTTAGAACCCGATCCCGAGACCGGATCCCAACTCCAACTATTTATACCTTAACATTAACGCTCATGCTCTTGCTTACATTCCACACCTATTGGACCCGTTTTCAAAGTCCAAAATTTCGGAGCCCTAAAGCTTGTGCTCCCTACTTTGCAGCGTTTGATGCTATGGTTCCATAAGGGTGATAAGCGTACACTACCTAATCATTAAAATCACATTTAGACTTGTTCATATCAATGTAGCTTAAGGCCTCACGTTCACACAGAGGCAGGAATCACCTTAATCGGAGTCATATAACTCAAGATACACTCCAAAAATCTAAAAGAGTTCATACCCAAAACATGCCCTCTTAACTGACCTTTCACTTGTTTTAGAACAAACTTTCTCAATTTAACTCCAATTGATACTGAATTTTATGGAGTGAAAGATATGTGTCTTATAAATCCAATGGTTCAAGCCTCACCTCATTTGGAGGTCGTATGAGAGAATTATGCCGGAAACATTAGACCATGCTCACTTCTGAAATCGGATTGAAACTCTTTTGGCACGATTTGCTATAACTTTTAATCTATAGCTCCAAATGCTTTCGTTCTTTCACCATACGAAAGTAGACATCTAGATCTACAACTCTCATGAAGACTACAAAGGCTGATTCTATCTCCTACATTCTGCAGCGTCCTATTTTTCCATCATTTGATTTCTATCATCTGGTTTTCTATCGTCTGATTTCTATCTTCTGCTTTTCTATCTTCTGCTTTTCTATCTTCTGCTTTTCTATCTTCTGATTTCTATCTTCTTCTTTTCTATCTTCTGCTTTCTATCTTCTGCTTTTCTATCTTCTGATTTCTATCTTCTGCTTTTCTATCTTCTGCTTTTCTATCTTCCGATTTCTATCTTCCGATTTCTATCTTACGCTTTTCTACCTTCCGATTTCTATCTTACCTTTTCTACCTTCCGATTTCTATCTTACCTTTTCTATCTTGATTTCTATCTTACGCTTTTCTATCTTCTGATTTCTATCTTTTGCTTTTCTATCTTTTGCTTTTCTATCTTGATTTCTATCTTACGCTTTTCTACCTTCTCGCTTTTCTACCTTTGATTTCTATCTTACGCTTTTCTATCTTACGCTTTTCTATCTTCTCGATTTCTATCTTACGCTTTTCTATCTTACGCTTTTCTACCTTCGATTTCTATCTTACCTTTTCTATCTTCTGATTTCTATCTTACGCTTTCCTTCATACGCTTTTCTATCTTGATTTCCTTCCTTCGATTTCTATCTTCCGATTTCCTTCCTTCTGATTTCTATCTTTTGATTTCCTTCCTTCTGATTTCTATCTTCTGATTTCTATCTTCTACTTTTCTATCTTCTGATTTCCATCTTCTACTTTCCTTCCTTCTGCTTTTCTATCTTCTGATTTCCTTCCTTCTGATTTCCTTCCTTCTGATTTCTATCTTCTGATTTCCTTCCTTCTGCTTTTCTATCTTCTGATTTCTATCTTCTGCTTTCCTTCCTTCTGCTTTTCTATCTTCTGATTTCCTTCCTTCTGATTTCTATCTTCTGATTTCCTTCCTTCTGATTTCTATCTTCTGATTTCCTTCCTTCTGATTTCCTTGTAAGGCTCATATCTTTTAACTCCGAACTCCAAATTTAGCAAATGATATACCCTTGGAAAGCTCTAACCTTCTACTACAATATTCATGAAGTCTCATTTATCTAATTCAAGTCTTACAAAGGTCAAAATCTGAGGCGAAGTTCTGTCAAATTTTGGGAAAATTTGATAGCTCTTCCCTTGAAAGTACATCTATCCAATTTTTCAATCCTAATACTTCCACCTGCGTAAGACTCTTCATACAACCTCATATAACATGATTAAACCCTAAGGTATCTTCAAACACCATTCGAAGCAACAGCCACACTCTTAATCATCTATCATATCCAAACTATAATAATGATGCAATTGGCTTAAACATGCATGGATTTCTCAAAATACATTTGAACTTAGCATTCTTGCATTTCATTTACGTTCAAAGTGAGTAGCTTGCAATGCTTTAGTGGTCATTTCAAGCCCTTTTTACAACATAGTTCAAATACACTTCCAAAATACTACACTTTTCTTAAATGCATCTAAAGCATTGTTTACAACAATTTGCTTGAAATACATCAAAACATAATTCTTGGAGTATGCCTGAGCTCATTCTTCATGATCCCGATCTTTACCGAGATGGGACGGGAAGGTGGGGGTGAGCTTTCATCGTGGGTGACACATTTATATTTAGGCTAATAAGCTACATTGCTTCATTAATCATACTTTTAGCAACTTGCATAGAAATCATGCAATTCATGAAATTTATCAATCTCAAAACATAATGTTCATGCTTCATATCATTCTCATTCTTGCAAAATATACGCTAACATGTAAACACATAGCTGATGGTTCGAAAAGTCCACGGGTTACTGATGAGCTACACAAGTGTAGTCATATGCTGAGGAGTCCTAAAAGGAACATCCTATGCCACAATCGGGCAGCCGGGCGAAGGCTATACTGGTCGACGTGCACGTGACTTTGCTGGTGGACTTAACTAACCCACATAACACTTAATTTCATGCATAAAAGCTGGACTTGTCTTGTCCGCTGACTAATTTTCTGAAAATGGATATTCAAGCATCCATAAAGCTGATCATGCTTAAAGCACATTTCATGCTTAGCTCACATTTCATGATCTCATTCATGCTCATCCAATTTATGGCAATTTCAAGCAATGTCATGCACTAATCAATTTCTCACCTAATGGCAATCATCCATCAATTTATACACAATCAAAAGTCAATCAATGCTCATTCTAAGATAGTTGGAAAAACATTAATTTTCCTTAGTTAAGATAATATTTAAAGCATTACTAACATAAAGATAAAAGTGAAACCCACCTTATATCCTTGCTTAAGCTTGCCTAAGGAAGTTCCTCTTCTTGTTTTCCTCTTCTTTCTTGTCCTCCTTCATTCATGGCAAGGAAAGAACCTCACATCATTTAGGGTTTCTAAAATTGAAAACCTAATGAACCTTAATCATGAAATCAACCTAGAATCACTAAACCCATCTTCTTTCTAAGCTTTCTAAACCATAAAATCAAGCCAAACTCAAACTACATTTCATAACTTACCTTGAATCTTTACTCAACCCAAGGGTTTCTTGTATCAAAATAAAGCTTAGACTCTCCTCTTCACTTTTCTTCTTGCTCTTTCTTAAAAACTCACTCACTTTCATGGAAATGCCAAAACCCTAGCAAGCTCCTTTCTTCTTCTCCTTTCTTTCCTCTTCTACGTAAACTTCTCCCTCTTCTCCTTTAAATTTCAGTAAATCTCACTTCTTCCTACACTAACTCACTTAAACTCCTCCTTTTATACTTCTTCTCTAATCCACTTAAGCCCAAAAGGCCCAAGCCTTCATTTAATTCTTTCTTCTTTCATTTTTCCTACATCCTCCTTACTTCCTCTTTATCCTACAACTTACTTAGGCCCAATTATCTTTAAGCCCATTTTATCTTTCTTTTCTTTCCTACCTCATTAAAACCCAACTAATTCATTTAATTCCATTAACTCATTACCTAACATCTTTAATGCCAACTCATATTACTCAATGTCAAGTTAATTAATGTTAACATAATTTACTTAATTACTCTAATCATGCTTAATTACATAAAAAATTTTGGGGCTAACACTTATGATCAATAAAGATCCTCGTCTGAACTCCATACAGGTAATGCCTCCAAATCTTCAAGGCAAAGATCACAGCTGCTAACTCCAAATCATGCGTCGGATAATTCAACTCATACGGCTTCAGCTGCCTCGAAGCATAAGCAATCACCCGATCTCCCTGCATCAAAACACAGCCAAGACCCTTCCTCGAAGCATCACTATACACAGTATAGCCCTCATCTCCAGAAGTCAAAACCAGAATCGGAGCACTCGTCAACCTGTGCTTGAGCTCCTCGAAGCTCCTCTGACACTCATCACTCCAAAGAAACTTCTGATTTTTCCTCAACAACTTCGTCATTGGAGCGGATATCATAGATAATCCCTCCACAAACCTGCTGTAGTAACCTGCCAAACCCAGAAAACTCCTCACTTCTGCTACATTCTTCGGGGCTTCCCAATTCACCACAGCTTCTACCTTCTTTGGATCCACATGCACTCCCTGTTTTGAAATCACATGTCCAAGAAATGCAACTTCCCTCAGCCAAAATTTGCATTTATCGAATTTGACATACAGCTCATTCCTCCTCAAAGTCTCCAAAGAAATCCTCAAATGCTCTTTATGCTCCCGATCACTCTTGGAATAAACCAATATATCATCAATGAAGACAATGATAAATTGGTCCAAGAATGGCTTAAAGACTCGATTCATCAAATCCATAAAAGCTGCAGGGGCATTCGTCAATCCGAAAGGCATCACCATAAACTCAAAATGCCCATACCGCGTCCTAAAAGCAGTCTTTGACACATCCGACTCCTTAATCCTCAACTGATGGTAACCCGATCTCAAGTCTATCTTAGAGAAGACTTTCGCTCCTTGCAATTGATCAAACAGATCATCAATGCGAGGAAGCGGATACCTGTTCTTCACAGTGACCTGATTCAGCTTCCTATAGTCCACACACATCCTCAACGAGCCATCTTTCTTCTTCACAAATAGGACCGGAGCTCCCCAAGGTGAAGAACTCGGTCTAACGTACCCTTTCTCCAACATCTCCTCTAACTGCTCCTTAAGCTCTTTCAATTCTGCCGGAGCCATCCGGTAGGGTGGAATTGAAATCGGTGCAGTACCTGAGAGAAGCTCAATGGGAAACTCAATTTCCCTAGCTGGCGGTAATTCTGGCAATTGCTCAGGAAAGACATCCGAGAATTCCTTGACCACTGGAATATCCTCCAGCTTCCCTCTATCTGCCCTGGTGTCCACCACATAGGCCAAAAATGCCTCACAACCCTTCCTCATCATCTTTTCTCTTTGTCAATCTTTGAAACAATTTCAGGCGGACACCTTTTCATCCCCGAAGAACACCACTCTTCTGCCATCACCCAAATCAAATTCTACCGTCGTCTGCTTACAATCCAAACGGGCATTATACTTCTCCAACGTATCCATACCCATAATCACATCCAATCCTCCTATTTTCAGTGGCATCAAATCTACCACCAGCCGTGCTCCACCAATACAAAGCTCACAACCTCTATACACTTGACTAATCACAATGTACTGGCCGATCAGAGTACTCACCATCAGCGGAGTATCCAATGGGCTCACAATCCTATCATACAAAGGTCTACTCGACAAAAAAACGAGTGAGTAGAACCTGGATCAATCAAAACAAGCACATCATTAGCAAATAATCTAGCCATACCAGTGACAACATCTGGAGTGGCCTCTGCATCCTCCCGAGTCATTGCAAACACTCTAGTCGGTGCCTGCCCCCTGGGTCTATCTGGAAGACTCACTCTCTTGGCTGCATCAGAACTACCCACTTCTATTGCAGTCCTTTGACCCACAGTCTCTGGCCTCCTGGAAGCTTGCATCTGAGATCCCTCTCTTCTGGATGGCTAAGGACACTCTCTGGCCCTGTGTCCTTTCTGTCCACAATTGAAACATGCTCCCGTCAATCGGTAACACTCTCCACCATGGAAATTGGTGCAGTGTTCACACTTAGGGACGGATGACTTGTCCCCATCTCCCCTTCTACTGCTGCCCACTGTTGAGGCTTGGTGAGAAACAGTAGAAGTCCTCATCGGTCTCGGTCGACTGGCACCACTGCTCATCTCCTCAGACTGAACAGGGTAGCTCCTAGCACTCCTGTCTGACATAGGAGTACTAGTGCTACCTCCCCTCCTGAACTGCTCTCTGCCCTTTCTCTTCTTATTCACTGCACTCTTGATATTCTCAATATTTTCCACCCTCAAAGCTGCCTCAACTAATTGCTGGAAGTCATAAAAATTCTGCACTATCACCTTCTCTCTGATAGCTAAGTGCAGACCCGACTCAAACCGGCGACATCTAGCAGTCTCATTCAGCATTAGATCTGAAGCATACCTCGTCAACTGAGTGAACCGATGCTCATACTCACTGACTGTCATCTCCCTCTGGGTGAGACTAAGGAACTCCCTCTGCTTCTGCTGAATGTAAACCTCTGATAGGTACTTCTTCTTAAAAGCAGCCAAGAAGTTCTGCCATGACAACCCTACGGGTCTCATCTGACTGCCTGACACGGTCTCCCACCAATGCAGAGCATCTCCTTGAAGCAAACTTGCAGCATAAACAACTCTCTCATCACCCTCACAGTCCATCTGATCCAGCACTCTCTCAGTCTTTCTCAACCAAGTCTCGGCTTCTTCTGGATCTGATGTCCCAAAGAAATCGACTACCCCATACTTCCTCAACTTGTCGAATCGTCTGCCCTTCTTAGCCGGGGCTGAAACCGAAGGCTGTGGCATTTGACCCATAGCCTGGAAAAACGCCTGAGTAAAAGCTTGGAACATCCTCGGATCCAATGGAGGCACTTGCTTCTGTGGCACTGACGACTCCTGAGTCTGCGAAGGCATGGGTTCATTGCCTAACCCTACAGAAGCCTCAGCATTTCCTGGGGCTACCGACTCATCAGTCCTCTCCTCTCTAGTCGAAGAGTCAGGTGCAACAGATCCTTGTAGAACTCCTCGTGTCCATTTACGAGGTGGCATCGTACTCTTTCAAAGGTAAACACTAAGAATTAGCTATATGTCAATCGTACGTTCTACATGTATGCATGATATGCAAGAAATCAAATGCAGCAAATAATCATATATCACACAGTTCCTCCTACTATGCAGTCTAAGTCGAGGACACTAAACCTAGGCGCTCTGATACCAAACATGTTGGGCCCGGGCCCCGAAACCCTTGTAACATCCCGTTACCGATGGGATGTGTACAGTTCATTGCATTCGTATTTGGCATGTGCATGCATTATAGAGTTTGTGTAAAATTGGCATTTGTACGTACATACATGTATGACATATTTTCGACTTAATTTGGACAATTTGAATTTGGAGATGATTAGGTCATGTGTGGAAATTAGGTCATATTAGACTCAGAAATTGAATTTGAATGGGAAATGAAAGTTAGGAAGTTGAATTATGAAATTGGAGTATATGATAATGAGTTTTCTATTTTTGAGGATTTATAGGAATTTCTCTGGAATTTTTGGAGCAATAGGCTCGGACCGAAAAATTGATCAATGACGGGTTAATTGGATCTTCGGTTTCGAAATTGGTTATCCAATGGCACGGATAGGTTAGAAAATTTGAATTGAGGAATTAGGGTTTGACCATTGGAATTCGGGAGAAATTAGAATCAGAAATTGGATTGGGATTGTTCGATCTTGGACTTGTGGTAATTTCCATTGCCAAACAAGCCTTAAACCTTTTGATATAAAACCAACCTCTTTAAATTTTCTTCTCGCACGAAGCTTTCTTCTTCTTCTTCTTCTTCTTCTTCGTGATCTTCTTTGCTTGGAGATTTGAGGCTTTAATCCCGTAAGTTTGCTTCCTTCTTGCTTTTGATAGTTGGATTCGTTGATTTATTGAGTTAGATTGATGATTTAATTTGTATATTTGAGGATTTGTGAAGTAAGGTTTCCGATTGGGTATTTTCGTTAGTTTTAGGGTTGAAATTTGGGGGTAATGATGATTTGATGAAATAGAAGCTAATGATTAGTTGTATGATATGTATGGAATTATTTAGAAGTGAATTGTAAGAAGAAAATCTGGATTTGGAAATGATAGCTGTCGAAAATCTGGAGATTTCTGGGTTTTCTGGGCGTGTCCGTAGTTGCACGCCGTGGCGCATGACGAACACGCCGCAATGAAAGCGAATTTGCCAGACGCCATGACGATGCGTAAGGCTGCTACCGCGATGAGGACGAATGACGCGTTTGCCACTGGCGAGGCGTTTGTTTACTGCAATGAGGCGTAGTTTTGCCATGAACGTAAAGGAATGGGAGCTTCATGGCGAGGATCCGACGCATGGCGAGGGAGGCTGGATTTCCGAAAGTGGAATTTTTGAGGTTTTTAATTGGGAGATTTAGAAATTTGGGATTTAGGAAATTGATGATTCAATTAGTTATGGATTAAATTCAATTTGGAGATTAGGAATTTGGAAATTTAGAAATTGAGATCGGGAAATTTGGAATTTGGGTCGGAAATGTCATAACACATATAGTACGTACATTATTTGATTCTTATGCATCATTGGACATTAGAATTGGTACATTTTATAATGTTATTTATAATTTGATTGTTATAGCGGCTCAAGTGGATCGCCGATCATCAGACGTAGGCGAGACTTCCCGGCAGTAGCTCAGAAGTTCTGAGGTGAGTAACCTAGTTGGTTTCTCAACCTTTATGTGTTTAATTTTATGCAAATATGCCATGTGGAGTTAAGGACGGATTTTATGTGTTTGATTTGATTGATTCCGGACCACGGGTGTTCGGGATATTTGGACTGTGATATAGAAGTGTTGGTCGTGCATAAATTGTTCATAATTGATTTCAAATGGTGAGAATTAGGTATATGGAATTCTAATATGATGCATGTATTGTAAAGTGGACATGTGCATACATGCATAATAAAGATGATCGAGATAAAAAGCGGTTGTGACCGGTGCAGCCATTGTATATGAGAGCTTTAAGCTCAACGCACAGGGCTTCGTGCCCAACGATTGTCAGAGCTATATGCTCAACGTATTAGGGCTTTTGAGCCCAATGTTTTAGAGCCTATGGCTCAATGTATATGAGCTCAGGCGCACAGTCACAACAATGAAAGAAAATGAAAGAGTCACATGCACATTAGATATATGAATATTTATATGCGAAGTGTGTGAATTTGGTAATGCATGGATTAATTTGGAATGTGATATTATGTGATACAATGTGAATTGATTGTATATGTATGAGTTGAGTAAACCATCGATGATGGTTACTCATTGAGTTTCGCAAACTCACCCAAATTGCGACTATTTTTCAGGACAGTGATAGTTTGATTTCTAGCTCCGATCAGTGAGACTTATCCTGCTGTGTGTGTGCCGGCGAGAGGAGCATGACCCACAGGTCTGTCAGCTGGGGATCTTTTGGGGGTATTTTGTGGATGACTTTTGTAGGAGCTATGTTAGTTCTTTTGGACTTGTACAACTATATATATAGTCTGATGATGTAATTGTGGCTTTAGGAAATGAAATGAGAAGTACAATTTGGTTTTAAAATTTATCGAATATGATATTACTGCTTTATTTATATTGATGCCATGAGGTTATAGAAATGATCGAATCGTAGTGCACCCTCGTCGTAGGTTGTGCATCGGTACGACCTACGGGTGACCCGGTGTATACTCTACGGTGAGGGGGCGCTACATTAGGTGGTATCAGAGCATGGTTTGGCATCTTTTGGACATAGTATATTTTAGGCTTGAATTTCGTAAGGAAAGCAAGAAATTGATCAGATTTGTGACTTTATTGTAGGTCATCCATTTTTGGTGATCAAGTTGATCAACCAGCTGACCAAGGATCTGTCGGAGCGAGTAGGGAGTCTTCTGTACCGATGTTTGAGGAGCAGCCTCCGGTAGTTCCCATGAGACGGGAACGGAGGTATGATCGCTGCGTGGCGGAACATCGCTTTTCTATGGCAAGATGAGACCTGCTGAGGCAGAGGGTTAGTTGGAGAGGACCGAGCGGGTCCTAGATCAGATGGATTGTGACCCTGAGGAGTGCTTCGACTATGCTGTTTCTTTGCTCCAGGGTCCGGCTTATCAGTGGTGGAAGACTGTCCCGGGTAGTTCCACCAGGCCGTGTGTGTTGACTTGGGCTGACTTTCTGAGGGCTTTTCGGGATAATTTTATGCCCAAGGAGTATTTGGATATGAAGATGCAGGACTTCTTAGAGTTGAGACAGGGATCGATGACAGTGGCAGATTATGAGGTCAGATTTAATGAAGCTGTCAGTGTCGTCTGTTACGATTGCCTCCGAGGGTGATAGGTCTTGGGAGATTTGAGGGAGGGCTGAATCTGGATATTCGTGCAGTTAGCCCGGTCGGATATGGGTACCTTTGTGGAGATGAGATCATTCAGATCGAGTTGCCTGACTCTTGAGGAGCCGTGGTGAGATCGGTCGAGGATCTGGAGGTAAGAGATCGATGTGATCAAGGTAGCTCAGAGAGCACAGCGAGCCTTGAGCGAGTTGATCGGTGGGGATTGACGGTCGGGTTCGATCTGAGAGGAGATTTGGGCGGTGGGAGTGGCGATAGTAATGGCGAGAGGCGGTCGAGCCTTGCGGCTTGTATTCATTGCGATAAGAGGCACATGGAAGTCTTTGGAGAGTGGCAGAGCTTGCTTAGCTTGTGGTTCGATGGACCACATGATCGAGTTGTCCTCGACTTTGGGAGTCGATCATTTGCTAGTGGGAGAGTGGTAGTAGCTCGACCTGCAGCAGAGAGTAATGTGATGGACTGGATTTAGGGGGAGGCGGGCCGGGGTAGAGACGGAGATTCCTATATGGGGACCGAGGACGAGGCGATGAGTCGCAGATCTGTGTCGTGGTCTACGCCATGACTAGGCGGGAGGCCCAGATTCTCTGAGGTGGTTGCAGTTTGCTTCTACTCGGATATAGAGGTGTATGCATTGATAGATCCGGGGTCTACGATTCATTTATTGCACCGCATGTGGCATGTAGATTGCATGTGGATAGGGAGATGCTACAGTATGGGTTGCAGGTGAGTACACCTTTGGGTAGTACTACTGCTTTAGGTGAGATCTGCAGGGATGCCCGATTGGTAGATTCAGCGAGATGAGTCTGATTTGATTGTGTTACCCTTCAGGAGATTGATTTGATTTTGGGGATAGGCGGCTCCATCGCCCATGGGCTATTTTGGATTGTTATACCAAGGAGGTAGTATTGGAGTCTCTGGTCACGAGTTTGTATTTGAGGTGTTAGTCGGCGATTGCCAGCGGGGATGATTTCGTTTGTGAGTGCTTTGAGGTTGATGAGAGGTGGCTGTGAGGCTTATTTGGCGCATGTGGTGGACTCTAGAGTACAGCAGAGGTTGCAGGATGTCCCTGTGATCGTGGAGTTCCCATATGTGTTTCCCGAGGAGTTCTGGGGCTTGCCACGGATCGGGAGGCGAGTTGAGATAGACCTCGTTCCAGGTACCGCTCCTATATTGATACCTCCGTATAGGATGGCACCGGTAGAACTGAGAGAACTTAAGGCTCAGTTGCAGGAGTTGTTGGATAAGAGGTTCATCAGGCCGAGTGTTTCACCGTGGGGAGCTCTGGTATTGTTTGTGAAGAAGAAGGACGGGACTATGAGGCTTTGCATCGATTACAGGCAGCTCAATCGGGTTACTGTTAAGAATAAGTACCCACTGCCTAGGATCGATGACTTATTTGATCAGTTGCAGGGAGCTCAAGTGTTCACCAAGTTGGATTTGAGATCCGATTATTATCAGTTGAGGATCGCAGAGGCCGATGTGCCTAAGAGCGCTTTTAGGAGCAGGTATGGGCATTACGAGTTCTTAGTGATGCCGTTCGGGTTGACTAATGCCCCGGCAGCCTTCATGGCCTTGATGAATAGGGTCTTTCAGCCATACCTGGATCAGTTTGTGATCGTATTCATTGATGATATCCTAGTGTATTCGAGGTCAGAGCAGAGCATGCGACATCCGAGGATTGTGTTAGATTATGAGAGAGAGGCGTTGTATGCCAAATTCACTAAGTGTGAATTTTGGCTCGATGAGTGGTGTTCCTAGGCCACATCGTGTATCCGGTGAGGGTATCCGGGTGGATCCTCACAAGATCGGCGATGAGGAGTTGGGAGATTCCGAGGAACGTGTCGAGCCGAGGAGTTTCCTCGGATTAGCGAATATTACGGAGGTTTGTCGAGGGTTTTCATGATCTCGCCCTCGACAAGACTTACGAGGAAGGAGTAGCCTTGATTGGACGAGATGAGTGTCGAGGAGTTTCGATGAGTTGATACATCGGTTGACGCGGCGGCGGTGTTAGCCCCGCCATCCGGAGCGGGAGGATTGAGGTGTTCATTGATGCTTCTGGCGAGGTTTAAGTTGTGTGCCGATGCGGCATGGAGAGTCATAGCCTATGCATCGAGGCAGTTGAGAGCCCATGAGGTAATTATCCTGCATGACACCGGAGTTAGCGTAGCTTGTATTTGCTTTGAAGATCTGGAGACATTATCGTATGAGAGACCTTCGGATCTTCACCGATCATAAGAGTTTGAGGTACTTGTTGAGTCGTGAGAGTGAATCGAAGCGAGGAGCTGGTTAGAGTCGCTAAGGATTACGATGTTGCACTATCGAGTACCACCCGGGGAAAGCCAATGTGGTGGTCGATACATCGAGTAGGAGATCGCATGGTAGTCTGGCTCGTATTGTGTTTGAGATTGCCGTGTTTAGTTGGTTGAGAGCTCTCAATGTGCGGATGGATTTGAGTCGAGGGAGCTCGATGGCGACTTTGAGGTCGAGGCCGGTGTTGCATGATCGAATCGGGAGGGTTCGGGATCGGGATCGGCATTGGTGAGGCGATGGATGAGTCGGATCGGGATGGCGACCGAGTTTGGTGAGAGATGATACTTTGTGGATGGGCGGAGGTTGTGTGTTGGATGTGGAGGATGCGAGACGAGAGATTCGGAGGAGGCTCATTTGGCTGCTTATGCCATGCATCCCGGTGTCACCAAGATGTATCGCACTCTTAAGTTGCATTCGGTGGCGGTATGAAGAGGCATGTAGCAGAGTTTATTTCTCGGTGTTTGACGTGCCAGCAGGTTAAGGCTGAGCACCAGGCCCCAGTTGGGAGATTGCATTCGTTGCCCATTTCGGAGTGGAAATGGGAGTGTATTACGATGGATTTTATTATGGGGTTGCCCAGGACGCCGAGGCAGAGTGATGCTATCTGGGTCATAGTGGACCGATTGACTAAATCGGCTCACTTTTTGGCAGTGAGGGAGAGTAATACCCTTGATCAGTTGGCCCAGAAGTATGTAGCGTAGATAGTTATTGCATGGGGTCCCGATTTGATAGTGTCGATAGGGATCCCAGATTTACTTCGAGGTTACGGAGGAGCTGTAGTCATTATGGGGACGATTGAACTTCAAAGACGCTGCGTTTCATCCTCGAACAGATGGGCGAGTGAGAGGACTATTCGAGCGAGTTGAGGATATGTTGAGAGCCCGTGTGTTGGAGTTCCGAGTGCATGGGATCGATTTGCCTCTGGTAGAGTTTGCATATAATAATCGATGCAGCAAACATTGGGATGGCACCGTATGAGGCGCTTTATGGAGACGTGTAGATCCCTCTTTATTGGGATGAAGAGGGTATGAGGATATTAGAGGTCCCGAGTGATCCAGACACGATAGATAAGGTGCAGTTGATTGAGTCGCATTAAAGCGGCTCGGGGATGTGCGTAAGAGCTATGTGGATCAAGTTTGAGAGAGACGGAGTATCTTTGTAGGAGATAGGGTGTTCTCGAGTGTCTCCGTGGAGAGGAGTTACGAGATTTGGCGATGGGCAAGTTGAGTCCTCGGTATATTGGTCCGTATGAGATTACCGAGAGGATTGGACCGTTAAGCGTATAGATTGGCTTTGCGAGTGAGATGTCTCGATTGCATGACGCGTCTTTCATGTGAGCATGCTTGGAGATATCGATCGACCCGATTCATGTGATTCCGGCTCGGGAGATAGAGATAGCCGGTGATCGAGTTATGTTGAGGGAGTGCGGATTATTGGATCGCATGGTTCAGCGATTGAGATCTCGGGTGATTCCATTGGTAAAGTCCTTTGGAAAAACCATTCGACCGAGGAGGTGACTTGGGAGATCGAGGAGCACATGAGGAGGTATCCTCATCATTTGATCATCGGTAAGAAAATTTGGGACGAAATTTTTATTAGAGAGGAGAATTGTAACATCCCGTTACCGATGGGATGTGTACAGTTCATTGCATTCGTATTTGGCATGTGCATGCATTATAGAGTTTGTGTAAAATTGGCATTTGTACGTACATACATGTATGACATATTTCCGACTTAATTTGGACAATTTGAATTTGGAGATGATTAGGTCATGTGTGGAAATTAGGTCATATTAGACTCGGAAATTGAATTTGAATGGGAAATGAAAGTTAGGAAGTTGAATTATGAAATTGGAGTATATGATAATGAGTTTTCTATTTTTGAGGATTTATAGGAATTTCTTTGGAATTTTCGGAGCAATAGGCTCGGACCGAAAAATTGATCAATGACGGGTTAATTGGATCTTCGGTTTCGAAATTGGTTATCCAATGGCATGGATAGGTTAGAAAATTTGAATTGAGGAATTAGGGTTTAACCATTGGAATTTGGGAGAAATTAGAATCAGAAATTAGATTGGGATTGTTCGATCTTGGACTTGTGGTAATTTCCATTGCCAAACAAGCCTTAAACCTTTTGATATAAAACCAACCTCTTTGAATTTTCTTCTCGCACGAAGCTTTCTTCTTCTTCTTCTTCTTCGTGATCTTCTTTCCTTGGAGATTTGAGGCTTTAATCCCGTAAGTTTGCTTCCTTCTTGCTTTTGATAGTTGGATTCGTTGATTTATTGAGTTAGATTGATGATTTAATTTGTATATTTGAGGATTTGTGAAGTAAGGTTTTCGATTGGGTATTTTCGTTAGTTTTAGGGTTGAAATTTGGGGGTAATGATGATTTGATGAAATAGAAGCTAAGGATTAGTTGTATGATATGTATGGAATTATTTAGAAGTGAATTGTAAGAAGAAAATCTGGATTTGGAAATGATAGCTGTCGAAAATCTGAGATTTTGGGTTTTAGGCGTGTCCGGTGGTTTGCCTTGTGATGATTTAACACGCCTTGCGATGACAGAATTGCTTTCAGATATGCGTCGTCGTGTAGGTAAAGTGGCCATGGCGAGATTTAATGACGCGTTCAAGCATGACGAGGCGTGTTTACGTCATGGCGCGAGTTTTACCGCGAACGTAAAGGAAATGGGAGCTCGCCGCGACGAGGGAGGCTGGATTTCCGAAAGTGTAATTTTTGAAGTTTTTAATTGGGAGATTTAGAAATTTGGGATTTAGGAAATTGATGATTCAATTAGTTATGGATTAAATTCAATTTGGAGATTAGGAATTTGGAAATTTAGAAATTGAGATCGGGAAATTTGGAATTTGGGTTGGAAATGTCATAACACGTATAGTACGTACATTATTCGATTCTTATGCATCATTGGACATTAGAATTGGTACATTTTATAATGTTATTTATAATTTGATTGTTATAGCGGCTTAAGTGGATCGCCGATCATCAGACGTAGGCGAGACTTCCCGGCAGTAGCTCGGAAGTTCTGAGGTGAGTAACCTAGTTGGTTTCTCAACCTTTATGTGTTTAATTTTATGCAAATATTCCATGTGGAGTTAAGGACGGATTTTATGTGTTTGATTTGATTGATTCCGGACCACGGGTGTTCGGGATATTTGGACTGTGATATAGAAGTGTTGGTCGTGCATAAATTGTTCATAATTGATTTCAAATGGTGAGAATTAGGTATATGAAATTCTAATATGATGCATGTATTGTAAAGTGGACATGTGCATACATGCATAATAGTATGATCAGATAAAAAGGCAGTTGTGACCGGTGCAGCCATTGTATATGAGAGCTTTAAGCTCAACGCATAGGGCTTCGTGCCCAACGATTGTCAGAGCTATATGCTCAACGTATTAGGGCTTTTGAGCCCAATGTTTTAGAGCCTATGACTCAATGTATATGAGCTCAGGCGCACGGTCACAACAACGAAAGAAAATGAAAGAGTCACATGCACATTACATATATGAATATTTATATGCGAAGTGTGTGAATTTGGTAATGCATGGATTAATTTGGAATGTGATATTATGTGATACAATGTGAATTGATTGTATATGTATGAGTTGAGTAAACCATCGATGATGGTTACTCATTGAGTTTCGCAAACTCACCCAAATTGCGACTATTTTTCAGGACAGTGATAGTTTGATTTCTAGCTCCGATCAGTGAGACTTATCCTGCTTTGTGTGTGTCTGGCGAGGGAGCATGACCCATGTGTCATTTGGGGGGATCTTTGGGGTATTTGTGGATGACTTTTGTAGGAGCTATGTTAGTTCTTTTGGACTTATGCAGTATATATATAGTCTGATGATGTAATTGTGGCTTTAGGAAATGAAATGAGAAGTACAATTTGGTTTTAAAATTTATCGAATATGATATTACTGCTTTATTTATATTAATGCCATGAGGTTATAGAAATGATCGAATTGTAGTGCACCCTCGTCGTAGGTTGTGCATCGGTACGACCTACGGGTGACCCGGTGTATACTTTACAGTGAGGGGGCGCTACAACCCTATTCCCGTGGTGGCCCCTCGGGCTGCGCCCGCGATGGGCTACCCAAAATATCGGACCCGATCCCAACATCCATTCAAAAGTCGATTAGCACATGCAAAATTTTACACACGAATATCATACACCCAATCATTCGAACCATGCAATAAATACCCCATAAGCCAAGGGGCTTCATGCCATTACAATCCAAAAAAAGTTCAACAAGTGTTATCAACCATACATAATACAAATAAGTCAAAAGCCAAAATACATGAAATATGCTCCATGATGACATGCTCGGGGGCCAGCTAAAATACTAACTTAATACAATGATCTCTAACTACTGCGGAGTTCTTCGATGCCTGGCAAAGATCAACTGATGTCCTGAGTTGCACCTGAGGAGGAAAATAATGGGTTGAGCTACGCAGCTCAGTGACTAATATAATTATAGCCATCGACAATTAGCACAAATTCAAGCATATGAATGTATATATATTATATATGTGCTTACATCAATTCTAGCTCTTACATGCTAAGCCAATAATACACGCATTCAGCATAGTTAGTTCAACTCACAAATATGTCACAAAGTATGCTTCACAATGAATAATTCGCATATGCAATGCACATCACAATGGCTCGAGGGTTCTATGGAAACAAAAGGGAGAAACCGAAGTTTACACCCTGAACGAAATGAGTCCATTCGGATCTCATAGGCCACAAGCGGGCAGCCGGGAGAAGGCTCTTGTTGACGTGCACATGACGAACGAAATGATTCCATTCTCGCCCAAACAAAAGCACAGATTCATGCTCAGAATCATTTTGTCAAATGGTATGTTTTCATGCTTCTCATTTATTCAAAATGCCATGACCGAAATCGAGGCATAACATGCTTATACTCATATTCTCATGTTTCTTTCAAGGTATAGGAAACCAAAATTATCCATTTAAACATACATATCATATAACATATATTCACACATAGGCAAGAATTTGCCTAATCACACAACAACTATAAGTACATTACCCACCTAATATCGCTGAGTATCCGACTCACCTGCTGTCCTTCCTCTTGCGATGGAATCAGGTCGGCTTGGTTTCTATAGCAAACCAAGTCCCAAATCAATAACAGTCGAAAGAAATATTTAATCAGCTTCGAAAAACGAAAACGCTAACACTAACAATCTACGCTCGACTACCATCAAATCCCCGAATCCTAAGAGGCAATTACTGAACTTCCCTTCCTCATAGAACTTGTATTCCTTTATCTCTAGATCACAACGAATCCAAAATCACCTCATTTGGACATCTACAACCCAAGATATGCCTAAAATATCAAAATTCATCTTTCAGAAAAACTGGAGGTTCGCCGCGGCGTGCCAAACCTTTTCGCACGTCGCGACGAACGCTTCCCCGCTCGTCGCGATGAATTTAATTATTACACGTCGCGACGAGCTCGTACGTCGCGGCGTGGTCATACGCACATTGCGACGTGCGGGCCTGGAGAACGACTCCGAAATTCGATTTCTAGCATTTTCCAACTTCAATCCTGTCCCAAACACAAATGCAACACACCTAAGCCTTAGATAATGTCTTATACTACATTTCTAACCCAGCAGCAACTCAAATCAGTCATAAACACACCAACCCATGAAATCTAACCATTTTTACCCTAAAACCCTAAAACCACCGATTTTACTACTTTCATTCTATCTTTTGGTTTAATCCAACTGAAACAAGGTTAAACGAAGAGTAACTTACTCGGAAATTGTTTCAAACTGTCGAAAATCTCCAAAGATCGAAAGCTCTAAACTCTTCTTCCTCTTCTCCTCCTACGACACTTTTCTCTTCTTTCTCTTCTCTTTTCTTTCTTTCTTCTAATTCTAACACTTAAGTCTTAAATGGAGGTGCAAGGACCATAATGCCCCTCCATGCAAAGCTTTAAGTGATCCAACTCAAGTGATCTTCCCAAAATGCCCTCACGCATAATTTATCCTTTCATTTCCCTTATACCATATTCAATTCAAATAAATCCCAATTATACACTAATACTACCCATTTAATCAAATAAAGCCACAAACACATAATTAACACAATTCATACCTAATGACATCATTAAAAAAATTTCGGGGTCCAACACTTGATGTGACAAATTAACTCTTGGTCTATGAACAATGTCACTTAGTAAAACCTCACGCTGTTACTACGTCTGCATTGTGTTAAACACATACACTTACGTTTGATGCAAACTTTTCCCAGTTCATTGCGTTGTCATTTTCTTCTTTTAATCCACCTCTGCAGTCATTTTCTTTTTATGCTTCTGTTGTTTTAGTTTATTTGCTATCCACCTACTACAACGTTTTACTTTTGGCCATTTGCAATTTGGTTGATTTGCTCACCATTTGTTGCAGTGTTACTTCAACGTTTTAAGTTTAACGTTGCATGCAAATCCATGTTACTTTCTTCTTCTGCAATTGTTCTATTATTGAAACATAATATTCACATAGTTGCATGGGCGTGAGATGCAATATTTAATTTATCTTCTTTGTCTTTTCATTTTTCTTGTCTTCTTCTTGTCTTTTAATTTTCTTCTTCTTGCTCCATTAAGATAAGTAAAAATTAATCTTCAGAAAGTGGCCCATATATCGTACTTTCGACTCACTTTAACTTCTTTGCTTCTGAATTGTACTTAAATCACATATGAGTCAAAGTGAATATCCTAAGCAATTTCATGTCAATAATTGCTAAGTGTTATGGAATACTTTTATAATCAATTAAGCACCTATTAGCAAATCACAAGGCATTTTCTAAGTAAAAAATAGTAGATTAAAGACAAAAAAGTGATGATTTATCAAGCTCTACTAATTTAGTGTGGAATGATGACTTGAATTTCAACCATAAGGATATGCTTTATCAATTAGTCAACTCACAAATTTATGGATTTAGAATATGGAATGCTCATATCACATAACACTAAACAAGGATTAGTTTATGTCATACACGTTAAATAGTTTTGGTTTTATCTAGTTGGGTGATGATAAAGTTTGCACAATCGAAAGAATGTGATAGGTCAAGATTAATATGTATGATATTGTGATTAGAATGTTGATGATGTTAGACATGCATTAAATTTGAGGAAGAATATGATTTCTTTAGGCACCTTACACACGCTAAGTTTTGAATATAAAGTTGGTAGAGATAACATTAAGGTGGTTAAGGATGTGTTGATGATATGTGCTAGATACACTTTATTTCTAACATGATTTTGAGAGCATTTAGCTTGTATTTGGATTATTTATAGGATTTGTTACTTAAAATGTTTCATATTTTATTCTAGGTCCTATTTCAACTATTTAAAGGAAAATGAATGAATTTAGAGAAAAGTTGAGTCAATTTGTAGCAAATATAGAAAACTTGAAAAGAAGGACTTAGAATATAGTAGCAACAATCAACATATTATTAATTATGTTCAAGCATGCACTATCCTATTTTCAAAGAGATTTTTACCCAAATGACACGACACTAACACACCCTTGTATTCATGTTATGTTTAGGATATATGTATTATGTTTCTCTAAGTGCTTGTGACATGCCACCATGTTCAGCCCATATTTGTCAACATTATGGTAGCATAAACTTGTATTCATCCCCATATTGGTGGTGATTTTTTATGTAACATTTTAAGAAAGGAAAGTGAAGAAACACAAAGCCTAACATGGACGATGTTAGGGCTACGTTTGGCAAAAAATAGGGTTAATATGAGACTATGTTGGGCAAAAAAATAGTATTTAACATGTTTAAAAGAAAAGTGGATAAAAACGAAAGAGAGATTCTAAGAGAAGGGTTTTTGGGAGATTGAAGAGGAGTTTAGATATAGAGAAAATAAATTAGGACTTGAGAAATGAAGCTAGGATTAAAAAGCAAACAAATCGGGAACAAAACAAGAAGATCCATCAATATTCATCAAGGACTTTAAAGAAATAAGCCATAGGAACTCTATCTTCTTTCTTGTGTTCTTTATTGTTAATTGTTAATTGTTGATTTTTATTATTTTACTATGAACTAATTAGGATGTAGATTTAAATCTAATGAACCCTAAAATGTATATTTGAGTTAATTTTTGTTTTAATGAAAATTCTAGTTTTCAAGATTTGTTCATATTTTTATATTATATGGAATTAAGGTGATGATAATAGAAATTTAACATTCATATTCATGTAAGGATTAAATTAGCAATGTATAACCTAAGTCACATAATACATAATAGGGGTTGCATGAATCCTAACAATTAGGATTCATAATCATTTTAAGTTATGGTGAAACCTATTAGGGCAATCTATAGATTATATTAATGAATTCTTAGAGAGTTTTGATGTGAGAGAACTTTTAGTCAAAAATATTTACGCATAAAGATTGTATATACACTAATTGTAAGTATTCAGTTACTTTGAGATTTTTATTGACCAAAGAAACTAGAGATAATCATTAACAGGGCTGTTTGGAAACCTTCGAATTGAATTCATTAACGAATTGAATTCAATTACATTAATGAAGTTGGAATTGAATTCAATTTACACTGTTTGAAACAAATCCAGTAATATTAGAATTGAATTTAATTACACTGTTTGAAACAAATCCAGTAATATTAGAATTGAATTCAATTATACTGCTTGGAATAAATCCAATAAGATTAGAATTGAATTCAATTATTTCATATGACGATTTACCTCGACTAAAAATAATATTATCCAAAATAAAAGTCATTTTAGATAGATTTTAATTATTCAAAATAAGTGTCATTCTTGACTTTGTATGAATGTTTATAATTTTACTTCCAAAAGTACTCTTTTTTTAATAATAATAATAATAATAATAATAATAAGAATAGAAAATAATAATAATAATAATAGTATTATTATTATTATTATTATAAATCCATAAATAAATAATTACATAAATAACAACATTCGAATAATATCGAATTTAATAATGTTATGAATAATAAATTAATAATAAACAAAAATAAATAATAATAGACAAATGGACAGGCTCGAGATCGCGAGCTTAGCCATTTGTCGCCAGGCTCGCGAGGGTGAGGCTGGCTTTTATTATAGTTTTATATAAATAAATTATATAAATTTAAAAATAAATTATTTTAATTCATTAAATTTATATTATATAAACTTATAAGTAAATAAATTATATAATTTCATTTTAAATTATAGTATTATTATTATTATGTAAATAAAATTATTTTGATGTGTTATAATTTTGAAATTATATATGAGTTATTATTATTATTATTATTATTATTATTATTATTATTATACATGGTCATTATTATTATTATTATTATTATTATTTACAAATTCCTTTTGGATATTTTATTTTTTAATTATTATTTCATTGTTGTTGTTGTTATTGTTGTTGTTGTTGTTGTTATTATTATTATTATTATTATTATTATTATTATTATGACCCTAATTATTATTAATATTATTTATATTATCAGTATGATTATGTTTTCCTTAATAATAATAATAATAATAATAATACTAATAATAATAATACTAATAATAATAATAATTATTATTATTATAATTGTTATTGTTATTAAGGAAAAGGTTGTGATATGGTTGAAGCAGAGAAAAAGAGGATCAGAGAAGAATCCAGCAGCTTTTGGAATTCAATTCACGTGACTTATAGCGTGAATTGATTTTACAAAGGGAGGAGGGTTTAAACCCACGCGTGCATTGAATTTTTAGCTTTCTTGTTGTTCTAAACAGTTAAATTGAATTCAATTATGTAACATCCCACGCCTTACTGGAAGGGTAAAATAGGAAATTTTTCATAGGAAATGATTGAGAGGGATTAATTAGTACTGTTCATGCATACTAGGACTGATACACAGTCACAATTGTGCACATGAAATTACTATACATGCATACATGATATTCCCGGTTTGCGTGCCTAAGACAATTTTCTTGGGATTAACGTGGTTAATGGGTTCGAAAAATTATTTGGAGTGCGCCATTGAGTGTTTTACATTTTTAGGGATTTATGAGAATTTTTCTGGAATTGTCCGGAGAAAATTCCCGGACCGACAAAATCGCCGGTAAATGGCCTAAATGTGTTTTTGTAGTGAAAAATGTAGTTTTCGTGTTTAAAAAATTATTGGGAGTGGACTGTCATATGTGTTACAATTTTGGGCAATTTAGGTAATTTTCAAAAAAATGATTCGGGGAAATTCCCGGAAATTTTCGGACCGGAAAAAATCGCCAAGTGACAAACCGGTCGATTTTCGGTAGCAAAAATTGCTACTCAATGGCACTGGACTTTTAGATACATGATTTTATGATTTATTACTTTGAGTCATTAGAATTTGGAGGGAAATTGGACTAGAAATTATTGGAAAGACCCTTTATATTAAGACAAGTGGCAAGTGACACATGTCACTTGCCTACTTAATCTTAAGCTTAATGATATATATATGTATATACTAAACTACCTTTTGGAAGCCACTCACGATTCTTCCTTTGGAGGTGATTTAGAGTGCTTGTTTTCTTCTCCTACGTAGGTTCTCTTCTCCTCTTCTTTATGGATCTTCTTCTTCTTTTGTTCATCTTTCCTACCTTCTTTTACTTGGCTTCCTCTTCTTTTTAGTTCACTTAAAAGGCTAACTTTAAACCTCACCCTCTTGAGAAGATGATGATGGTATATGGTGAGTGGGAGTTAGGAAATTTGGGATAAGTTGGAAGATTGGAATATTTGAAGCTTTAATAGGTAAGCTTTGTGTTTTTATGGTAATTAGATGCATTAATTGGGAATTATTGTTCTTGAATTATGAATTATTGTGTATTAATTTCATGAAACTTGTTGTTTGATTGTTTGGGTATGAGTTTATGTTTGTGAGAGGGTGAGTGAAAGAATATGGTTTGCATTGATCTTTGGCTTGGTTTTGGCTTGCTTTTTGCAAGGTGAGATGAATGGAAAATTTAGGAAGATAATTTGTGTTAGTGCTGCCAACTTTTGTATAATCATATAAATATATGTTGTGATGAAATTGTGGTTGAATTAGAGGTATATATGGGTGCTTAGTGATGTGTTATTGATGTTAGAAGTGATAGGAGTTAGGTTGTAGTTGAAAAGCTGGAAAATGCAATTTGACCTATTACAATGTTTTGATCATAACTAACTGTTTAGGTGAGCAAATGAGGTGAGGTTTGTGCCTAATGAAACTTTGGGATGTTGGCTTCAAATTTATGTGAAATAGGTGTTGTTAAATTGTAAGGTTAGAAGGGTACATTTTTGCATGGGAAGTTTTTGTTTGTAGGGTCTATGAACAGTACCCGCATATATGACCTGATTACTTTGTTGATTTTTCTAAATTAATTGAGATGGAATTTGGGAAAATGGTCTTCATGAAAGTTGTAGCATATTGAGTTAGCTTTCCATTTCCACTGATCTTGCTAATTTTCGAGTTGTATATTGGGAGATATGAACTGATTTCTATTGATTGGTTTTATGCTTTTTGGAGAAACCTAGTCACAGTGTTGATTTTGTGGGCTTTCTGTTTGGGAGCAATTTTAACAATTTATGTGAACTGAATTGGTGTGAGTGATCTTCTGAAAAGTTGTATAGGAAGAAATGATCTTGAAAATGGTATATAGCATGCTATTTTTAGATACCAGAATTGGGACTTATGCTTTTTCAAAGATTGGACTGAAGTTAGGTCATGGGCTGCTGATCAGGGCAGTAACTTGCAAGACTGTTTTAAATTTGTTAATAATGGAATTTGATTCTTAGCCCTTCATGAGAAGTGTAGTAATATGTTTTATCTTTTCATGGGTATAAAGTATGCAATTTTTAGACATTTGTACAAGGAGTTATACTGTTTCCAAAATCACTGTCCAGATTGGTTGATTTCAGAGGGCTGATGCTTTGGTGAATTATTTGACCTAGTTAGCAAGTGAATGTGATTTTGTCTTGTTCATGAAAATTGTAGATAACATTGTGATCTTGATGAGCATATTTATTGTGTAATTTTTGACTGAACAGATTGAGAGTTACTAAATTTACCATGTACTATTCTGTTTTAAGAGGTATGGACTAGGAAGCATCTTTGATTGGATTTTTGACACCCTTAGGGGTGGAATTGATTTTTATAGTCTTCTTGAAACTTGTAGATTTTTTCATGATCTTTCCAACGAGATATGGTTTGTAATGTTCTGAATTGTGTGCAAGGAGTTATAGGTGTTTGACTTTCGGTTTGACCATAAGAAAAAGAGAAGGAAATAAGGATATATATATATATTAATTGTTTAATTTGAATTTTGGTTTCTTTTGTCAATTTCTTTTCCGTCCGACGTCCGATTGACCTGATTCTTGAGGCATCGGATTGGTAACACATTGAATTTTATTTTGTGAGAAATTGGAAATTTTTAGACGAGCAATTGACGTGGCCCCGGGTAACGGAGCCTTTAATCACTGTTTTGTTTAATTGGGGACCTATAGAGATCCGATTTGCGCACCGTCAGCGCCAATAGGTTTCTAATTTTTAGATAGATTTTTCCTAATGGAAAAAATAGAATAGGGCTGGGAATATCATGAGCATGCATTGTGCACCTTCTAAGTGTTACATGTGCATTCTGAAATAGTTCTAATTGAACAATTGATAATGTTTATATACTGTCACTGTTATAGAGTCACACTTGGAGCGTCGGTCCACCGACGCCACCGAGACTTTCAGATTTTGGCTCGAATTAAAGGTGAGTAACCCAGGTGGTTACCTCAATCTATGTGTTTATTGTGACTTGACTACCTACGGGATTCCGTGCTTAGGAATTATGGATCGTGCAATGTGATTACTTATGCGATATGGATCGTTAATTGATCGCTTGATCGCGAAATATTAATCGTTAATTAAGCAGAGATCATCGATCATTGTGATGATATACCGTTACGGATCGTTCAAATGGGCATGTGCATCCATGCATGTATCATAAACCGATAAAGAATAATTGTGAACCGAAGTCGTCATCGACATCGACATCGCGAGCTTTGAGCTCGAAGGAGTCTACTCCCTAGACGCCAAGCGTCTCATCGACCGACATCGAAAAGAGCTTGAGCTCGAGGGAGTTCTACCTCCCTGACGCTAAGCGTCTCATGTTTCTCGTTATGCACTCGATCACAACAACGTAATAAGCTGGAAAGAGTCACACGTGTGCATGCATCTTGTCATGAATGCCGAAATGACCGTATGACTCATTGTGAGTGATCGTGTTGATAATCGCAAATTATTGTGACTATAATCGCATAATTATTGTAATCAGATATTACTATGATCAGATCGTAGTATTCATCAGAATCGCCGACATCGTAGATTGTTATATGATGCATGAATTGGGAGAACCATCGATGATGGTTTCTCATTGAGTTCGCAAACTCATCCAAAATTGCAATCTATTTTTCAGGACTAGAAGAGTACCCGTTTGACACGGGAGTATGTCTAGTGCAAATTGGGATAGAGGTCGGGATCGGTTGTCAGATTAGTGTTTCTAAATATTGTCTTCCGCAATCTTTATAAACTGATTTGTATTTGTATTTTATGGTTCTTGTAAAAGTATTACTAAATGATAGAAATTTTCTACTATTTACTGCTTATTCCGCGTGAATGTGTAATGACTGAAACTATTTCCTTTTAACGTGAAATGAAAAAAAAATGTATACCGAGTTTACTGACTGATGTAGTACGTCACCCTCGCGGGGCACGGACTCGGATATTACCAACGGGTTCGGGTCACGTGGGAGTGGGGTGTTACAAATTACATACTTGACATGGAATGTAAATCACATTACATAAACGAAATACATGCATATATAAAGGAATACCTCATAATATATTATTAACAATTCATAATATTAATACATGAATCACAAATATCCATTGGCCTAGGGCATACTACTAACAATCTCCCACTTGCACTATACCTAATCGGTCAGATATCTAATACCCATAGACCTCGTATGACTCTCATGTTTAGGCTGTGGAAGAGGCTTAGTAAGTGGATCGGCAATGTTGTCATCTGTGCCCACTTTGCATATCTTCATGTCTCCTCTCCCAATGATCTCTCTAATCAGATGGAAACGTCTGAGTATGTGTTTGGATCTATGATGCGAGTTTGGTTCCTTAGCTTGCGTTATAGCCCCATTATTATCATAATAAAGGTCTATAGGACTTGCAATGCTAGGAACAACTCCAAGCTCAATAATGAACTTCCTGATCCATACAGCTTCCTTAGCTGTATCCGAGGCAGCAATGTACTTAGCTTCAGTTGTAGAATCAACAACAGTGTCTTGCTTTGAACTTTTCCAGCTCACTGCACCTCCATTCAAACAGAACACAAACCCTGATTGCGATCTAAAATCATCTATGTCAGACTGAAAACCAGCATCAGTGTAACCATTTACAATGAGCTCTCCTTCAAGTCCTCCATAGACTAGGAACATATCCTTAGTTCTTCTCAAGTACTTAAGGATATTCTTAATCGCTATCCAAAGGACTCTCACCATAATTAGATTGGTATCTACTTGTTATGCTTAAAGAATATGAGACATCTGGTCGAGTACATAACATGGCATACATGATAGATCCAATTGCAGATGCATATGGAATCTTACTCATGCACTCAAGCTCTTTACCTAAAGTAGGACAATCCTTTTTAGAAAGCTTGATTCCATGTGACATAGGCAAGAATCCTCTATTGGAATCTTGCATACTGAACCTTTTCAGTATCTTATCTATGTATGTACTCTGACTTAGGCCTATAAGCTTTCTTGATCTATCTCTATAGATCTTAATGCCTAAAACATAGGCAGCCTCACCTAAGTCTTTCATTGAGAAACATTTCCTTAACCAAATCTTGACACTCTGTAAGATTGGAATATCGTTTCCAATGAGTAGTATGTCATCAACATATAAAGCTAAAAAGACAATAGCACTCCCACTAACCTTTTTGTAAACACAAGGTTCATCTTCATTCTTGATGAATCCAAACTCTTTGACAACTTCTTCAAAACGAAGATTCCAGCTTCTTGATGCTTGCTTCAATCCATAAATGGATCTTTGAAGCTTGCACACCTTTCCCGAATTCTTAGGATGGAAAAAACCCTCAGGCTGTATCATATATACATCCTCAAGTAAGTTTCCATTAAGGAAAGCCTTTTTGACATCCATTTACCATATCTCATAATCATAGTATGCAGCTATAGCAATAAGAATTCTAATGGATTTGATCATGACCACTGGAGAAAATGTCTCATCATAATCAATTCCATGAACTTGTCGATAACCTTTAGCAACAAGTCTTGCTTTATAAGTGTGCACATTTCCATCCATGTCGAGTTTCTTTTTGAAAACCCATTTGCATCCAATGGTCTTCAAGCCATCAGACGGATCAATCAAAGTCCAAACTTGATTGTTATACATGGATTGCATCTCTGCTTTCATGGCCTCTAACCATTTAGCAGATTCTGGACTTTCCATAGCTTCTTGATAGGTTGTGGGCTCATTATGATCGATTAGCATCACATTGTCATCATCACTAACAAAAAATCCATATCTCTCGGGCTCATGACGAATCCTATCAGATCTACGTATGCCTTGTGTTGTTGAAGGCTGCTCATCAACAGCTTGTGAGCTCGCTTCAATCACCTTTTCAGGCTCAATGTCATTTTGTGAAACTTGAATTTCTTCAAGTTGTACTTTACTCCCACTATTTCCTTTGGAAACAAATTCCTTCTCTAAGAAAAAACCATTTCGAGCAACAAACACTTTGTTCTATGCTGGGATGTAAAAGTAATATCCTTTAGTTTCCTTAGGATATCTCACAAAATAACATTTTTCAGATTTGGGTGCCAACTTGTCGGCAATTGGACGCTTCACATAAGCCTCACAACCCCAAATCTTTAGAAAAGATAAATTGGGACGCTTCCCAGTTCATATCTCATAAGGTTTCTTTTCTATAGCCTTTGAAGGAATACGGTTCAATATGAATGCTGCTGTTTCTAAAGCATAGCCCCAGAAATATTTTGGAAGATCAGTTTGACTCATCATTGATCGAACCATATCTAATAGAGTTCGATTTCTCCTTTCAGAAGCACCATTCCATTGAGGAGTTCCTGGAGGAGTCAATTGTGAAACAATTCCACAATCCTTAAGATAATCATCAAACTCTTGGCTTAAGTATTCACATCCTCGATCAGATCAAAGGATTTTAATTATTTTGCCAAGCTGATTTTGTACTTCATTCTTATACTCTTTGAACTTTTCAAAAGATTCAGATTTGTGCTTCATTAAATAGACATATCCATATCTACTGAAGTCATCTGAAAAAGTAATGAAATACAAATAACCTCCTCTCGCTGAAATGCTAAAAGGACCACATACATCGGTATGTATAAGGCCCAATAGCTCATTGGCCCTTTCCCCTTTACCTGTGAAGGGGGCCTTTGTCATTTTACCCAGTAAACAAGAATCACATGTCTTAAAAGATTCAAAAGAATCAATGAATCCATCTTGATGGAGTTTTAAAATGCGTTTTTCATTTACATGGCCTAAGCGACAATGCCAGAGATAGGTTGGGTTCAAATCGTTAGATTTAAACTTCTTGGTATTTATGTTATAGATGGGCTCATTTGTAACAAACTCAGTGTCTAGAGTATAAATGCCATTTAATTGACGCGCAATGCCATATAAAATGTCATTCTTATAAATGGAAATACTTCTATTCTCAATAGAAAATTTAAATCCATCATTCTCTAAACAAGCAAAAGAAATAATGTTCCTACTCATAGTAGGTACATAATAACAATTCTTGAGTTCCAAAATGAGCCCAGTAGGCAAAATAAGATCATAAGTCCCTACGGATAAAGCAGCAACTCTTGCTCCATTTCCCACGCTGCAGTCGATCTCACGGACATCAATCTTCTAGTCCTTCTTAGACTCGCACATTAGTACAAATGTGAGTTGCAGCTCCGTATCTAATACCCAAGATGCGAAGGAGTAAAATTGATTTCTATAACAAACATACCTGAAGAAGTAGTCGACTATTCTTCTTCTCTTTCAGCTCTTCCAAATAGAGTTTGCGTTCCTTTTCCAATGACCGAGTTCATTGCAATGAAAGCAAACTCCTCCTTGGGTGCCTTAGTCTTAGCTTTAGGCTTTGGCTTGGACTTGGACTTGGGTACTTTACCCTTGTCCTTTCTTTGTGCCTTCTTCTTGAAAGCTTTTCCTTTGAACCACAAGAACTTCATTGGTGGTCTTAACCTTTCCCTTTAAGTTCTCTTGAGCTTTCAGATCCCATGCAATTCATCAATGGACTTCTCCATATTATGCATGTTGTAGTTAAGAATGAACTGATCATATTCATCACCAAAGATGCTAGAATAAGATCGGTTGCCAATTCTTGACTAACAGTGCATTCTAATTTCTCAAGATGATGAATGTAACTCTTCATCTTGAGAACATGAGCACTCACGGGTGTGCCAGGAGTCATCTTGCATGAATTCAATGCCTTAGTGGTTTTAAACCTCTCTTGGCGTGCTTGCTCTTGAAACATAGTTTTCAGTTGAGCAAGCATGTCATAGGCCTCCATTTCCTCTAAATCCTTCTGAAGGTCAGAGATCATGACGCCTAATATAAGGCATGACACATCCGTAGAGTCATTAATATGCTTCGTGTAAGCATCCTTTTGAGCCGTAGGTGCATTTGCTGGTGGTTCCTCAGGGATGGGCTCTTCTAAGACATAAAGCTTTCTTTCTTGTTTGAGAACAATTCTCAAGTTCCTATACCAATCTAGGAAATTTGTTCCATTAAACTTTTCTTTCTCTAAGATAGATCGCATAGAAAGGTTTGTGGATGGAGTAGCCATAATCTACAAAAATTATGCAATAAGGGTCAACATTCATATATTATGAGGTATAAGCTCCCACTCAAATAAATAACCCTCAATTGAAAAATGGGAGAAATAAGATCCATATTTCACTAAGTCCTAAGAAAGCTTTGGCTTAACACTCAAAACTTAGTTATTTAGGTAGAAAACTCTTTTCAATTACATCACATATAACTCTTGATGGGCTTATGTTAAAATACATCTTATGTACTGCATGTATGTAAAAACCCAATCTTACGCCCTAAGCCCAAAACTGTTTTGATAGCTTAGTCAAGTTTAACCATACTTTACCTATGAATATCACCATTATTCAAATGTCTTCCCTAGATGATCCCTACATGCCTTGCTTTGGCAAAAACTCACATAAGGATAAGCTAGAGATAAACATTGGTAAAGATTTATGGAAGGCATATAAACTTGAAATTATGAAGAGGGTTGTTCTTAGTACATTATGAAGGCTACTAATCCTATTAGTAAGGGTGTTTGTTCTATGCTATTTCTAATCCTATACTACAACATACTTGAGTATATATATATTAGAAGTATAGAATAGTAACTTACACATGAATATAAATATTCAAAAAATATAAATAAACACATGTAACATCACCCAGAATATATAACACATAACGAACAAACAAGCGTAAGGGAAGCCGCCCCTTGCTGGGCTTCTCAGTAAACTGGAAGAGATGATAGTCGACTGGTCGACTTGTGCTAGTCGACTGGAACCAATTTCAGTCGACTGGAACAAACATTTTTGCTGAAACACTCATCTCCGCTCTCCGATCAGTCGATTGGAACACTTCTAGTCGACTGGAAGAGCTGATAGTCGACTGGTCGACTTGTGCTAGTCGACTGGAACCAATGTTAGTCGACTGGAACAAACATTTTTGCTGAAACACTCATCTCCGCTCTCCGATCAGTCGACTGGAACGCTTCTAGTCGACTGGAAGAGATGATAGTCGACTGGAGTATCCTTGTCCAACATCGATACTTGCGGTTTCCTATTCCACATCCATGTCTTACATGGTGGAAACCCTAGCAACCACCACCTTTCGGTCAAACCCTTCATGCTTGTCATATATTCTCATCATTACCAAGAAAATCAACAGATCCGAAAACAATATGCATGAAATAAAAACACTTTTGTATCACGCAACCAAAAACAAAACGTGAGCACATGTAATCCAAAACATGCATATTTTTCATCTCTACAGAATCCAAATCCGTAAAACACATGTAATCAAAACATGTATATAATTTCGATTATACAGAAGAACCTAGCTCTGATACCACTATTGGATCGCATACGGTCCGAGTATTCACAATACACTGCGGAAAAAGACCATACAACAGCATGATGTATAATCGAAAATACCAAAGATGTACGAAAATACCTTATTTTCGTGGATAGGTTGCTTCTTTTCAGATTCCAAGACATTGCAAAATGTGAATGCCCTCTACCGGTATCCACACGAGTATGCACGATCCGGGCTGCGGCTGTGGGGTGCTAGCACGTCCTGAAACTCTTCCGAACGTCGCACGCTTTTTCTCTCGGATGGCGGCTAGGGTTTCCTGACAGTAGTGTCTTCTTCCTAATGAGACCTAAGCTTCTCTATTTATAGAGAAGCCCTTATCCCATTGAGGCCCCAATAAGTTTTGGCCCATTATATCTTATATAATAAAAGCCCGATAACTTAATTCAATCTAGCCCAATAAATATATCTAAATATATTTATTCAATACCTAATAAATTAGGCCCAAGAGAATAAGCTCAGATCACATAACTCTTTGTGTGCGACCCTGTAGGCTCATTTGATGTTGGCAATGGGTTTGATCACACTTCAAGGCCCATAAGTCATAAGCGGCCTCTAGCAAGACATTATGACTACCCAAATCAAATGAGGATCGATAATCCGATTTAAACTGTAACTATGGTTATAAGCTCAGTCCTTTTGTAACACGATATCAAGATTAATCACAAGGCATGGTACATGTCAACCTTTGATTAATCATAGTTTCTTGATCCCCAAGTTGACTGATTATAACAAATGACATTGATGACTCTTCATCAATTCATTTGAGCACGACCATGCATTTCTTCACCACACTTGTCAAGAGGCCCAAATGATATCTCTCTCATTTAAGAGAGGTACAAATCCCATCTACGTCATTCACATCCTTCGCATGATTCATTTGATGTCCAACATAAGACTATTTGTTATTCGGTTAAAATAACTTAGTCTAATATCAAAACACTAAATTCCTCATGTAGGGAACCATGATGACTTCAGTCAAAGGACTAAAGTCAAACCATATAAAGAATCACTAATGACATGAAACCATGTAGTATTCTTTATGTAGGTCGGTCCAATATATGTTCTCTAACATATATCTATGTTTCGATTTGATATCTTATATCCATGATCGAGAAAGCGTGATCATCAATCGTAACGCATACTAGTCTTAATTCATTATTGTTCCACCAATAATGATCGACCAGGGACAGTCTAGAATAGTGTTATAACGCTTATGGTTTTACTATCAAGTCACATACTTGATGACATAAGTCTAATACTATTCATGGAATGTAAATCACATTACATAAACGAAATACATGCATATATAAAGGAATACATCATAATATATTATTAGCAAGTCATAATGTTAATACATGAATCACAAATATCCATTGGCCTATGGCACACTACTAACAGGAATATGCTAAACCCTCAATTGTTAGGGCTAAATCCATCATTGTAAGGCCAAGGGTTAAAGAAAATAACTTTGAGATAAAACCTAAGATGATCCAGATGATCCAACAATTGGTACATTTTAATGGACTGTTAGATGAAGATCTTAACGCATGTATTACCAAATTTTTTAGAGATATGTGGCACATTCAAGCTAAATAGAGTCTTACAATATAACAACAACTTAAGGTTGTTCCGTTTCTTAATTAGGGATTGAGCTAAGTTATGGATAAATTTATTCTAGGGCCATCACTATATAGAATAGGATGATGGAGAAATTATTGGAAATATACTTTTCTTTAACATGTATGATGAAACTTTGGAATGAAATTTTTTCCTTCCAACAATTAGGAGTCAAGACTTTATATAGTACTTGGGAGAGATGGAAAGAGCTATTGAGGAAGTGCTCACATCATAATCTTGATTTTGGAATATAAATGCAATTGATGGATGCATCTTTTGGGGGAACACCATCATTAAGACCCGTAAGGAATTACAAGATCTTATAGAGAACATTGTCATAAACAACTATTAGTAGGGCAATTAAAGATCGAACCCAATGAAAAAAGGGGACATGATGATAACATTCAAGAAGTTAGAGGCTTTAAGTAGGAAAGTTAACAACATGAGTGTGGTAGTTCAATTGGTATAGGTAATGAGTTGTGATATTTATGGTGGGAGATAACATGATCATTAGTATTAAGCAACCTATACTCAGGAACATCAAATTAAGAAAGCTAATTTTATTAAGAATCATCATAGCAGTAATAATTACATTAATATGTATAATCCTCTAACTGTTGACGATTCCCATAAGAACCATTAATAGTTAAAGGATATGTATCAATTATAGGAACATATTCCATTACCCTTCATCAACCAATGCTAGAACAACTTGTAGGATACATATGTTATTTTTTCTTAGATAGATCATCATTTTATTTTTAGATTCCTATAACTCCAGAGGATCAAGTTTAGATAATATTCACATATCTATTTGGTATATTTATCCATCACCAAATTCCTTTTAGTTTGTGAAATGCACTTACTACCTTTTAAAGATGCACGTTGGCTGTATTTGATGAATTAGTCGATGATAATAGAGCTACTTATGGATAATTTCTTTATTTTTAGTGATTTCTTTGACTTATGCTTACAAAAATTGGAGAGTGCTTAAATAATGTGAGGAAACTAACTCATTGCTTTAATAAGAAGAAATGTTACCTTATGGTGCAAAAGGGAATAATGTCAGGTCACAAAATCAACTGTAAAGATATAAAGATTGGTACAAATAAGGCAAAAACTATAGAAAAGTTGTCTAACTTTCATATACATATTGGATTTTATAGGAGATTCATTAATTTTTTTTCCAAGATAGCTAGACCTTTTACTAAATTGCTTAAGAAAGATGCACCATTGATTTTAATGACGAGTACATGTATACTTTTAGTATTTTAAAAGAAAAGTTGGTTAACTCCCTAATTGTGGTAGCATTGGCTTAGACTTTTCCTTTTGAATTAAAATGTGATGTTAGTGATTTTGCAGTTAGAGTAGTGCTTCAATAGTGACAGGATAAAAACTTTTGGTCTATATACTAAGCAAGCAAAACCTTGACGGATGCTCAAGAGAATTGTACAACTACTAAAAAGGAGTTACTTGTAGTAGCTTTAACATTTGATAAATTTGGTCTATACCTTATTTTATCAAGTTATATAGTAGTCACTCAATAATTTGATATCTTTTGAGAAAAATGATGTTAAGCCAAGGAAATTAGATGGATTTTATTGTTATAAAAGTTTGATCTTGAGATCAAGGATAAAGCAGAAGAACAACCTTTCTCGACTTAAGAATATACCAAAGAGGAAGCATATGGAAGAAGATATTAATAAGGCATTTTTTTAATGAATAGCACTACAATTTTGCTATATCTAACTTAAATATAACTTAGTTTGCTAACCTCACTAACTACTTAGTTGTTCGGTATTTGCCATAAGGATAACTCATCAACAAAAGAAGATACTCTTCATTAAGCTAAGGAATTATTTATAAGAGAACCCATAAATACTTTGTGTTTATGTAGATCTTATAATCAAAAGGTGTATAGTAAATCTTGAGATGATCAACATATTAGAGAACTCCCATAAAGGACCAGCTAAAGGCCATTAGCATATGAACAAAACAATAAAAAGTTTTAAAAGCAGGTTTTTATTGGCTTACTTTGTTTAAGGACACTTAAAGGTGTGTGGAGTATTGAGAAAATTGTCAATAAACGTAATATATCTCATAGGGATGAGATTAAAATAGTATTAATGTCTGGTAATAAATATATTCTAGTTTTTGTGGATTGTCTTAAAGTAGGTTGAAGCCTAAGCTTTACCTATTAACTATGTTAAAGTAGTTGTTAAATTCCTGAAAAAATTTATTTACATGTTTTGGTATACTTAAGAGTTATAATTAGTGATAGAGTTACACACTTTTGTAACCATTAGTTCAAAAAAGTGCTTAAACAATTTGGTGTTACATACAAAGTTGTCAATCCCTATCATCCTCAAACAAGTGGTCAAGTGGAAGTAAGTAATAGGGAAATAAAGATGATTATAGAAAAGAATATAGAAAACTACAAAAGATTGGTCAACAAGGTTGGATGATGTTTAATAGTTATATAGAACAACCTATAAAATGTTGACTGGCACTATACCATATAGGCTAGTTTATGGGAAATATCACTATCTACTAGTAGAACTTGAGCATAAGTCTTTTTGGGTTATAAAGTTCATTAATTTTGATTTAAATGATGGTGATAAATGTTAATGAGTTAGACGAATGGCACAATATGGCTTGTAAAAATTCAAGGATATACAAAGAAAAGGCAAAGACATGGCACATGCAAAAACTTAAGCATCCTGAGGAGTTTAAATTGGGAATAGAGTCTCACTTTTCAACTCTCAACTTTGACTATTTCAAGGTAGTTTTAAATCTAGATGGTCGGTACCTTTCATTGTCAACCAAGTCTTCCCTTATAGGATTGTAGAAATTATTCATCAGGATACAAGTGTTTTCAAAGTCAAAGGATGTTGACTGAAATTATACTTAGAATTCAATCCCCATATAGCAAGATGTTTATAATCTATATAATCCTAATGTTAATTTAAAGATTTTAAGTAAGAATTCTAGCTAAACAACTTATAATGAAGTGTTTGTTAGGAAATAACCCAACGTTCAAAATTTCTTGATTTTACTTTTATTTTATTAGTTTAGATCTCTTAGTTTCATTTTGTTATTTTTGCTTTTATTTTGAGTTCAAATGGTTGTTAAACTTATGGATTAGTATAGGAATTGATAGTTATTTGTTTTTTTTTATTAGACTTAATGCCATACAAGTTTTGCAAGTTTATGTATAAACATAATAATGAATGTGACCCTGTATTTACTCTTGTATTAATCTACATCAATTTACACTTGAGAAGCTAAGAGTAGCATATTTAATCACAAACAAATATGGCACCATACCTTGATATATTCTCCCATTTCTTCTTTTATGTTGGAGCATATCAAATTCTAGATGAGAAGTTGAGAAAAACAAAAATGAACATAGGATGAACACTTCATCGTGTTATTATTTTGTTCAGGAATACCCTCGATGTCTTATCCCATGTTTGTTTCATATTATAGGATTCTAATAAAAGATTTAGAAGTTGAGAGCAACCTAATGTAATATGGTCAAAACATGTTAACAAATATTCACCATGTTGGAAAGCACTCTTACATGACCACATTTGTGTTCAAGCATTTTGAAAAAATAGGGAGGACTATAGTTAAACATAGATGTTACATGTTACCATGTGTTTGCCATGTTTAACATCCAAGTTTAAGAGTAAAATATAGGCCACTAGACATTCTCTATATTAAATATCAAATACAGTTTTCATTATCAACACCCTACTATGTTTGCACCATATTGACCCCGTGTTCATAACACTTCTTGTTGGGCCCGGGTCCCGAATCCCCAATTCTCGAGGCGGCCCCTCGGGCTGCGTCAGCGATGCTCCCTAACATAACGGACCCGATCCCAACATCCATACATAATTCGATTTACACATGCAGTTTCACACACATAATAACATACACACAATCATGCTAGTTAAACACCCCATAAAGCAAGGGGCTTCATGCTATTACAAGTCGAAGAATTAAACAAGCATTCTCAAATGACATAATACATAAATAAGTCTAAATTCAAACTTCTAAATTCAAAATACATGAAAAAGTTTGAATTCAAAAATACATGAAAATGCTCCATGATGATATGCTCGGAGGGCCAACCAAAGTACTAACTTAATACAAAGCTCCTATCTAGCTTGAAGTTTCTGATACCTTGCAAGATCAACGATCGTCCCGCTCTGTACCTGAGGAGGGGAGAGTAATGGGGTGAGCTACGAAGCTCAGTGACATATATATTTATAGCCATTGGCAACGAGCCACACATTCAAGCATATATACATATATACAAGTATGGCAAGTCAACACGTAGCAATTGATTCACATTCATATAACCATCAACAGAATATGTCATGCAATTCCTACTTCACATCATAACAATTATTATGCATCATTTCTAACAATTCAATCATGCAATTCACAACAATTGGCTAGAGAGTTCCGTGAAACGATCTGGATAAACCGAAGTTTATACCGTAACTATCCGAGTCCAATTTCTCAAGGATCTCGTTGCCTCAAGTGGGCAGCTGAGAGAAGGCTATACGTCGACGTGCACGTGACTCCATCCGTTACTCTCTCACCCAGACAAAACACATAACCATTCATTTCATGCTCAATGCATTTTATCAAAGGTTTCATACTTTTCATTCTTTTTATTCTCACAAAATGCCATAATGCCTATCAAGGCAGTACATAATCAAGCTCACAATGTATTTGCAATATTTCTCATAATTCAATACAAGCAGTATCACACACATGCAAGCAAGCATACACAAGGCAATTTGCCCATACACACAATAACCATAAATATATTACCCACCTAATATAGCTTGAGTATCAGACTCACTGCTGTTCTTCCTCTTGCGATTGGGTCAGGTCGGCTTAGTTTCCTATATCAAACCAAGTTCCCATTCAATTAAGATTCAAAAGAAATATTCAATAAGCTTTACAAATCGAAAATACTAACACAAAAGATCCATACTCGACTTCCATCTAAATTCCCGAATCCTAAGAGGCAAATTCCGAACTTCCTTTCTACATACAACTCGTAGCCCATTATTTCTAGATCAAAACGAATCCAAAATCACCTCATTTGGACATCCACACCAAAAGATATGCCCAAAAATCTCTCTCGGAAAAACTGGGGGCTAGCCGCGACGAACAGGCTGTGCTCGCCGCGGGGTGCACGCAAGTGTGCGCCGCGGCATGCACCATCCCCTCACACGTCGCGGCGTGCCCTTTAACGCACATCGCGGCGTGCTCCCTCTCGCACGTCGTGACGTGCCTTCTTCGCAAGTCGCGATGTCTCCTCTCTTGCACGTCGCGACGAACGAAATGTCACACGTCTCGACGAACACGCACGTCGCAACATGCGGGCCTGGAGAACGACTCCGAACGATTTCCAGCATTTTCCAACTTCAATCCTTTCCTTTAATCACATACAACACATCTAAACCTTGATTCAAGTTCTATACTACATTTCTAACCCATTAACACCTTAAAAACATGCACAAAATCATCAACCCAAAGAAATCTATCCATTTATACCTTTCAAACCCTAAACCTTCGATTCTCACACATTCAACCTATCCTTAGGTTTAATCCAACTAAAACAAGATTAAAACAAGCAAAACTTACCCGAAAAATGCTTCGAATCTGTCGAAATCCCTCAAGGATCGAAAACTCAAATTCCTCTTCTCTTCTTCCTCTCCCACGATAACTCTCCCTTCTCTTCTTCTCTTTTTCTTTCTTTTCTCCTTTCCTCTTCTTTTCCTTCTTCTAATTTCTCTAACTCTTTCTTAAGTCTAAAGCCCAACTTACCCCTCCTAGACAAGCCTAAATCACTCCACCACAAGCAATCTTCCCAAAATGCCCTCATATATTTTATCCTATAATTTCCATTTAAACCACATTAAACTCAAATAAACCTCAATTATCCACGAATACTCCCAATTTAATCAAACTAAGGCATAAACACATAATTAACACAATTCATGCTTAATGACATCATAAAAAAAATTCGGAGTCCAACATTTCTCCCCCTCTTAAAAGAAATTTCGTCATCGAAATTATTACCTGAATCATCGAAGAGATACGGATACTTCTCCTTCATGACTTCCAAGGGCTCCCATGTAGCCTCCTCCACCGAATGGTTCCTACACAGGACTTTGACTAGCTGGACCGTCTTATTCCTGAGGACTTTTTCCTTGGTATCCAAAATCTCCACTGGAAGCTCTTCATAACTCAAATCATCCCGCAACTGAACCTCACTAGTCTGAATGATATGAGAAGGATCCGATCTATACCTCCTCAACATAGAAACATGGAAAACATCATGAATCTGAGACAATTCCGGAGGTAACGCCAACCTGTAGGCGAGTGGTCTAATCCTCTCAAGGATCTCATAAGGACCCACATACCTCAGACTCAACTTACCCTTCTTGCCAAATCTGATTACTCCTTTCCAAGGAGATGTCTTAAGGAACACTTTCTCACCGACTTCAAATTCCATCTCCTTTCGGTGCGCATCAATGTAACTCTTCATCCTATCCTGCGCTGCTTTAAGACGCTGCTTAACTAGATTGACTTTATCAACTCTCGTCTGAATCAATTCTGGTCCCACCAATTTCCTCTCTCCTTCTTCATCCCAACAGATCGGAGTCCTACATCTCCTCCCATACAAAACCTCATATGGAGCCATCTGAATACTCGAATGGTACAAATTATTATAAGCAAATTCGACCAATGGCAAATGCTCATCCTAAGCTCCTCGAAAATCCATCACACAAGCCCTAAGCATTCCCTCAAGAGTCCGAATGGTCCTCTCAGACTGACCATCTGTCTGAGGGTGAAAAGCCGTACTAAAATTCAACTTAGTACCCAAAACTTCCTGCAAACTTTCCCAAAACCTCGAAGTAAACCGAGGGTCCCTGTCTGAAACAATCGAATCCGGAATCCCATGCAATCTCACTATCTCATCGATATACTTCTTTGCTAACACATGCAAAGGATCAGTCTGCTTAATCGCCAGAAAATGAGCTGACTTCGTCAACCGATCCACAATAACCCAAATGGCATCATGCTTCCTACTAGTCTTAGGCAATCCCATCAAGAAATCCATGGTCACCCTCTGCCACTTCCATTCCGGAATAGGCAATGACCTCAACTTGCCTGAAGGTGCCTGGTGTTCAGCCTTAACTTGCTGACACACTAGACACTTACTGACAAAGTCTGCTACATCCCTCTTCATGCCTTTCCACCAAAAATGCTCTCTCAAATCCCTGTACATCCTGGTGCTACCTGGATGCATGGCATAAGGTGCATTGTGTGCCTCATCTATAACCTCAGCCTTAATCTCCTGCACATCTGGGATACACAACCTATTCCCCACTGTCATAAGCCCATTATCTCTCACTATCACTTCCCAAACCTTACCATTATGAATTTCCTCTCTGAGTTTGCTCAAATCTGCATCTTGAACCTGCAACTCTCTAACTTTCTCCCTGAGTATCGGTCTTACTCGAAAGTTAGCTAGAAGACAATCCGACTCCTCCTGCTTCAAGCTTATCTTAAGCTTGGCCATCTCTTCCAATAAAGGAAGATAAACCGTCCGAACATGAGCAATCGAAGACTTCCTACTAAAAGCATCCGCCGCTACATTGGCCTTGCCCGGATGATACTCAATCAACAAGTCATAATCTTTGAGCAACTCGATCCACCGTCGCTGCCTCAAATTCAGTTCCTTCTGGCTTAATAAATACTTCAGACTCTTATGATCGATAAAGATCCTCATCTGAACTCCATACAAATAATGCCTCCAATTTTTCAAGGCAAAGATCACTACTGCAACTCCAAATCATGCGTCGGATAGTTCAACTCATAAGACTTCCTGTGTATAGTGATGCTTTGAGGAAGGGTCTCGGTTGTGTTTTGATGTAGGGAGATCGGGTGATTGCTTATGCTTCGAGGTAGTTCACCCGATGGCAAAATCAGAATCGGAGCACTTGTCAATCTGTGCTTGAGCTCCTCAAAGCTCTTCTGACACTCATCACTCCAGATAAACTTCTGATTCTTCCTCAACAACTTCGTCATCGGAGTGGCTATCATGGAGAATCCCTCCACAAATCTCCTATAGTAACCTGCCAAACCCAGAAAACTCCTCACCTCTGCTACATTCTTCGGTGCCTCCCAATTCACCACAGCGTCTATTTTCTTTAGATCCACATGCACTCCTTGCTCAGAGATCACATGTCTAAGAAATAAAACTTTTCTCAGCCAAAATTTGCATTTACCGAATTTGACATACAACTCGTTCCTCCTCAAAGTCTCCAAAGCCATCCTCAAATGCTCTTCATGCTGCTCATCACTCTTGGAATAAACCAATATATCATCAATAAAGACAATGATAAATTGGTCCAAGAATGGCTTAAAGACCCGATTTATCAAATCCATAAATGCTGCAGGAGCATTTGTCAATCCGAAAGGCATAACCAAGAACTCAAAATGCCCATACCGTGTCCTAAAAGCAGACTTTGGCACATCCGACTCCTTTATCCTCAACTGATGGTAACCCGATCTCAAGTCTATCTTGGAGAAGACTTTCGCCCCTTGCAATTAATCAAACAGATCATCAATGCGAGGAAGCCGATACCTGTTCTTCACCGTGACCTGATTAAGCTTTCGGTAATCTACACACATCCTCAACGATCCATCTTTCTTCTTCACAAAAAGAACCGGAGCTCCCCAAGGTGAAGAGCTCGGCCGAATATACCCCTTCTCCAATAACTTCTCCAACTGCTCCTTAAGCTCTTTCAATTCCGCCGGAGCCATTCGGTAAGGCGGAATTGAAATCGGCGCCGTACCTGAAAGAAGCTCAATGGGAAACTCAATTTCCCTAGTTGGCAGTAGTCCTAGTAATTTCTCGGGAAAGACATCCGAGAATTCCCTGACTACTGGAATATCCTCAAGCTTCCCTCTATCTGTCCTGGTGTCCACCACATAGGCCAAGAATGCCTCACATTCTTTCCTCATCATCTTCTTTGCTGTCAAGGCTGAAACAATTCTGGGCGGACTTGCTTTCCTGTCCCCAGTAAACACCACTCTTCTGCCGTCATCCAATTCAAATTTCACTGTCTTCTGCTTACAATCCAGACGGGCGTTGTACTTCTCTAATGTGTCCATGCCTAGGATTACATCCAATCCTCCCATCTTTAGTGGCATTAAATCCACCACTAGAAGTTCTCCACCAATACAAATCTCACACTCTCTATACACTTGACTGAGAATAATATACTAGCCGATTGGAGTACTCACCATCAGCGAAGTATCCAAAGGGCTCACATTTTTATCACATACAGGTCTACTCAACGAAACAAACGAATGAGTAGAACCCGGATCAATCAAAGCAATCACATCATCAGAAAATAATCTAATCATACCAGTCACAACATCTGGAGCGATCTCTGCGTTCTCCCGAGTCATAGCAAACACTCTAGCCGGTGCCTGCCCCCTCGGTCTCCCTGGAAGACTCACTCTCTTGGCTGCATCAGAACTGTCCACTTATGTTGTAGTCCTCTGCCCCACGGTCTCTGTCCTCCTCGAAACTTGCATATGGCTTCTCTCTTGACGTGGGGGCTGAGGGCACTCTCTGGCAATATGCCCCTTCTCCCCATAATTCAAACAAGCTCCTGTCAATCTGAAGCACTCTCCTCTATGGGGTCTTCCGCAGTGCTCACACTTCAGAATGAATGACCTATCTCCATCTCCCTTTCTACTGCCGCCCACCGTTGAGGCTTGGTGAGAAATAGTAGAAGTCCTCACAGGTCGAGATCGGCTCGCACCTTGCTCCCTCTCCTCGACTACAGGGAAGAAGCTCCTGCACTCCTCGCTGCATAGGAGTACTAGTACTGCCTCCCCTCTTGAACTGCTCTCTTCCTTTTCTCTTCTTGTTCACTGCACTTTTGATATTCTCTATATTTTCAACCCTCAAAGCTACCTCAACCAGCTGCTGAAAATCACAAAAATTATGCACTATCACTTTCTCTCTGATGGCTAAATGCAAACCCGACTCAAACCGACGACATCTAGCAGCCTCACTCAGCATCAGATCTGAAGCATACCTCGCCAACTGAGTAACCGACGCTCATACTCACTGACTGTCATCTCCCTCTGAGTAAACTGAGGAACTCCCTCTGCTTCTGTTGAATGTATACCTCAGACAGATATTTCTTCCGGAAGGCAGCAAGGAAGTCCTGCCATGCTAGCCCTACTGGTCTCATCTGACTCCCTGGCACCGCTTCCCACCAATGTAGAGCATCTCCCTGAAGCAGACTTGGAGCATAAATGAATCTCTCATCCTCCTCACACTCCATCTGATCTAGCACCCTCTCAGTCTTTCTCATCCAAGTCTCGACTTCTTCTGGATTTGTTGTCCCAAAGAAATCGACTGCCCCATACTTTCTCAACTTATCAAACCGTTTTTCCTTCTTAGTTGGGGCTGAAGCTGAAGGCTATGGCATCTGACCCATAGCCTGCACAAATGCCTGGGTGAACGCCTGGAACAGCCTCGGATCTAACGGAGGCACTTGCTCCTGCATAGCTGGCGACTCCTGAGTCTGCGAAGGAATGAGCTCACTACCTAGCCCTACAGAAGCCTCAAGATTTCGGGCTTCGACTCATCACCCTCTCCTCCAAATGGAGAGTCAGGTTCAATGAATCCTTACAAAGCTCCTCGTGTCCTTCTACGAGGTGGCATCGTACTCCTTCAATTATAAACACTAATGATTAGCTATATGGCAATCTACATGTATGCATGATATGCATGTCACTTAATGCAATCAATTAACGCAACAAATAATCATATAGCAAACAATTCATCCTACTATGCATTCTAGGCCGAAGACACTAAACCTAGGTGCTCTGATACCAAACATGTTGGGCCCGGGTCCCGGATCCCCAATTCCCGAGGCAGCCCCTCGGGCTGCGCCAGCGACGCTCCCTAACATAACGGACCCAATCCCAACATCCATACATAATTCGATTTACACATACAGTTTCGCACACATAATAACATACACACAATCATGCTAGTTAAACACCCCATAAAGCAAGGGGCTTCATGCTATTACAAGTCGAAGAATTAAACAAGCATTCTCAAATGACATAATACAGAAATAAGTCTAAATTCAAAATACATGAAAAAGTTTGAATTCAAAAATACATGAAAATGCTCCATGATGATATGCTCGGAGGGCCAACCAAAGTACTAACTTAATACAAAGCTCCTATCTAGCTTGAAGTTTCCGATGCCTTGCAAGATCAACGATCGTCCCGCTCTGCACTTGAGGAGGGGAGAGTAATGGGGTGAGCTGCGAAGCTCAGTGGCATATATATTTATAGCCATTGGTAACAAACCACACATTCAAGCATATATACATATATACAAGTATGGCAAGTCAACACGTAGAAATTGATTCACATTCATATAACCATCAACAGAATATGTCATGCAATTCCTGCTTCACATCATAACAATTATTATGCATCATTTCTAACAATTCAATCATGCAATTCACAAAAATTGGCTCGAGAGTTCCGTAAAACGATCTGGATAAACCGAAGTTTATACCATAACTATCCGAGTCCGATTTCTCAAGGATCTCGTTGCCTCAAGAGGGCAACCGGGAGAAGGCTATACGACGACGTGCACGTGACTCCATCCGTTACTCTCTCACCCAGACAAAACACATAACCATTCATTTCATGCTCAATGCATTTTATCAAAGGTTTCATACTTTTCATTCTTTTTATTCTCACAAAATGCCATAATGCCTATCAAGGCAGTACATAATCAAGCTCACAATGTATTTGCAATATTTCTCATAATTCAATACAAGCAGTATCACACACATGCAAGCAAGCATACACAAGGCAATTTGTCCATACACACAATAACCATAAATATATTACCCACCTAATATCGCTTGAGTATCAGACTCACTGCTGTGCTTCCTCTTGCGATTGGGTTAGGTCGGCTTGGTTTCCTATATCAAACCAAGTTTCCATTCAATTAAGATTCAAAAGAAATATTCAATAAGCTTTACAAATCGAAAATACTAACACAAAAGATCCATACTCGACTTCCATCTAAATTCCCGAATCCTAAGAGGCAAATTCCGAACTTCCTTTCTTCATACAACTCGTAGCCCTTTATTTCTAGATCACAAAGAATCCAAAATCACCTCATTTGGACATCCACACCAAAAGATATGCCCAAAAATCTCTCTCGAAAAAACTGGGGGCTCGTCGGGGCGAACGGGCTGTGCTCGCCGCGGCGTGCACCATCCCCTCGCACGTCTCGGCGTGCCCTTTAATGCACATCGCGGCGTGCTCCCTCTCGCACGTCAATGCGTGCCTTCTTCGCACGTCGCGACGTCGCCTCTCTCGCACGTCGCGACGAACGAAATGTCGCACGTCGCAACGAACGCGCAGGTCGTGGCGTGTTCATACGCACGTCGCGACGTGCGTGCCTGGAGAACGACTCCGAAATCCGATTTTCAGCATTTTCCAACTTCAATCCTTTCCTTTAATCACATACAACACATCTAAACCTTGATTCAAGTTCTATACTACATTTCTAACCCATTAACACCTTAAAAACATGCACAAAATCATCAACCCAAAGAAATCTATCCATTTCTACCTTTCAAACCCTAAACCTCCGATTCTCACACATTCAACCTATCCTTAGGTTTAATCCAACTAAAACAAGATTAAAACAAGCAAAACTTACCCAAAAAATGCTTCGAATCTGTCGAAATCCCTCAAGGATCGAAAACTCAAATTCCTCTTCTCTTCTTCCTCTCCCACGATAACTCTCCCTTCTCTTCTTCTCTTTTTCTTTCTTTTCTCCTTTCCTCTCCTTTCCTTCTTCTAATTTCTCTAACTCTTTCTTAAGTCTAAAGCCCAACTTACCCCTCCTAGACAAGCCTAAATCACTCCATCACAAGCAATCTTCCCAAAATGCTCTCATATATTTTATCCTATAATTTCCATTTAAACCACATTAAACTCAAATAAACCTCAATTATCCACGAATACTCCCAATTTAATCAAACTAAGGCATAAACACATAATTAACACAATTCATGCTTAATGACATCATAAAAAAAATTCGGGGTCCAACACTTCTCCATTACATTCAATAAGACTTACATTTATCTAATACCTTACGTGAAAAAAGTATTGGTTCTTTAGTTTACTTCTCCCCCATTGTTTATTTACTTTGATTGCCTTTGCATGACATATATATTGAAGATAGTTTATAATTTAAGTATGAGGGAGGGACTTCTTATATTTTCATTACTCATGCTTATCAATTTCATTATTAATATCTTAATAGGATCAATTTTTGAAAAACTTTGTACTTTGACAATGTATTGATTTAGATAATCCATTATAAGTTTAATTGACTTTATGATTTAAAGTGTTTATGCAAATAGCCATAATTTTTATGCCTAAGTTGAATTCAATTTGCTTTATGAAATTTGTATCATGATATTTCTTAAATAAATTATACATATATTGGCCAAATGAGACCTCTCTTAAACATGGTAATGACGACAACGATAATGATAATGATGAAGAAGATGATGATGATGATGATGATGATGATGATGATAAACGAGAAAAATATAAATAGTTTATCATTAAATAATTTCATTTCTTTACTTTATACTAATAAAAAGGTTGAAGTTACAGAGTGGTGTTAATAGTCACTTAAAACAATGAACTAGTTGTGTAATTGGAAGTATTTATGACAAGGTGTTTACTCTTGCCTTAAAAGATTAAGTATTTTAATGAAGGCTATGAACATTTTTAAGAGTTGAAAAAGAGACTAAGATTGAATTAGAGGCAATCAAACTCTTAAAACATAAGAATTTGGTTAAGTTGCTCGGATATTATGCTGAAAGAGCTCACAAGTACTTTTAGTGTTCATCTCATTGTATTTGAGATTTAATTTATTTTATTGGTTCTTTAATTAAATTCTTTGGCCATTATTTTATGAACAAATTAATGTTTCATAAGCTTAATTTAACTGAGTAGGACTTAATGGGACTTATTTAAAAAATAAAAAGATTAAAAGAAGTGTCTCGTTAACTTTAACATGACACTTAATTGACACACCCTTAATTTTGTTAATAGTTTCAACAGTTTAAGGTTAAATTTGAATAGTTGTAAATTATTCAGGTTCTTTTTAATGTTACAAAATGTTAAGGTGTGGCCTACTTTTTAGTATGAAGGTTAGGGTTAAAAGTATACTTTTTCCTTACAAAGAAATGTAGTAAAGTTTTATTTAATACAGGAATTTATAAATAAAATAAATATATAAAGAAATAAACCTTAAAAATAGAAAAGACATAGATTAACCTATTTAAATGCATAACATCTTTAAGTCTATCATCTAAATCAAAGCAAGTACTATCCTTTAGTTAATGGGAGAATTCTTGATCTTAAATAGAGCATGTTGAGTAATATGAAAGTAGGAACATTAAAGAAAATGAATAAGAACATAAAGACTTATATAATCGACTAATTTGTGTGCTACGTCATTAAAAGCAAGAGTGACTATGCTCAACTATAACCAAAGTAGGATTACATTAATATGTATGTATGTTATGTGGTATAATACAAAAGAGATTTTGAAAAATTTTAGTAAGGTGTTGTAAAAATATATATATATATATATATATATATATATATAGTATATCTTAATAAAATTTTACAAAATGTCTTTTATATTATAACATATCTCGTGGTTTTCGCACTCTCATCCTATTTTGTACAAACTTAATAAAGCTTAAAGATCTCACAACATCCACCACCTCTTAAATAAGCAATTCTTCTTAGAGATGATATTAGATATGACCATATTTCACACCACTTTTCCCATACTTAGAATTAATCATTCCATATTTGATAGAATTAATCATTCCATATTTGTTCAACACTTTTTATATAATTGTATTAAGATAACTATTGTTATTTAGAGCTCATATCCTGTGAATCTCTATTCTAGGTATCTTCTTGACTACTAAGATCCTTTACATCAATCTCCTTTCTCAACAAGGTTTTTAGTTTAATTCATATTATGTATACTCTTATCAATAATCAATATGTCATCTATAAAGAGCAATATAAATATAAATGAAACATCAACAAATCTCTTAACAAATTATCAACAGTTAAATTCAAATATATGATTATCAATTTAGATTATGTATTAATAAAAAATTTATATCACCAATCTACTTTAAACTATAAAGTGATTTCTTTAATTTACAAACTAAATGTTTTTCTTTGAGTTAACTAATCCCTTTTAGCTGCTTCATGTAAATTTGATCATCAAAGTCACCATAAAAAAAATGCTTCACATTTATCTACTTCAAGTGCATATCTAAACTGACTAATAATGTCATCACTATCCTACCAGAAGTATATCTAATCATACGTGAGAAGATCTTATCATAGTCAATTCCTTTCTGTTTCGAACATCCTTTAGCTACTATTTGAGCCTTATGCTTATCTCTCTCTCTCTTTTTCTACTATTGACTTCCTTTTGTACAGGCACCTATAGGTCTTTTATTTTTAAGAAGCTGAACCAGATCCCATATTTGGTTTTTATATAAAGACTCCATTTCTTCCGCTATATCATACATTCATATATACTTCTTTTAACTATTTATAGTCTCTTAAAAGATTAATGGATTCCCAGTATTGAGGATTAATAGGAAGGGCACTAAGTCTTCCTAACCATATATACTTGGAGTTCTAATTATTGACCTTGCTCTATCTATGGCTTCACTTGAAACAATTCTTCTTTCTCCTAAACTTGAACTTCCATCTTCCTCAACATTTGTTTCAAGTTGTTCTAACACCACTTGCAACACCTTTAAACTAAATTTTTTTAATGAGCATAGTATCCAAAAGTATTATACAGTTTATAAAACACCACAATAGAATATTGTTCCAAAAAGGATGAATAGACTTATAACTAGGTCAGATGTTTAAATCTAAATGTAGAGTTTCCAAAAAAATTTTGGGTTGGAGCAATGATTATGATATCCTACCTCATCAACAAGTCACAACAAACTTTATTAAATTGAAAATTTTAAAAGTAATAGTGGATGAGAAATAATTTGAGTTTTCTAGGTTGAAAATAGCTTTCCCACTTATATGCATATTTTTGGTGATAAGAGGTCCAATTTTGTTCCAGAGTCAAAGATATATCTTAATTAATTATCAAAAAGGTGTTAAGATGTATAAATCCTATGAACCAGCTACAAATAAGATGGAGATTAGTAGCAATGCATGCATTTGATAAGTAGTATATGTTGATGTTAAAATATGGAGAAGATATATCAATGTTAGAAGAGGGCAACATTAGTTTAAGGGTGGTGCAAGTGGAGTTAGAACAAATTGAAACAAAGGTTAAGGGGGTTGGAAGTTCTAGTTTAGGAGAAAGAACTATGTCAAGTGAAGATGAGTATCACAATATTGCCACAGATAGAGCAAGGTGAACAATTAGAACCCAAGTAGATATGGTTAGGAAGACTTAGTACCCTGAGTATTGATCATCAATAATGGAAATCCATTTACCTTTTAAAAGTATATAAATAGTTAAAAGATGCATACATGAATGTATGATATAATGGAAGAAATGGAGTCTTTATATAAGAACCAAACAAGGGAGCTTATTCATCTTCCTAAAAATAAAAGACCTATAGGGTGGGTGCATGTACAAAAGGAAGCCAATAATAATTAAAAAAAAAGAAAGAAAAGTATAGGGCTCAAATATTAGCTAAAGGGTGTTCGAAATAGAAAGGGATTAACTATGATAAGATCTTTTCTCCTATGGTTAGATATACTTCTATTAGGATAATGATGGCCTTATTAGTCAGTTTAGATATGTATTTAAAGCAACTAAATGTGAAGGCACTTTCTTCCTGTAGCACCCTACTCCCGCGTGACCCGAACCCGACATCGACGGTAATATCTGAGTCCGTGCCCCGCAAGGGTGGCGTGCTAAAACACTTATTCAGTAGTCGGTACACTTTTTTTACATAACAAATATATGTGGAAATCAATGCCCAAGTTGGGTCCTCATTCAATCATATACAAATTCATTATACACAATTTCCAATAGCTACTCGGGCCTATTTTCCAAATACAAATATACACTTCAATACATAAATAAAGACATGAAATGTAGAAGCGAACTGATCCTGACTCTAATCATTCATTTGAATCCTGCAAATATACTCCTGTTGGCTTAACGGGGTATTCTTCTGATCCTGAAAAATAATTGCAAATTTTGGGTGAGTTTTGCGAACTCAGTGAGTGACCATCATCGATGGCTCACTCATCACATATTACATAAGACATATATTTCATAAATCACATTTCATTACACATTTTTTTTCCAATATCGCACATGTTCATATCATTTCACATTCAATCATTGAACCAATCTCACTTTATTTCCTATATCACAATATTTCCCATGTTCATATCATTTCATTAACAACCATATTGAATCACATAAACTTTTTCAGTTATTTCACATTCAATATCATTTAATCATTTATGTCATACATACTCAGTGTATATGAGACTCACTTTCCAATTGTTACTCTGTTGTGACCGAGTGCCTGAACTATCCCATATAGGGCTCATTGATCACTGTCCCATGTAGGGCTCATTGATAACTGTCCCATGTAGGGCTCATTGATAACTGTCCCATGTAGGGCTCATTGATAATTGTCCTATGTAGGGCTCATTGATAGCTGTCCCATATAGGGCTCATTAATCGTTGAGCTTATAGCTCTGATCGGTGGCTACTCTAGTCACAACGGCCATTATCTGATCATGCATTCATATATGTAATGCATATGTCACAATGTATCACCCACAATTATCTATCCCTTTCAATCACTTCTCATATCATCGGACTTTAGTCCGACATTCCACCCTTGAAGTGGAACATTTCACAGTTTCGTTCATATTTAAATACACATTTGTCGATCAAATAAGTATAAGGTTTGCCTTTCACCAAATCAAATTATTCACTCAAATGCATATGGAATGCATATGTGACACTTTTCGTATTTGTTACGGTGTTGTGACCGAGCGCTCAAACTGACCCAATATGGGCGCATTAATCGTTGAGCCTGAGGCTCTGAAATCACTGTGGGCTCAAGGCCCAAGTACGGTGAGCTTTTAGCTCTCGATGGCTACTCCGGTCACAACTACCATTATCTGATTTTGCACTCATGCATGGAATACATATGTAAAAAAATGCAGTATTTCAATCACAATCAATCCCAAATAGTTCACAATCACATTTTAATCACAATTCTATTGATATACATTTCAAACACGGAGGGTCCAAATTCACAGACAATTTGCACTTCTATGTCATAATCTCCCATTTCATCGGACCTTCTGTCCGGAATCCATAATCAAACGCAATTCACTAACCCACCATTATTCACCACAGTTTTATAAAGGCAAAATTTTAAGCACATAATAACTGAGGAACCGTCTAGGTCACTCACCTCATATCCATGCTTGAATCTCATCCAAAGCATCAATTTCTTCATTATTTCTTTCCTTCATCCAAGTTAAAATTTCCTAAGCCACAATTACCCAAATTCAACATCACATACTGCATAAACACTAAAATTGAGCTTAGGAAACACAACCCTATACCAATCTTAAGCCATATGAACCAAACCCCTTCAAAATTTAACAAATCAAAAATCTCAATCTTACCTTGATCTTTCACCCATCAATGAATTTCTTGGCTTGGATGGAAGCTCTCATCATCCTCCACGTTTTTCTCTTCTTGAGCACCATGAAAATCCCTCTTGAATGGATTAGAAAAATCAATACCTAGTTTACTCTTTCTTCTTTCTTCTTCTCCCATCCGAAGGCTCTCGACTCTTCTCTTTTCTTCTATTCTTTCTTTTCTGTTTTGCACAGTCCACTTGTTTTTATAGTGCCATGTCATTTAATAAATGAGAAATGACCCATATGCCCCTCCATTTAAGCCTATAAACTTAACCCTTTAAGTGATGCTCCAAAAATGCCCTTCCTTTTTGCCTTAAAACTGACATTTTGACCCCTTATTTTGATCAGGTAAATATAACAATATGGCAAAACTTTCTTCTAGAGATATGTTCCTCTATGTCTTACGAATCCATCGCTTCAAGAATCAGATCGATAGGAGCTCTATATCTCAAAATATCTCAAAAATACTGAAGTCTGTTAGATATTTTGTTTGGGCCAAAACTAAATCAAGACTAAACATTGCACGTAACTTCACTCCAGAAGTTGAACATCTTAGAGGCTAAATTGTTGATCGGCTCCTTCATATAACTTGTAGATCTATGTCTCTAGTTTCATTTGAAACAAGAATCCAATCTATTGGAGCTCTATAGCTCAAAATATCTCCAAAATACCAAAGTTTGTTCAGACCATTACAAAGTCGAGACTGAACACTACACGTAACTTCACTCCAGAAGTTGAACACCTTAGAGGCTAAATTGCCAATTGGCTCCTTCATATAACTTGTATATCTACGTCTCTAATTTCATTTGAAACAATAATACAATCTATTGGAGCTCTATAGCTCAAAATATCTCCAAAATACCGAAGTCTATTCAGACCATTACAAAGCCGAGACTGAACACTACACATAACTTCACTCCAGAAGTTGAACATCTTAGAGGCTAAATTGCCGATTGGCTCCTTCATATAACTTGTAGATCTATGTATCTAGTTTCATTTGAAACAAGAATACGATCTATTGGAGCTCTATAGCTCAAAATATCTCCAAAATACCAAAGTCTGTTCAGACCATTACAAAGCCGAGACTGAACACTACATGTAACTTCACTCCAGAAGTTGAATATCTTAAAGGCTAAATTGCTGATCGACTCCTTCATATAACTTGTAGATCCATGTCTCTAGTTTAATTTGCAAGAAGCATCAGATCGATCCGAGCTCTATAGCTGAAGATATCTCCAAAATACCGAAAGATGTTTAGACTTTTTCCACAGGTCAGCTCACTTTAATCGGGTCGATCTTTCTCCATTTAATGTCAAAACCGATCTATTTAGTATGAAAAGATAGAAAAATGTCTTAGAAATCCAACGCTTCAAAAATAGGGTCGATCGGAGGTCGGACGAAGAAGTTATGCTCAAAAGAGTGAAGGGAGATCGGTCGGTCGATGCTCGACCAATTGGTCGAATTAAGACGCTGCTGTGGCTGGAGCTCGACTTCTTGTATTTGGGCTGGCTAAGCTCTTGTCTTGACGCCTTCGTCTTGGCTGATCGATCCACTGACCGACCTTCCAACTTCTAACTCTTATAACTTTTGACTCCGAACTCCAAATTTTACAAACTTGATACCGTTGGAAAGATAAAAGATCGATTTACGATTTTCATGAAGGACTTAACAACAATTTCAGTCTCTACAAAGGTCAAAAAGTCCCTCAAAGTGACTGATCGATCAGCTTCACACCAAACAGCATCAGAACTTCCAAAAATCATAACTTTTCATCCCCTTAGCCAAAAATTTCAAATTTTATATCATTAAAAAGAGCAAAACAAATGCTACTTCTTTCAAGAATAACTTAGAAGCCAATTCCATCTCTAACCAAATCAAATTCGCAAACAAAGGTTTCAGCCTACCCAATTTATCCTCAACAGAAATCCAATCTTTCAAAGTTCATAATTCCTCATCCCCTTGGCAAAAATTTCCATACCATATAGCAATAAAAAGCTCAGACAATATAATACAATTCTCAAGAAGGACTTTTGAGCAAATTTCAATTCAAACTAGGTCGAATTCTCTCATGAATGTGGCTGACTTGTTAGGGTTTATGAAATCAGCATGTAATCTAAACCATAACAAAACTTTTCGAATTTATATCTTACAATTATCACATCCAAAATTCGCAGAAAATACCTCATTAGAAAGCTATAACAATCCTCTACAACTTTTCAGAATGTCACTCGAGCCAATTTTACCCTTTACAGTCCCAAATAAATATTAGAACAAAAAAAACACAGAACCTATGCCCTTAGAGCAGTTGCACACCAAAACACATTTTGGACTGAATTACTACCTGAGCATTATCAGACCATAACTTACAACCTACACATCGAAAAATTCCATACTCAGTGGCGTTGGAAAGCTAAGGGCCCGTTTGGTTGAGCTTTTATCAATAGAGCTTTTATCAGTAGAGCTTTTCCTAGTAGAACTTTTATGAGAAGAGCTTTTTTAAAAAGCCAGTTGATTGTTTGGCTGTCAATTAAAAAATAACTTTTTTAAAAGAGTTTTATACAGTAGACTGTTTGACAACATAAAAATAAAAACACTTTTATTAATTTTAACTATATTTTATTTTATAATAAAATTATTTATGCTAAATAATATTTAAAGTATACTAAACAATATGCAAAGTACCATCTTGTAGAAAATTTTAGATAACCATCTTGTAAAAAATAATTAAAGAGATGTCTAATTTTTCTTAAGAAATAAAATTAATATAAAAAATTAATATTAAAACATGTAAAAAAGTTAAATAATATTATAATCCCAAAATACATACATTGCTTTTACACAAATATACAAGACTAACCAGCTACCATTGCCTTCTCCCTTATCCTGAATATGTCCTACAAGCTACAAACTAGAATAGGCTAGGAGCAAGACAGCTAAAAAAATGCTTGAACCTTTCTTTACACTTACAAGGATAAACTATTACACAGTCCAAACAAAGGCCCCCTTTAGTGTGAGTGCAATCAATCTGTGTTATCGAAGATTTAAGCTTTGTTGATGAAGTGGTATTGTCAACAAAAAAGTCCCCAACATGGTAGAGATTCCATTTTCCAGGATCATCCAACAAAGATTTGGACTTGTTCCAACTATGGACATGTTCAGTATTGCACATCCTGCGACTGAATCTTTTTGCAGCCCTTCCCAAATGCAGTCTGAAGAATATGCTATAACTTCTCGTTGGAAATGGGAACTCAAGTTGTCCATCAACCTCGAGCCACCAGGTTTGCTAAAGATATGCAGCAGATAAGAATCTGCATACGAAAAAATGGATACTAAAATTAATTCCAGCACAAAATTATCCAACATATTTAAAACTACATAGTACCTCATTTAGAAATAGAAATTCCAATCTGTAATGAGTTGTAACTATCATACAACACAAGTCAACATGAACAATAAGAAATCCATGTTGTTGGGTAGAGAACAAACTCAAAAGCTTGAAATAATCTAGACATGTTATTTCTGGAAAATTTGAGCTTCAGAGAATCAATAAGAACTATTCATGGTCTAAGTTCCTATTTTGCGTTCTGCTGCCTCCAAGTGCCAACAAAAAGACAGAGATGTAAAACCACACCATCGTCAATGGATTCCACACATATTTATATATCACACACCCAGATACATGATTCATCACATGGACAGGTAAAGAATGATAACAAAGAACCAACTCTTTGAAGTATTTCCGCAAGAAAAATGTCCCAGACAACTTGAACTTGATCAACCAATCTGAAAAACACATCCCAACATTCCTCATGACATATACTATTAAATAAATTGGAGCAAAAGGCTTCCACTAATTCTCACCTAGATTCCTCAGTAGGCATATGATTCCAATATCTTCTATCATCAATCCCAGTTATTGTTTATCCCTTAAACGAGATAGATAAGAAGATACCACCTGTAAGTTTGTCTAGCCACACTTTCTGCACAAAACCCAAATCTCAAACTCGTCAATAAAACGTTGAGCTTCTAACAAAGTCAGAACCATCTTGCACTCATCAGAAAGAATCAGTATGCTAGAGGTTCTCTGCTTATATTTTTACTAGATCATTAAACTCTATATAAAGGTTGAAATCAAAGTGGAGGCATCCTTCAGTTGCACCTTTCGCCTTCTATGTAGAAGACAACAGTAAAAATAACTGATAATTGAAGCCACACAGCTCTCAGGTAAGTCACCCATACTTGGTTTTCGCACCGGTGACTGTAAAGCAGAACACCCATTAAGGGATCAAGTAGTCGGGTCTGTGAAAACTGAAGAAAGTTTCGCAACCAACTCGCAGACGTCGACGTCTGCGTATTAAACCTAGACCCAACAACAAATATAATAGGGTGTTTTCAGAGTTGTGAGTGATTAGAGAAGATGAATCGTGAGTGTGTGAGGAACAAATAGAAGAAAGAGAAAGAAAAGAAAGAGATGTTGTAAAATTGTTATTTACGGAAGTGACGGGAATGGTCTACCCGAAAAAGCTAAAATTTGGAGCTTTTCTGAAAAGCTCCAAATTTTAGCTTTTGAAAAAGCTATATTTTGGCTTTTAAAAAAGCTATTTCTACGGTAAAAGCACTTTTGAAATTTTTTGCCAAACATTTATTTTTCCTTAAAATGACTTTTGCGGTGTAAAAAAGTGCTTTTGGAGCTTCCAAAAGCTGAACCAAACAGGAGCTAACATATAAATCTTCAACTTTCAGTAATACCAATTTCACAAAATCTGTCTCCTTTATCCTAGAAAAATTCTCAAAAATTCTCAAAATCTGTCTCCTCTAGATGAATTCTATGTGTGCAGAAAGATGGGCTGATTCCCTTCAAATCTGAAATTTGGTACCCAATTGCTTGCTTGTGCTCTCTAAGCACTCTTAAAAGTTTATCAACCTGCACATGGTTTAAAAGAGCATTAACAATGACTGGATAGGTCGAATTAGGGCCCAAAAATTCATACCTGAGGTTGGGAGGCAACGATTTCAATTCCACATTTGGAGGTTCTTCTTTGTTCGAATCAGGTGATAGTTTCAGTTCCTGCACAAGTTGTGTAGATCTTTGCACAGTCTGTGCATCGAGCATCTGTGCAAAATAAAAAACTTCTGATTCCTTCTTTGTAAATTCTGTAGTACCCCCTGTTGTTACAGCCTTCACTAAGCAATGCTCCAACGAATCCTTTGGATGAGATTTTCTGAATTCAGCACCAACCAGCTTGTCAATAAGGTTCACCCTTAAACAAGAATCCTTTTCATCCATAACCTTCATTTCCTTTCCCAAATTAAACTCAATTTCTTCCTCGCCCACTCTCAGAGTCATTTTTCCATTCTTAACATCGATGATTGCTCCAGCTGTGGCTAAAAATGGTCTCCCAAGTATAATAGGTATGTTCGCGTCCTCCTCCATTTCTAGCACAACGAAGTCTACCGGGATAAAAAGACTTCCAACCTTGAGGGGCACATTTTCCAATATCCCAATGGGGAATTTTATGGACCTGTCAGCTAGCTGCAATGATATGGTAGTCGGTTTAAGCTCTCCGATGTCCAATTTTTGACAGATAGATAATGGCAATAAGCTCACACTTGCCCCCAAATCGCATAATGCTCTCCCGATTGTTGTGGTTCCGATTTGGCAAGGTATCGAGAAACTTCCCGGATCTTTAAGCTTGGGAGGGAGTTTGTTTTGAAGAATGGCACTTGATTCCTCTGTAAGAGCCACAGTCGCATATTCCTCTAGCCTTCTTTTATTGGACAAGATTTCCTTTAAGAACTTGGCATAAGTAGGCATTTGGGTAAGGGCTTCCGTAAAGGGGATGTTAACGTAGAGCTTCTTCAGAATGTCAACAAATTTTCCAAACTGCTAGCCTAGCTTAGCTCTATGAAATCTCTGAGGGAATAGAATGGGTGGCTTATTAACACAAAACACAAGAATTTTTTTTTGTTTTTTTGTTTTTTTTTTAAATGTCCAATTTAACCAAACAATCAGTCGCCTAATATTACTCAGGGATTACTCCCCGGCAACGGCGCCAAGAAACTTGATGTGGTCTGCAAGTTCACGGGTCTCAAGTAGTACAGTATAATATCGTCCACAAGGAGTAATTGTGTAAGTACTAGGCTTGGATCACTCAATTAATTGGACTAAGCGATTGGGTAGGATTGGGAAATTAAATTAAAAGAAAATTTAACTATCAAAATAAATAAATAGATAAAACCGATGGCAATTGTGTAAAAATGGGGAAATAAAATAAAAAAATTAACTAGCAAAAATAGCAAAATAAAAGTTAAAGAAAATTGCGAATATTTCTGGGCGTTAATTCGAATGGAATGTGGTAAGCTTCAAGGATGAGTTCACTTTTAGCACTTTTTATGGACTTTACCCGGATCGATTTATTAGGTGAATTTTTGGTTGATAGAAGGTTGAGTCTAGAGTTTCTTAGATCCTTTCTCATGGTATCAAAGGAGTATTACGCAATAATCCTAGTCTACTATCGTAGCCTAGCAATCAAGCATAACCCATTAAAATCTTTGCTCGCCTGGTTTTCTCTCATAAATTCAGTCTATGTCTAAATCTGAAATTTATAAGTTCCCTGTTTGGAGTTCCGTTATTAATTTTTACCTATCGGTTCTTCAATTAACAACTAACGTCAAGTAATGGTTGGCCAAACTCAATACCAACAAAATTAATATCAAAACAGAAAAATCAAACTTATAAATTCACACTCATAAATCAACCGAATTGTAGTCCACAAAAATTAGCTAAAAGCTTACCCCAACCTTGAAGCTTTGAGGAAGCTACTCAGTCATGATAGGATGAATACAACAGAAATTATACTCAGCAAACAACATTAAGAGAAATTAAATAATAGAACAGAAATCGAATGAGTTTCGGGTCTCCCTTTAATGTTGCGTCACTGAGTGGTCTGCTGAAGCTCTTGGTCTGCGTTGGAGGTCTTTCAATTGCTTAGTGGAAAGTGTTTGTGTAATAGAATATGAAAATAGCTTGAGTGGAAAGTTGGTGAGTTGACGTCCTCCAATGTAGCGTGAGAGCTTGAGCTTGTTGAGTGGAGAGCCCTCTTTTGGTTTGTAACGTCAGTCTCCTTGCCAAATCACGTTGTTTTCTTTTAAACCACAAGCTCAACAACGTTTTCTTCTAAGCCACTTCACTGTTCACTCACACACACATACAACGCACATTCTTGCTCTCCAGCCCCTCACTCACCTTTCTCACTCACTCAACTCTTCCCCTTTCACGTTTTTTTTCACCAATTCACTCACCCTCAGCAGCTCCTCCCACTGGTTCAACGTGGATGCTTCCACTTTTTTTTCTCCCCTAATTTACGCACTTCAGCAGCCCACTCACAGCCTTCAGTTCACGCACACACTCTCCTCACCTTTCCCTTAATTCACGCCACAGCCCTCACTCACCAGTTCACTCACACAACACTCTCACACACTTTACTCACACACAACAATCTTCAGTTCACGTTACTCACCTTTGTTTTTTTACAGTTCAAGCACACTCCTCAGCTCTCTAGACCACACTCCTCAGTTCTCTGTAACGCCCTCTCTCTATTCACGCACGCTACTCTCTTTTTTATTTATTTTTTTCGTTCAGCTCATTCCATTCACGCTCCTTTCTTTCTTTGTTGACTCCAGCTCTCTTTCTTGTCTTGTTCTCCAGCTCACTCTCCTCTAGTTCCTCTCTCCACGCTAACTCCTTCAGCCCCTTTGCACACACCCACTCTTCATGTAACGTCCAACACCTACTATGTGTCAGTCTTGTTATTTTTCTCTTGGCAGTGCGTGAAAAGCAGGTATTCTTGCATGGGTGTCTTGGCTTTCCAGCTATCCTCCATGCTGTTCATGTCTTTGGCATGGTCTCCTTTGTTTTCCAACAGCTGCTGCTCACAATCTTCATTCAGTGTCCACCATGCTTTGGTGGGTCTCTCCTCCCAACAGCTGCTAACAGCCACTCCATGCTACCCCCTTCCTCTTTATTCTTTCCAGCTGATGTTTTGTTCTTGTGTGGGTCTCCTTCAAGTTGTCTTGATGGCTTGTTGTCCTCCTCCTTTTGCTCAACTTGCGTTTTCCCTTGTTTTTACCTTGGAGAGTTGTAAACAAATCAGAGTTGGTGAGTGCTCATTGCTTTTTCCTCTCTTGTAACAGTGGTGGGTCTCCCATGTGTCAGCCTCGTGGTCCCTTTCGGTTGTCTGCTGTTGGTTTCTTCTTTTTTTTTTTTTTGGTGCCGCAACTTATGTTTAATTTGAAACCAAAATTTATGCTTTTTATGAATAAAAATTAGAAGATAAAATAAATAACAAACTCAATGAAAATAAATAACTTCACCTAAAAATGCTACTAAAATGGATGAATGAGTGTGCAAAATAAATGCAAATATGACCTAAATACCTATATAAATTGAACTAAACAAATGCCCCCAAACTCGAACCTTTGCTTGTCCCCAAGCAAAATAAAGATTGAGAAAATGTTTTCAAAGTTGCTCATCCAAGGAATCATAAAAACCATAAATCCAAGCTCTCAAATTCACTTTTAGCCTTTTCATTCAAACCATTCCCACCTTCATGATACAAGAAACTAAGCAATTACTCAAGCCAATATTCATTTAGTCTTTGATCAATTATGAAAAACCCTCATCTTGTAAGAAGCAAAGAAAACTAAAATTGGTTCCACAACAACTTATAACTCAAATATCTCATACATAAAGATGATATCGTTAATTAACCAATCCCATAGGCAAGACATCCTAACCTATCTCCACTAATGTAGCACTTATTAATGAAAGATCAATAGGTCTTATTAGGATGAAATGGGGCTATTGGGTGTGTAATGTGGGTTTGAAACAAAGAAAGGGAGAATAAAGGCTAAAATAAAAAATAAAAAAAAATTGAGGAATGATTGTTTAAAACATGCAAATGTAGAAAATATGCATAAATCCAATCTTTTTTTTTCTCTTTTTTCATTTTTTTTCATTTTCATTTTTTTTGAATAAATAAGGAAATATAGAATTGACATCCAAATATCTCAAATGATTACAAGCTCCCATTTCCAAATGCATTCAAATAGGCTTTGGTCCACATATAAACAACATCAAGCCTCCACAAATTATGACAACTTCCCCCAAACTCTTTTCATTGCATATTTTGGGGCTTTAAATTTCTCTTTTTCATAGTTAGGAACAAACAAACAACTCTTGGATGCAATTCTTTTCCTTTTTTTCTTTTTTTTTTTTCCTTTTTTTCATCAAAATTATACACATTCCAAAACATCACAAATCTTAAACAATCAAACCACATAAAAGGGTACGGAATTTAGGTCTTAGGCTTGGTTTAATTAAGGGTGCCAAGGAAAATAAGGATAATGTGTAAGGCTCAAAAGAGGTTCCAAGGAAAATAAGGGTGAGTAAGCTAAAAGTCATTTAGGCTAGATAACAAAGAACGGTGCCTAAATCATTTCCTTCTTTAATAAATGCTATGATTTCGCCTCGATAGGATTAGAAAGCTTGTTCTAGGATTGGTGAGATGTCAACAAGTTATAAATTGCTAAGGAATTTTCTTTTAAGTTCTCTAAACGTCTAACAAGAGTTAGGAAGATCTCCAATTAAATGAACATAAACAAAAGCAAATTCCTAAGATTCTTGCACCAATCAGAACTTTCTAATCCTGACCAGTAAAAGCGATTCAATTGCTCTTGAAACAATTCCTATTCATCCATGGATAAGGCAGAAATTTTTTTATTTTTGATTTTTTTTAAATATATGCTATGAATGCCATGAATGAATGAGTAAATACTAATGCATGTAAAAGATTTGCAAAAGAAGAAAAGAACAAATTTTTTTATGCTCACCCCTAATTTTTTTTTATGCTCACCCCCACCCCCAAACTCAGATAGGACATTGTCCTCAATGTCAAGATGTGCAGGCGTATGTTGAAGTAGGTAAGTAAGCATGGATATGCACAGTTAAGGACAACGTAAATGTCAACAGTCAACCACATGAATAGGCTATGCAAGATGATGCAAGCTGAAAAGTTAGCAACGCTGCAGAGCAAACTCAAACACAAACAGCCGCAAAGTTCAATAATATGCTACATCATGGTTAAGAGGCACTAGGAACTTCCCTGTAATGAGCTGGAATCATTTTCTTCAGAAGTGTACTTCTCCCCATCAAAAGTCGCTTGTAAGATCCAATTTCCTGCAAATAACACAAAGAGGAACGTGAATTTATGGTACAGAAAAAACATTAAAAAAAATAAAAATAAAAACAAAACAAAACAATGAGGGTGTGAAACTTGGGTTGCCTCCTAAGAAGCGCTAATTTAAAGTCCTTAGCTTGATTTGGCCAAATTGTTGCTCAAGGGTCGGGGTTGGAAAGGGATTGAGTAACCCCTTGTTCTATTGGAAATCCAGCCACATAAGGCTTTAACCTCTGCCCATTAACCTTAAATACTCCAGTTTTGGGATCCTCAACTTCTACCGCACCGTGAGTATAAACTTTAACAATCTTAAACGGTCCCGACCACCTCGATTTCAACTTCCTGGGAAATAGCTTGAGTCGCGAATTAAATAGCAAGACCAAATCTCCTTCCTTGAACTCTCTTTGGATAATATGTTGATCATGCCATCTCTTCGTTATTTCCTTATAGATTCGGGCATTCTCATAAGCATCCAAGCGAAGCTCCTCCAACTCATTCAACTGAAACAAACGCCTTTCTCCTGCTGCTTTGAAGTCCAAATTAAGCTTCTGAACAGCCCAATAAGATCTGTGTTCTAGCTCGACTGGAAGGTGGCACGATTTCCCATACACTAGTCGGAATAGAGTAGTCTCAATTGGAGTCTTGTACGCTGTTCTATAGGCCCAGAGAGCATCATCTAACTTCAAAGACCAATCTTTTCTTGAAGTGTTAACTGTTTTCTCCAAGATGCTCTTAATCTCCCTATTTGAAATTTTCGCTTGCCCATTAGACTGAGGGTGGTAGGCCAATGCTAACTTGTGGTACACCCCATATTTCTTCAAAAGGTTGGCGAATGAGCTGTTGACAAAATGACTCCCCCTATCACTGATAATTGCCCGAGGAGTGCCAAACCTGGTGAAAATATTTCTCTTGAGGAATCGAATGACCACCTTGGCATCACAAGTTGGTGCAGCAATTGCTTCCACCAATTTGGAGACATAGTCGACCCCTACAAGAATATATTTGTTGCCAAGAGAAGATGGTAGTGGCCCCATGAAATCTATCCCCCAAACATCAAAAAGTTCAACCTCCAAAATTCCTTTAAGGGGCATCTCATGTTTCCGAGAAATATTTCCAGCTCTCTGGCATTTGTCACATGCTTGCACAAAATTTCTTGCATCCTTGAAAAGTGTAGGCCAATGGAATCCGGCTTGGAGAACCTTTGCTGCTGTCTTTTCAGAACTTAAATGGCCTCCATAGGGGGATGCATGGCAATGATTTAGGACAGCTCCTACTTCTTCACTTGGTAAACATCTTCGAATCACCCCATCACCACAACGCTTAAAAAGGAAGGGCTCCTCCCATATATAATGCTTGAGCTCCAAAAAGAACTTCTTCTTTTGCTGGAAAGTAAATTCAGGTGGCAAGACTCCTGAAACAAGAAAATTCACATAGTCAACATACCATAGAACTTGTAATGTTGCTGCAGCTATTTTGTGTAATGAATAACACAATTCTGGTAAATCTGCACAGTAGAACAAATGCTCATCATTGAAGGAGTCATTAATCGGTGGTTCTTCTCGAAGGGGTTCCTTCTGATCTGTAGTGAGCCTCGAGAGGTGATCTGCGACCTAATTCTCAGCTCCTTTTTTGTCACAAATCTCAAGGTCAAACTCTTGAAGGAGAAGGACCCATCTTTTAAGCCTTGGTTTAGCCTCCTTTTTCGCAAGTAGATAGCGAATGGCTGCATGGTCCGAGTAGACTATCACTTTTGAGCCCACGATATATGACCTGAATTTGTCTACTGTAAAGACTACAGCTAACAACTCCTTTTCAGTCGTGGCATAATTGATTTGAGCATCGTCCAACATCTTGCTCGCATAATAGATCACATGGTCCACCTTGTTCCTTCTTTGGTGTAAAACAGCTCCCACAGCATAATCCGAAGCATCACACATGATTTCAAAGGGTAGGGACCAATCCGGAGATTGAAGAATAGGTGGCGAGGTCAAGGCTTGCTTAATCCTGCAAAATGCATCAACACAAGATTGGTCGAAATTGAATGGCACATCATTACTCAACAAATTGGTCAAAGGCTTTGCTATATGAGAAAAATCTTTAATGAAACGCCTGTAAAAGCCTGCATGTCCCAAGAAACTTCTGATCTCCTTGACTGAAGTCGGTGGAGGCAGATTCGCTATCACTTCAGTTTTAGCCTTATCCACTTCTATTCCACGATTGGAGATTAAGTGACCTAGGACTATTCCTTCTTGTACCATGAAATGGCACTTCTCCCAATTCAACACTAGATCAACCTCTTCGCACCTGCTTAAAACCTTGGCAAGATTAGCTAAACAAGAATCAAACGTCAGTCCATAAACAGAAAAGTCATCCATGAAGACTTCCATAATTTCCTCAATAAAATCTGAAAAGATTGCTGTCATGCAACGTTGAAATGTAGCTGGTGCATTACACAACCCGAAAGGCATTCTTCGATAAGCGAAGGTACCACAGGGGCATGTGAAAGTGGTTCTCTCTTGGTCATTAGGGTGAATGCGAATTTGAAAGAAACCAGAGAAACCATCCAAATAGCAAAAACAATCATGTTTAGCAAGTCTTTCCAAAATTTGGTCGATAAATGGAAAAGGAAAATGGTCTTTACGGGTGGCCTTGTTCAATTTTCTGTAATCAATACACATTCGCCATCCCGTAACTGTCCTAATTGGTATAATTTCATTACCTTTTTGCACAACTGTTAGACTACCCTTCTTGGGCACACAATGGACAGGGCTTACCCAATTACTGTCAGAAATGGGGTATATAATACCCGCAGCTAATAGCTTTAAGACCTCTTGCTTGACCACGTCCTTCATGTTTGGATTCAGCTTTCGTTGATGTTCAATCACAGGTTTTGCATCATCCTCTAGATGAATTCTATGTGTGCAGAAAGATGGGCTGATTCCCTTCAAATCTGAAATTTGGTACCCAATTGCTTGCTTGTGCTCTCTAAGCACTCTTAAAAGTTTATCAACCTGCACATGGCTTAAAAGAGCATTAACAATGACTGGATAGGTCGAATTAGGGCCCAAAAATTCATACCTGAGGTTGGGAGGCAACAATTTCAATTCCACATTTGCAGGTTCTTCTTTGTTCGAATCAGGTGATAGTTTCAGTTCCTGCACAAGTTGTGTAGATCTTTGCACAGGCTGTGCATCGAGCATTTGCGCAAAATCAAAAACTTCTGATTCCTACTTTGTAAATTCTATAGTACCCCCTGTTGTTACAGCCTTCACTAAGCAATGTTCCAACGAATCCTTTGGATGAGATTTTCTGAATTCAGCACCAACCAGCGTGTCAATAAGGTCCACCCTTAAACAAGAATCCTTTTCATCCATAACCTTCATTGCCTTTCCCAAATTAAACTCAATTTCTTCCTCGCCCACTCTCAGAGTCAGTTTTCCATTCTTAACATCAATGATTGCTCCAGTTGTGGCTAAAAATGGTCTCCCAAGTATAATAGGTATGTTCGTGTCCTCCTTCATTTCTAGCACAACGAAGTCTACCAGGATAAAAAGACTTCCAACCTTGAGGGGCACATTTTCCAATATCCCAATGGGAAATTTTATGGACCTGTCAGCTAGCTGTAATGATATGGTAGTCGGTTTAAGCTCTCCGATGTCCAATTTCTGACAGATAGATAATGGCAATAAGCTCACACTTGCCCCCAAATCGCATAATGCTCTCCCGATTATTGTGGTTCTGATTTGGCAAGGTATCGAGAAACTTCCCGGATCTTTAAGCTTGGGAGGGAGTTTGTTCTGAAGAATGGCACTTGATTCCTCTGTAAGAGCCACAGTCGCATATTCCTCTAGCCTTCTTTTATTGGGCAAGATTTTCTTTAAGAACTTGGCATAAGTAGGCATTTGGGTAAGGGCTTCCGTAAAGGGGATGTTAACGTAGAGCTTCTTCAGAATGTCAACAAATTTTTCAAACTACTGGTCTAGCTTAGCTCTATGAAATCTCTGAGGGAATGGAATGGGTGGCTTATATGGTGGTGGTGGTATGTATTTTTCCGGCTCAGGTGATTGTTGCAGTTGCAGCATCGGATTACATGTGTTGTGCATCCTGGTCTGTTCCTGCAGATTTCTTTTCAGCTTTGTTCTTTTGCACCATAGGTTCTAAAACCTTTCCACTCCTTAGTACCATTGCCTTGGTTTCCTTAGGAGCCTCGGATTGTGTTGGTAGCTTACCCTTGTCCAAATTTTAGTGATGCGACATTGTTGCTGTCTGAGTCTCAAGCATCTTATTATGGACTGTCAGTTGGTCCGTTCGGGTAGTAAGTTGCTGGATCAAGTCTCCTTGCTTCTGCATAAAGGTTTCCATCATTGATTCAAGGTTAGACTTAGGTTCAGGTGGAGTTTGTTGTCTCAAGCTTGGGAAACCTGGGGGGCCACGGTTTTGTTGTTGCTGGGTCTGTTGGTAATGCGGTGGATTTTATGGGTAATGGGTTTGGTTAGGGAAATTTTGGGGTGGCTTGGGTTGTTGAGACCAGGAAAAATTTGGGTGGTTTCGCCATTCAGGATTATAAGTGTTTGCGAAAGCTCCACCTTGGTTCTTCTGCCCATAATTTGCCACAAAATTCATATGTTCAACCCCAAATTCTTGCCCAATGTTCTAAAATTCTGTACCCATACTCGATCCAAAATCCTGATCTTGCAAGGTATGCACATTACTAACAGCAGCTGCAGCAAACTTATCCAATTTCCTTGAAAGAGCTTCAAATTTCGAATTTAACAAGGTAAAGGCGTCCAATTCGAAGACTCCTTGAGGTTTCTTCCCTTCTTGCTTAACCTCTTTCCGATCATTATTCCACTGATAGTTGTTGTAGGCAATCTTCTCCAATAACATAAAGGCTTCATCTTCATTCTTGTCCATTAGATCACCTCCAGCTGCAGCATCTATTGAACTTCGCATAACCGGAGAAACTCCGTTATAGAATATCTGCACAATCATCTACTTCGGGACACCATGATGTGGACATTTGCGTTGAATTTCCTTGTACCGCTCCCATGCTTCATACAACGACTCATCTTCTTTGGGCTGAAATGAGGTCAGCTCACTCCTGAGTTTTGCCTTCTTCCCGGGTGGAAAATACTGAGCCATAAAGGCCTTGGACAATTCTTGCCAATTATTTATTGAATCGGGTGGTAATGAATGGAGCCAATCCTTAGCCCGATCTCGCACAGAAAAAGGAAATAATCGAAGCCTTATTGCATCCTCAGGTACCCCGTTCTGTTTCAACATTTCACAAATTTCCAAGAATTGCTGCAGGTGGACATGTGGATTTTCTGTTGGGTGCCCTCCGAACTGATTCTGTTGCACCATTTGTACAAGGTCGGGTTTTAATTCAAAATTGTTTACTTGCACAGGAGGCCTTGTAATAATACTTGGGCGAAATTCCCCAAAATCTGGGACCGCATGATCCCTCATAGTTCTCTGATTCTGTTCGGCCATGTCCGACTCGACTGCCTCTTCTGGTGGAAAAGTTGTAGTAAATTCGGGTTCGATCTGTCGCTCCTGCACAAACTGTGCGTTAGATGCTCTTGCCCGTGCTTTTCTAGCTTTTGCTTCCTTCCTTAGTGCCTTAGCTGTCTTCTCGATTTCAGAATCGAATAATAATTCTTCAGCACTAACGACCCTTCGCATAGACTAAAACAAAACACAAAGCAAAATCAAATGCAAGGTGCAGAAAATGCAAAATAAAAAGTAGACAGTAAAAAGAGAAAATCAAATCAAATCAAATCAAATCAATTTTAACAAAATTTATTAACACAAAACACAAGAATTTTTTTGTTTTTTTTGTTTTTTTTTAAATGTCCAATTTAACCAAACAATCAGTCGCCTAATATTACTCAGGGATTACTCCCCGACAACGGCGCCAAGAAACTTGATGTGGTCCGCAAGTTCACGGGTCTCAAGTAGTACAGTATAATATCGTCCACAAGGAGTAATTGTGTAAGTACTAGGCTTAGATTACTCAATTAATTGGACTAAGCGATTGGGTAGGATTGGGAAATTAAATTAAAAGAAAATTTAACTATCAAAATAAATAAATAGATAAAACCGATGGCGATTGTGTAAAAATGGGGAAATAAAATAAGAAAATTAACTAGCAAAAATAGCAAAATAAAAGTTAAAGAAAATTGCGAATATTTCTGGGCGTTAATTCGAATGGAATGTGGTAAGCTTCAAGGATGAGTTCACTTTTAGCACTTTTTATGGACTTTACCCGGATCGATTTATTAGGCGAATTTTTGGTTGATAGAAGGTTGAGCCTAGAGTTTCTTAGATCCTTTCTCAAGGTATCAAAGGAATATTACGCAATAATCCTAGTCTACTATCGTAGCCTAGCAATCAAGCATAACCCATTAAAATCTTTGCTCGCCTGGTTTTCTCTCATAAATTCAGTCTATGTCTAAATCTGAAATTTATAAGTTCCCTGTTTGGAGTTCCGTTATTAATTTTCACCTATCGGTTCTTCAATTAACAACTAACGTCAAGTAATGGTTGGCCAAACTCAATACCAACAAAATTAATATCAAAACAGAAAAATCAAACTTAAATTCACACTCATAAATCAACCGAATTGCAGTCCACAAAAATTAGCTAAAAGCTTACCCCAACCTTGAAGCTTTGAGGAAGCTACTCAGTCATGATAGGATGAATACAACAGAAATTATACTCAGCAAACAACATTAAGAGAAATTAAATAATAGAACATAAATCGAATGAGTTTCGGGTCTCACTTTAATGTTGCGTCACTGAGTGGTCTGTTGAAGCTCTGGGTCTGCGTTGGAGGTCTTTCAATTGCTTAGTGGAAAGTGTTTGTGTAATAGAATATGAAAATAGCTTGAGTGGAAAGTTGGTGAGTTGACGTCCTCCAATGTAGCGTGAGAGCTTGAGCTTGTTGAGTGGAGAGTCCTCTTTTGGTTTGTAACGTCAGTCTCCTTGCCAAATCACGTTGTTTTCTTTTAAACCACAAGCTCAACAATGTTTTCTTCTAAGCCACTTCACTGTTCACTCACACACACATACAACGCACATTCTTGCTCTCCAGCCCCTCACTCACCTTTCTCACTCACTCAACTCTTCCCCTTTCACGTTTTTTTTCACCAATTCACTCACCCTCAGCAGCTCCTCCCACTGGTTCAACGTGGATGCTTCCACTTTTTTCTCCCCTAATTTACGACTTCAGCAGCCCCCTCACGCCCTTGTTCACACACACACTCTCCTCACCTTTCCCTTAATTCACGCCACAGCCCTCACTCACCAGTTCACTCACACAACACTCTCACACACTTTACTCACACACAACAATCTTCAGTTCACGTTACTCACCTCTATTTTTTTACAGTTCAAGCACACTCCTTAGCTCTCTAGACCACACTCCTCAGTTCTCTGTAACGCCCTCTCTCTATTCACGCACGCTACTCTCTTTTTTATTTATTTTTTTCGTTCAGCTCATTCCATTCACGCTCCTTTCTTTCTTTCAGCCCAGCTCCAGCTCTCTTTCTTGTCTTGTTCTCCAGCTCACTCTCCTCTAGTTCCTCTCTCCACGCTAACTCCTTCAACCCCTTTGCACACACCCACTCTTCATATAACGTCCAGCACCTACTATGTGTCAGTCTTGTTATTTTTCTCTTGGCAGTGCGTGAAGAGCAGGTATTCTTGCATGGGTGTCTTGGCTTTCCAGCTATCCTCCATGTTGTTCATGTCTTTGGCATGGTCTCCTTTGTTTTCCAACAGCTGCTGCTCACGATCTTCATTCAGTGTCCACCATGCTTTGGTGGGTCTCTCCTCCTAGCAGTTGCTAACAGCCACTCCATGCTACCCCCTTCCTCTTTATTCTTTCCAGCTGATGTTTTGTTCTTGTGTGGGTCTCCTTCAAGTTGTCTTGATGGCTTGTTGTCCTCCTCCATTTGTTCAACTTATGCGTTTTCCTTGTTTTTACCTTGGAGAGTCAGTAAACAAATCGAGTTGGTGAGTGCTCATTGCTTTTCCTCTCTTGTAACAATGGTGGGTCTCCCATGTGTCGCCTCGTGGTCCCTTTTGGTTGTTCTCTTTGTTGGTTTCTTTTTTTTTTTTTGGTGCATGACTTATGTTTAATTTGAAACCAAAATTTATGCTTTTTATGAATAAAAATTAGAAGATAAAATAAATAACAAACTCAATGAAAATAAATAACTTCACCTAAAAATGCTACTAAAATGGATGAATGAGTGTGCAAAATAAATGCAAATATGACCTAAATACCTATATAAATTGAACTAAACATCGGTATTGCACATCCTGCGACTGAATCTTTTTGCAGCCCTTCCCAAATGCAGTCTGAAGAATATGCTATAACTTCTCGTTGGAAATGGGAACTCAAGTTGTCCATCAACCTCGAGCCACCAGGTTTGCTAAAGATATGCAGCAGATAAGAATCTGCATACGAAAAAATGGATACTAAAATTAATTCCAGCACAAAATTATCCAACATATTTAAAACTACATAGTACCTCATTTAGAAATAGAAATTCCAATCAGAATGAGTTGTAACTATCATACAACACAAGTCAACATGAACAAGATAAGAAATCCATGTTGTTGGGTAGAGAACAAACTCAAAAGCTTGAAATAATCTAGACATGTTATTTCTGGAAAATTTGAGCTTCAGAGAATCAATAAGAACTATTCATGGTCTAAGTTCCTATTTTGCGTTCTGTTGCCTCCAAGTGCCAACAAAAAGACAGAGATGTAAAACCACACCATCATCAATGGATTCCACACATATTTATATATCACACACCCAGATACATGATTCATCACATGGACAGGTAAAGAATGATAACAAAGAACCAACTCTTTGAAGTATTTCCGCAAGAAAAATGTCCCAGACAACTTGAACTTGATCAACCAATCTGAGAAACACATCCCAACATTCCTCATGACATATACTATTAAATAAATTGGAGCAAAAGGCTTCCACTAATTCTCACCTAGATTCCTCAGTAGGCATATGATTCCAATATCTTCTATCATCAATCCCAGTTATTGTTTATCCCTTAAACGAGATAGATAAGAAGACACCACCTGTACGTTTGTCTAGCCACACTTTCTGCACAAAACCCAAATCTCAAACTCGTCAATAAAACGTTGAGCTTCTAACAAAGTCAGAACCATCTTGCACTCATCAGAAAGAATCAGTATGCTAGAGGTTCTCTGCTTATATTTTTACTAGATCATTAAACTCTATATAAAGGTTGAAATCAAAGTGGAGGCATCCTTCAGTTGCATCTTTCTCCTTCTATGTAGAAGACAACAGTAAAAATAACTGATAATTGAAGCCACACAGCTCTCAGGTAAGTCACCCATACTTGGTTTTCGCACCGGTGACTGTAAAGCAGAACACCCATTAAGGGATCAAGTAGTCGGTGCGTGAAAATCAAGAAAGTTTCAAGATTTCAACTCGCAGACGCCGACGTCTGCAGATTAAACCTAGACCCAGCAACAAATATAATAGGGTGTTTTCAGAGTTGTGAGTGATTAGAGAAGATGAATCGTGAGTGTGTGAGGAGCAAACAGAAGAAAGAGAAAGAAAAGAAAGAGATGTTGTAAAATTGTTATTTACGGAAGTGACGGGAATGGTCTACCCGAAAAAGCTGTATTTTGGCTTTTAAAAAAGCTACTTCTACGGTAAAAGCACTTTTGAAGTTTTTTGTCAAACATTTATTTTTCCTTAAAATGACTTTTGCGGTGTAAAAAAGTGCTTTTGGAGCTTGGCTTTTAAAAAAGCTACTTCTACGGTAAAAGCACTTTTGAAGTTTTTTGCCAAACATTTATTTTTCCTTAAAATGACTTTTGCGGTGTAAAAAAGTGCTTTTGGAGCTTCCAAAAGCCGAACCAAACAGGAGCTAACACATAAATCTTCAACTTTCAGTAATACCAATTTCACAAAATCTGTCTCCTTTATCCTAGAAAAATTCTCAAAGTTTTAGGTCATCAATAATAGAACCAAGATCCGGATACTGTTCATCCAACACACAAATCTCAACTTCCGAGCTAAATTCACAGCTCTTCAAGCCACAATTGAGCAGAACTTCCTTCATAGGAATTCTAGCCATATTTCTCAAGTTTAATTTAAAGCAAACCTCAACTTAATAGCATAACCACATCAAAAGTTATAAACAAATACCTGAAACATGCACAAGTTCCATTTTTCCAGGTTTCAACCACAACTCTACTCCTTTCATGCAAGCATCAATACCACATCAATAACCATCCCATTTAACCGAGAATTTAACCACAAATTTATCAAGACATTTACTTGAGTAATTAATCCCAATTTGCAGCACAAACATACTACTTTCACTCTTTGAACACCTTCTACCCATAATTTTTAGCAATTCACATTCCCTATCTTTAATTCCTAGCAATAATCAATGAATGCATGTACTACTTAAAGAGCCAGTAATCATTATGTAAATGCATGTATGCTAATAAGATGCATGGGCAAAACCAATGCATTTCCTTTGTCTCTCGTTGAGCACACTTGTACAATATTTCAGGTCCTCACCCTTCATTTAGGGACGGGATGTTACACTTCCATGATGCCATGGTGACTTGGAGGAGCAAATTTACATGAAGCAACCAAAAGGGATTAGTTAACTTGAAGAAAAACATTTAGTTTGTAAATTAAAGAAATCAACTTATATTTTAAAGTAGACTCTATATTGATGATATAAATTTTTTATTAGTTCATAATATGAATTAATAATCATAGATTTGAATTTAAGTGTTGTTTATTAGTTAAGAGATTTGCTAATGGTTTGTTTATTTTTCTGTTACTCTTTATAAATGATATATTGATTTTTATTAAGAGTATACTTAATGTGAATTAAAGTAAAACCTTGATGTGAAAGAAGATTGACATAAAGGATCTTAGTTAAGAAGATATCTAAAATGGAGACTTACAGGATACAAGCTCTAAAAAATAATAGTTATCTTAATGCAATTATATTAAAAATGTTGAAAAATTTGGAATGATTAATTCTAAGTGTTCCTTATTAGAAACAAGTGGTGTGAAATATGGTCATATATAGATATTGACAAGACGAAGACCACATTATATGTTATAATATAAAAGATATTTTTGTAAAATTTTATTAACGTGTATATATATATATATACCTTAACAAAATTTGATAAAAATATCTTTTGTATTATACCACATAACATACATACATATTAATGTAACCTTACTTTTGAATATAGTAAAAAATAGCCACTTTTTAATGAGGTAGCACACCAATCACATTCTTTTCTGTGAAACCATCTGAATAGATCTCAAGTTTTTGAGAATGTACCAATGATCCCAACCCAAGTATGAATCATCAAACACTGCAAAGATAAGGCTAGTATGATCAATAGAACATGGTTAATCCTAGATTTCTCATTCCCATTACCTGACTCACCAACTTGTTCTGAATATTAATATGATGATCCTTCCCAATCTCAATGTGCATCATGTTTCATCCACCAGCCAAATTGCTCTCTTCTTCATGCATTAAAATAAGCACAAGCTCCAATTATAATACTATATTTGAGGCAATGACTTTGAATTTAGTGGCCAATGGGTTAGATCAATCTAGATCTCGTTGATTTACATGAAGACATTTGAGACTTTCGAGCGAAGACTCGAATGTGGAGTAAGAATTGTTGTTATTATTATTATTACTGATGTTATAATTATTTTTAGTCTCGTTACATTTAGTAGTAAACTGAATTAGAAATATACAAGAAAAAGGAGAACAGATCTGTTGTTCTCAAACGCTGCGTTTGGTTAGCGTCTGCGAAGATGCAAAACGAGGACTGATTTTAACAGACAGACATGATGAACAAGAATTGAAGACAGGAAGATGTTTGGTTGCAGTGGACAGAAAAAAGATTATTGTCCTCGTCTTGAGTACAGAAATGTGTTTGGTTGTCGTCTTCAGAACAAAAAACAGTGTCAATGACAGAAATGCCCCTGTAGTGTAATAGGACTTGTTAATGTAATTCAATGTTGTTATTATTATTATTATTATTAATATTGTTATTAATATTATTATTGCTTTTGTTATGATTATTATAATTAATGATATTATAATTATTATGTTTAATAATAATAATAATAATAATAATAATACGTAACTATATTAATAATAATAGCAATAATAAAATAATATTAATAATGTTAAAAATAATACTAGTAGTAATAATAATATTATTAATATTAATATCATATTATATTAATATTAATATCAATAATAATATTATTAAACATAATAATAATAATATTATTAATAATAATAAACATAATTATAATAATTATAATAATAGTAAAATAATAATAATTTTATAATAATATTAATACATAATAATAATAATAATAGCAATAGTAAAAATAATATTCATAATATTAATAAAAATAATCATAGTATTAAAATTAATATAATAATGATAATAATAATATTATTATTATTATTAACAAAATATTATTAATTAATTAATTAATAATATAAATTAATATATTATTAATTAATACAATATTATTAATATTAGTTAATATCAATTAATAATATTAATTAATATTAATTATTAATTAATATTAATTATAATTAATGAATAATAATAATAATTAATATAATATTAATTATTATTAATGAATATTAATAATATATTAATTATTAATTAATTATATTATATTATATTAATTATATATTAATAATATTATATTAATTAATAATATTTTAATAATATTTTATTAATTGATAATAATAATAATAATTAATTAATTATTATTAAATAATAATATTATTATTATTAATTAATATTATTATTATTATTATTAATTAATTAATTAATTAGTTAATTAATAATATAAATTAATATATTATTAATTAATACAATATTATTAATATTAATTAATATCAATTAATAATATAATAATATTAATTAATACAATATTATTAATATTTATTATTATTACTTAATAATATAATATAATAATAATAATAATAATAATAATAATAATAATAATAATAATAATAATAATAATAATAATAATAATAATAATAATAATAATAATAATAATAATAATAATAATAATAATAATAATAATAATAATAATAATAATAATAATAATAATAATAATAATAATAATAATAATAATAATAATAATAATAATAATAATAATAATAATAATAATAATAATAATAATAATAATAATAATAATAATAATAATAATAATAATAATAATAATAATAATAATAATAATAATAATAATAATAATAATAACACAAATAGAAATCGTAACATTAATACAACAAATAAATCAAGGGATTCAAGAAACAAATGATCAATTAATAGTAAGAGCTCCTCCTGCCCCAAAATTGGTATCAGAGCTTAGGATTACAAAATTACCCAGAAAAAGAACTTGACAATGTCAGAACATAATTTAGAAGATATTGAGAAAAATATACAACATCAATTAATTGAAATAACAGAATTAATTAATAACTTACACCTTACACCTTTAGAAACTAACGACCATTTAACTCCTATCCTACCAACTGATCATATAGATGAAATTATTATTGGCTATGAATCCGATCACGAGCTTTATATGGATAAAGAAGAAAAACCCGAAAGTAGCAACATACAAGAACAAAAATTAAAAGGAAAATTAACTGGTGACAAAAGAAAGAAAGAATTTCAACCCACAAATTATTCATGGATTTCCGATAATCAAGACGCATTTCTAAATAAACAAGGTTATTATTATAAAGGATCAAAAATAAGAAAATATCCTTCCGAATATAAACCTAAACTTACAAAATTAGGTCCTGATAGTATCTTAAATCTAGATTGTACTACAAATAGTGAAGAATTATTTCATGAATGGTATGATCGATTACAATTAATCATACAAATAGAAAAACCTTTTGGAGATAGACCAGATAATAAAGATTCCTTATGGAATTTTGTTGTATATAAAACATCAGGTAATGTTCAGAATTTCCTTATCGAAAACGCTCAAGCATTACAAAATACACCTCATTATCTTAGTAAAATACAAGATGAAGATACTTTTGAAGTAATAGGTGATGAAATCTATAAAGAATTCTTTCGACAAGATGTCATTTTCATAAAGCTACTAGAGATAATGCAAACCGACTTAAAGCACTCAGACATCTCAATAATATACAAATATGTGATATCTATTATTTAGATGCTTTTATATGTGAATTTCAAAACATTATTATAAATTACCTCGCATCGAACAAGAAATGTATATTCACGCCTATATACAAAATTACCATACCCTTTTAATGTAAAAGTACAATAACAATTTCATGATAAAATAGCGCAACATCAAGTGGCTCATAATTTAGAGGTGCCATATTAGTAACAAAAGAATTGTTAATTGAATTTTGTTTAGAATCAAAACTTAAACAAAAATTAAAACATCAACAACTACGATTATGTTGTGATCAAAATGCTGAAGTACCCCAACAATACGGATGTCCACAAAACTATCATCACTATAAACGGCACAAGAAAAAATTTAACCCTAGATATAAAAAACATCAATATAAAAAGTACAAATGGCGAAGATATCGACCACCACAGGATAAACCAAAAAGATTTCCCAAATATTTTAGACGCTATAAATATAATCCAAAATATAAAACAAAACAACAATATTTGTAACACCCCACACCCGTAAGACCCGAACCCGATATCGTTGGTGATATCCGAGTCCGTGTCCCACGAGAGTGGCGTACTACATCAGTCGATTTCAAATTTCGTATACATTTTTTTTTCCTTTTTCTTCTTGTAGCCATTAACTCCACGTTCACACGGCAGACACAGTAAGTAAAAAAAAAAATCCGTGTTCAATAAAAACCAGTTTCAGTTATTACAGTCATCTAGTAATAATTACAATTAGTCAATGCAGTAAAATATTACTACCACAATGGCTTAGTAAAAATACAATGCCTTGTTATACAGTGATTGCGGAATACAATTTACTAAAACACTAATGCGATACCTAATCGATCCCGATCTCTAACCTTTACTTGACTACAGAGATATACTCCGTGTCAACCGGGTATTCTTCAGACCTGAAAAATAAATGCAAATTTTGGGTGAGTTTTATGAACTCGGTGAGAAACCATCATCGATGGTTCACTCAACTCATGCATAGTCAATCAAGATACCGGTTATCATACATGATCACAATTCATAAATCATAAAAGCAATACAATCCACATTTAACCATTATGCAATGCACATGAGACCCTTTCCATTTTATTACGTTGTTGTGATCGAGCGCTCAAACTGTCCCATTAGGCGATACTCGATGAGCCATAGGCTCAGATCACCAGGCTCGAGGCCCAATCACGTTGAGCTATCACTCTCGTTCGCTTCCGTCTGGTTGTCAATTATCGTTCATGCCATTATGCATGAAATGCATATGTCCAATATATCCACATCAATAGTGTATCGATCCAAATTCATATAAAACACTCATAGGCAATCCCATGAAATTCATACATAACACTTCTATATCATACCCGGATATTTCGACACCTATGGTCCAAATCAAGCAAATCAAACACATATAAATCCTCCATTATCCCCACATGGCATAGTTGCAAAATAGTAAACACATAAAGGTTGAGGAACCAACTAGGTTACTCACCTATTCCTTCCGAGCTAATGCCGGAAAGCCTCTGTGACGTCGGTCAATCGACGCTCCAATTGGACCTCTATATGAATCGAAAAATTACGAGTCACTAAATATGAAATCATGCTCATGATGATGAGATATGCATGTTCATGAATTCCCAGTCCTAATTCAATATTTTCCCATAATAAAATTCTATGAAAATTAGAAATTCATAGCGCCGACGGTGCATAATTTGGACCTCTATAGGTCCCCAATTAAATAAAGCAGTGTTTACAAGTTAAAATCAATAGGGGCTACGCCAAATTCCGCCTAAAATTCCCGTTTTCTCAGAAAATGAAATTAAATATTCAATGAATCCGATGCCTCTGGAATCAGGTCAATCGGACGTCCGACGGAAAGAAATTGACAAAAGAACCATTGTCCCATTTAATATCAAAAAAAAATAATCAAAAAAAAATAAAATAAAAATATATATATATATACGAAACTCTCATGGGCGAGACGCCGCCCTCATGAGGCGATTTCACCTTTCTTCGTCGCGAGGCGATCCGTCGCCTCGCGACGAGACCCATTATCTCGCCTCATGAGGCGAGAAGTCCTCATGAGGTGACGAGTTCCCCGCTTGCCCTTTTTTTTTTTTTTTCCAAATTTCAATTCCTAATTTCCAACTACTCTAACTTTTAGCACACAAATCAGAAAATACCCACTATACCTCATTGGAAAGCTTATGAAAAGCTCTACAACTCTCAAGAAGATCATAAAAATCAATTCCAACCCTAAGGGTATCAAATAAGCCATCAAACCTTCTGCCTTCACAATTTCCCTCAACACAGGGCAGTACATTTGCAATTTCATAACTCACTGATTACTTAGTAATAAATTACCATAAAAATATGGTCAATAAGTTCACAATGTCCTCTACAACTTTCATGAACAACCCAAAATCAAATTCTATTGCAAACCAAGTCAATTAATTCCTCTAATGTTACTGTCCCTGAAATCCTTCACTTTGGGCAGTAATCTTACAAGAAGCATAACTTCCAGTATACAAGTCAATAAATTCAGAACTTTATATCCCTGAAAAGATAACATCTCAAACTTCAATTTTCATGAAGCACTCAACATCCAATTCGATCTCTAACAATTTCAAAACTGTTATGGAAGTTTCTGTTATGATCATCCACTCATAACCTAATGTAGGGTCAATCTTTGAAAATCATAACTCCCAATTCTGACTTCTAAAATTACAAACCATATGTCATTTTCAAGGTAATCTTTTCCTCTACAACTTTTCAGAAGCTCACTCACACCAATTCAGTCCACATAAAATGTTAAAATTGCCTCCAATCCGAAAGCTCACAAATTCACACTTAAGCTGGGTTTCATCCAAAATGCTCAAAACCAGTCAATAGTAATCAGTTCATATCTCTCAATATACAACTCTAAAAATATCAAGATCAGTAGCAATGGAAAGATAATTCAATATGCTACAACTTTCATGAAGACCCTTCTCCCTAATTCCATCTCAATTAATTCATAAAAATCAACAAAACTCAGATGTCATGGTTGCGGTTACTGTTCATAGGCAATGGAACAGTAACTTTCCATGCAAAATTTCACCCTTCTATCATTGGAATTCAACAACACCCATTTCACACTAAATTGAAGCCAACATCCCAAAGTTTCAGTGGCAACTGACCTTACCTCATTTACATTTCTACACTATGAGTTATGGTCAAATCAGTGCAATAGGTCAAATATCAATTTTCCAGCTTTACTTCTCTATTCACTTCCTTTCATTCCAACACCCTTCCTACATCCATAAGCATCTTAATTGGACACAAAATCAGTCCCTATATCATGTCTACATTCACTAGGCATTCCTACCAAAATTGGCAGCACTAACCTCTTCCCTTTCCATGCACAATTAATCATCAATATGAATTCAAAATCAAGCTAAAGCCAAACTTAACCATTACCATTCTTTATCCTTACATACCTTACATTTATACCCATTAATTTATACTATACTTCTCATCAAAATAAAGCATCAATAAACTTAACAATAATACCATAATCCCCTTTAAATGCTTCTAACTACCATGATGTATTAACTACAAAATCAAGCATAATTAAACACTTAACTTAAAACTTTACCTATTTAAAACTTCCAATCTTCAATCCCTTTACTATCTCACCTCAACACCTTCTTCACTCTCTTCAAACACATACAAGTGGGGAGGTCATCATGGCAAGACAACAACTTGGTTGCATGAAGGAAAGCTTGAGTTTGGAAGAAGAAGTGATTTGAAAGGAGGAAAATTGATGGAGAGGAGAAGAGGCAAAGTTGATTTCGGATGGTGATGAGAAACAAACCAATAAATCATCTTTTATCCCTTTTAAGAGAGCATCCGAAAATTCTAGGATATGGCCAAGTCATCCTTAAGCATTAAATGCTTAGGTCACATAGTCAAATGTGGAAAAGTCATAACCAATCAAAATTTTAAAACCAAGACCAATATAATGCAAATCTCATTTTGGTTCACTAGGTTTAAGGGTCCAATTATGGGTCCTCCAAGGTAAATAATTGGATAGATCCAAAATCGGTAAAATTTAACCGGTTCGCCAATTGGCAATTTTTTTACGGTCCGAATTTCCCGAATCATTTTTTTTGACTCTAAAATTGTAAAGCACGTAATAAGTGCACTCCAAATAATTTTTCAAACACGAAAATCACCTTTTCTAACACAAAACACGTTTAGGCCGGTTATCGGCGATTTTGCGGTCCGAAATTTTCTCGGAAAATTCCAGAAAAATTCCTATAAATCCCAAAAATGTAAAAGCGCTCAATGGCGCACTCGAATAATTTTCAAATCCCTAACCACATTTATCCCATAAAATGCCGTTAGGCCCAATTATCGGAATGTCATGAATGCATGACCAAGCATTCGTGTGCACAAATTCACTAATCACATGCCGAGATACCGGACACTACTCACACATCCCTATTAGTCTCATCCAATGACCCATTTCCTATTTTACCCTTCCGGGAGGGTGGGATGTTACAATTCTCCCTCCTTATAAGAATTTCGTCCTCGAAATTCTCGATCAACGATTCCCTATGACAAGAATCATATGATTCTTCATATCCCATATACTTTTCCACTTAATGATTCACTTTTGAGTGATCACAAGAACCACTCTCGGTCAGTGGTTCGATTACTATGGCTAACTCATTATCACTTAAGACAAGAATGTGATTTGACAAGACTATCGGTTATGCGATCACATTTTCTTAGCTATCTCACTTGTCATTTCTAGAATAGTCACCTCATTTGGTTCCGATATATATATAACTTCGATTCAGTATTTTGAATCTATTCATTGATCACATTATATCTTTCCAATACTTTTTCCCTAATGCCATATAGTCCAATTTCTGTTCCATTGAGTACGTTTCCATTTCTTTGGTACCTCCCTTAATCACGCCAGGGACAATTTACATTCCTTTGGTACCAATACAGTGACATTAAACTCCACTACACTATAATCAGCAACAATGTACCTAATACAGTCATTTATTATATACCATTCACTTTATGTTTAAAATCGATTCTCGTAAGACAAATCACTATTCAATAGTGTTCACACACTTTATCCGGATATACAGTTTTACTCTATCTCATTTGTCCGATCCGATTCCACTTTAGCTAACCATACGGGCTTCCTAAGTACTTTCCTTTTTCTCACACATTTTAGTCTCAAATCCATTATGGTCTTTAACTCCCGAAGAGCACGTGCAAAGGTAACAAGATATATTTTCCAGTGAATCAAAGCTCTATAACACGACCATAATCCAACCTTTTTCCTATTGGACATTCAACCTATAAACACTTGAGCCAAGAATCACTTCATTCTATACCTACAATTACTCAATTTCACTTTTCAAATATGCTGACTAGAATGTCTAACTTTAACTATTCACTTTCTTGTTCTAATACCTTTTTATCGGTTCCACATACTTAGACTTTTGTTCACTATAGTTTTCCAATTCCATTGGTATATTCAAACTCATCATAAGATTTTCCCCTTTTACTTTCTGCACTCTTAACCTTTCATATCACTATTTTTACAACTTCTATTTTTCCAAAAACACTTCACTATTACCCATAATCTGCTTGACATTGATTGAAAACCCCAATATCAGAATTGATCCATTCATGAAGCATTATCGTATTTACACGGTCTCTTTCCTCAAATTAACCCAAAGGTATCCTTATAGGAATTCTACAGGTCTCAAGGCTTTCAATAATGAGAATGGCACTAATACCATTTCTCACAATCGATTCAATTTATTTCATACTTGTTCAACATATTGTCACAGTTCAATACTCGCTGCCCACTCTTCCAGGTATGTTTATCATCAGTATCGATTCCTCAATTAGTCCTATCATTCTTTTTACTTTTCACTGTTCAACACTTCCAAACACATTCTGTCTCTAATCACAGTTATTACCATTTTCTTCCTTCGCATAAATCCCTACTAGGGTCTTATTGACTTTACCGTACATCTTTTACCCTTTTCATTGAGTCCACACTAAGTGTATCTGCAATTTCTTTATGAAGGTGTCACTACTTCACCTCATTGTCAGTTTCCCTTTTTGACCCTCTTGTCTCTATTCAGTTACTCTTTTTCATTTTCTCTTCTCATTTGTTTTCATATCATTCCTATCAACATATGTTAATACCTTGTCATCCATATTTCATCTTATTTTAGTATCTCTCTTCTCAGTTCGGAACTCTTTTATTTTTCGTTTCAAATCTAGATTCCTCAACAGTTTTACATCATAACTGGAGATCGATTCACTTCACATTGCAATAGAATCACCTCAAATTAAAATCTCACTCATATGGAATTCTTTACATTTCTGTACATACAATGCAGATACTCTCAGCATTATAAGCTATGACCCAATTTCACTTTTAATTTTGTCCACAAAAATCGCATCAACCAATGATTATTCCTAATTGTGTTTCAATCCTTCTTCAATATTCGTACAATCTCAATCCAGACACTCTTATGCCATCACTGAACATATCAAAACATTTCTTTCGCGAAGGTTCCTTGTGCCAGTCACTTAAATACTTTTTTTTTTCACACTTATTCTGTAATCTATACCATAATCACTTTTCAGTTCCTCTCATACAGGCACACTCAGTCCACCTTTGTCCTACTTTAACCTTTTAAGAACTTCACACTTATAATCACTCTAAACATTTACCGCCCGTTTCCTCTATGATTTCCATAGGTCTGTAACATACATTTCATTTTCATTAGTCACAATCAACATTACTGTCCAATAGATATCCCTAACAGAGAATCGATTTAAATACAATAACTCTTTTCATACACCACTATTGTGGTTGATTCATTCTCACCATATCATTTAACTGTATGACTCATTCACATATCCACATGCGTGCGACTTGACCTTGTAAGGTCATATCAACTTGGCTTTATCAGCTTATGATCCTGTTTTTTTTTTTTTTTTTTTCTGCTACTTATCTTCTATTTTCCTCAAACAGTCTATGATCGGGTGTTCACAGTCCCCAATACCCGACAAAATCGTTGATACCACTCCATTTTATCCCTATCTATAGGCCTATCCATTTACCATTTTTGTGTCCATGTACACCTAATTTAGAATTTCCCGATACATCATCAGTAGAATTTATCTGTCTGTCTTTTTCCTTTATGATTTTATCATACGAATTTCCAACCTCGAAGCACCATAATCACCTAACAATTTCAGTCTCAAGCGATGCGGTCTAGATCATAACCATTTCCGAATTCATTTCAGTCTATCCGCACACTTTTACCTCACTCTAATAGGCTTGAACATCTTACTTTTTCGATTCTTTCAGTTCTCAATAAACCGCTGAAGATTCTATTGAGCTTCTTTCCGTTTCGCTATTATCATCTGCCTATAATATTTACTAATCTCCAATTCGAATACCGTGAATCAAGATATGCCCGATTGGACCATCTACATTTTACTCAATTCCAATATTTCCCTTTCATAACATATACAATGTAGGCGTAATTACCTAACCATTAGGGCTTTTAATCTCACTTAGATCTACTATAACCAATATGCTTCCCATATCTCTAATGGACCTCTCCAAGTTCTCAACATCGCATTTTTCTCATCACCATAACATTGTCAATTTAATTGGAAATTTTAATCGATCTAAGCCAACACGGTCATTCTATTATCACTTATAAGGGTTTCTAACCCAAAGACAATTTCAATCTTCTTATCCATTTTCCTTTATCCTTTCCTAATTAATTATCCCTTTAGGATTTTCACTCTAATCGATTATCACTCTTCTCTCACTTAATCACTTGACACTTATGCACCTTAGGATTTATCCTCGGTGACTCGACTAGGATCGATTACCACGCCCCGCAACGACGCGACTCAAATGCATGAAACCTATGTTCCAAACTGTGCCCAGATACATTACGTACTACTGGGCTCTGATACCACCTAAATGTAACACCCCACACCCGTAAGACCCGAACCCGATATCGTTGGTGATATCCGAGTCCGTGTCCCACGAGAGTGGCGTACTACATCAGTCGATTTCAAATTTCGTATACATTTTTTTTTCTTTTTTCTTCTTGTAGCCATTAACTCCACGTTCACACGGCAGACACAGTAAGTAAAAAAAAAATCCGTGTTCAATAAAAACCAGTTTCAGTTATTACAGTCATCTAGTAATAATTACAATTAGTCAATGCAGTAAAATATTACTACCACAATGGCTTAGTAAAAATACAATGCCTTGTTATACAGTGATTGCGGAATACAATTTACTAAAACACTAATGCAAACACGAACTGATCCCGATCTCTAACCTTTACTTGACTACAGTAGATATACTCCCGTGTCAACCGGGGTATTCTTCAGGACCTGAAAAATAAATGCAAATTTTGGGTGAGTTTTGCGAACTCAGTGAGAAACCATCATCGATGGTTCACTCAACTCATGCATAGTCAATCAGTATACCAGTTATCATACATGATCACAATTCATAAATCATAAAAGCAATACAATCCACATTTAACCATTATGCAATGCATGAGACCCTTTCCATTTTATTACGTTGTTGTGATTGGCGCTCAAATCGTCCCATTAGGGGCGCGATACTCGGTGAGCCATAGGCTCAGATCACCATGGGCTCGAGGCCCGATCACGTTGAGCTATCGACTCTCGTTGGTCGCTTCCGTCACAATCGCCAATATCGTTTCATGCCATTATGCATGAAATGCATATGTCCAATATATCCACATCAATAGTGTATCGATCCAAATTCATATAAAACACTCATAGGCAATCCCATGAAATTCATACATAACACTTCTATATCACGGCCCGGATATTTGGACACCTATGGTCCAAATCAAGCAAATCAAACACATATAAATCCTCCATTATCCCCCATGGCATAGTTGCAAAATAGTAAACACATAAAGGTTGAGGAATCAACTAGGTTACTCACCTATTCCTTCCGAAGCTAATGCTTGGAAAGCCTCTGTGACGTCGGTCAATCGACGCCCAATTGGACCTCTATATGAATCGAGAAAAATTACGAGTCACTAAATATGAAATCGTGCTCATGATGATGAGATATGCATGTTCATGAATTCCCAGTCCTAATTCAATATTTTCCCATAATAAAATTCTATGAAAAATTAGAAATTCATAGGCGGCGACGCGCGCAATTTGGACCTCTATAGGTCCCCAATTAAATAAAGCAGTGTTTACAAGTTAAAATCGATAGGGGCTACGTCAAATTCCGTCTAAAATTCCCGTTTTCTCAGAAAATGAAATTAAATATTCAATGAATCCGATGCCTCTGGAATCAGGTCAATCGGACGTCAGACGGGAAAGAAATTGACAAAAGAACCATTGTCCCATTTAATATCAAAAAAAAATAATCAAAAAAAAAAAATAAAAATAAATATATATATATATATATATGAAACCTCCTCATGGGCGAGCCGCCGCCATGAGGCGATTTTCACTTCTTCTTCGTCGAGGCAATCAATCCGTCGCCTCGCGACGAGACCCATTATCTCGCCCTCGCGAGGCGAGAAGTCGCCCTCGCGAGGCGGCGAGTTCCCCTGCTTGCCCTTTTCTTTTTTTTTTTTCCAAATTTCAATTCCTAATTTCCAACTACTCTAACTTTTAGCACACAAATCAGAAAAATACCCACTATACCTCATTGGAAAGCTTATGAAAAGCTCTACAACTCTCAAGAAGATCATAAAAATCAATTCCAACCCTAAGGGTATCAAATAAGCCATCAAACCTTCTGCCTTCACAATTTCCCTCAACACAGGGCAGTACATTTGCAATTTCATAACTCACTGATTACTTAGTAATAAATTACCATAAAAATATGGTCAATAAGTTCACAATGTCCTCTACAACTTTCATGAACAACCCAAAATCAAATTCTATTGCAAACCAAGTCAATTAATTCCTCTAATGTTACTGTCCCTGAAATCCTTCACTTTGGGCAGTAATCTTACAAGAAGCATAACTTCCAGTATACAAGTCAATAAATTCAGAACTTTATATCCCTGAAAGATAACATCTCAAACTTCAATTTTCATGAAGCACTCAACATCCAATTCGATCTCTAACAATTTCAAAACTGTTATGGAAGTTTCTGTTATGATCATCCACTCATAACCTAATGTAGGGTCAATCTTTGAAAAATCATAACTCCCAATTCTGACTTCTAAAAATTACAAACCATATGTCATTTTCAAGGTAATCTTTTCCTCTACAACTTTTCAGAAGCTCACTCACACCAATTCAGTCCACATAAAATGTTAAAATTGCCTCCAATCCGAAAGCTCACAAATTCACACTTAAGCTGGGTTTCATCCAAAATGCTCAAAACCAGTCAATAGTAATCAGTTCATATCTCTCAATATACAACTCTAAAAATATCAAGATCAGTAGCAATGGAAAGATAATTCAATATGCTACAACTTTCATGAAGACCCTTCTCCCTAATTCCATCTCAATTAATTCATAAAAATCAACAAAACTCAGATGTCATGGTTGCGGTTACTGTTCATAGGCAATGGAACAGTAACTTTCCATGCAAAATTTCACCCTTCTATCATTGGAATTCAACAACACCCATTTCACACTAAATTGAAGCCAACATCCCAAAGTTTCAGTGGCAACTGACCTTACCTCATTTACATTTCTACACTATGAGTTATGGTCAAATCAGTGCAATAGGTCAAATATCAATTTTCCAGCTTTACTTCTCTATTCACTTCCTTTCATTCCAACACCCTTCCTACATCCATAAGCATCTTAATTGGACACAAAATCAGTCCCTATATCATGTCTACATTCACTAGGCATTCCTACCAAAAATTGGCAGCACTAACCTCTTCCCTTTCCATGCACAATTAATCATCAATATGAATTCAAAATCAAGCTAAAGCCAAACTTAACCATTACCATTCTTTATCCTTACATACCTTACATTTATACCCATTAATTTATACTATACTTCTCATCAAAATAAAGCATCAATAAACTTAACAATAATACCATAATCCCCTTTAAATGCTTCTAACTACCATGATGTATTAACTACAAAATCAAGCATAATTAAACACTTAACTTAAAACTTTACCTATTTAAAACTTCCAATCTTCAATCCCTTTACTATCTCACCTCAACACCTTCTTCACTCTCTTCAAACACATACAAGTGGGGAGGTCATCATGGCAAGACAACAACTTGGTTGCATGAAGGAAAGCTTGAGTTTGGAAGAAGAAGTGATTTGAAAGGAGGAAAATTGATGGAGAGGAGAAGAGGCAAAGTTGATTTCGGATGGTGATGAGAAACAAACCAATAAATCATCTTTTATCCCTTTTTAAGAGAGCATCCGAAAATTCTAGGATATGGCCAAGTCATCCTTAAGCATTAAATGCTTAGGTCACATAGTCAAATGTGGAAAAGTCATAACCAATCAAAATTTTAAAACCAAGACCAATATAATGCAAATCTCATTTCGGTTCACTAAGTTTAAGGGTCCAATTATGGGTCCCTCCAAGGTAAATAATTGGATAGATCCAAAAATCAGTAAAAATTTAACCGGTTCGCCAATTGGCAATTTTTTTTCTGGTCCGGGAATTTCCCCGAATCATTTTTTTTTGACTCCCTAAAATTGTAAAGCACGTAATAAATGCACTCAAATAATTTTCAAACACGAAAATCACCTTTTCTAACACAAAAACACGTTTAGGCCAGTTATCGGCGATTTTGCCGGTCCGGAAATTTTCTCCGGAAAATTCCAGAAAAATTCCTATAAATCCCAAAAAAATGTAAAACGCTCAATGGCGCACTCAGAATAATTTTTCAAATCCCCTAACCACATTTATCCCAATAAAATGCCGTTAGGCCCAATTACCGGGAATGTCATGAATGCATGACCAAGCGATTCGTGTGCACAAATTCACTAATCACAGATGCAAGATACCCGGACACTACTCACACATCCCTATTAGTCTCATCCAATGACCCATTTCCTATTTTACCCTTCCAGGAGGGGGTGGGATGTTACAATATTGTCCTAAAAAGAAAAAGGATTGTAAATGCTGGATATGCAAAGAAGTAGGTCATTATGCAAATGAATATCCTAAAAAGAAGGATAAACAATATAACGATAAAATACAAATTCTACATTCAGCTCTTAATTATCAACTAGAACCAATAGAATCTGATTATGATACAGATATATCTTTATACATTTATACTTGAAGAACCAATGACTCAACTAGCCAATCCTCCGAATCGATACGTAATTCCAATTCAACATTCATTCAAGATTGGTTAGAAGATTAATACTAAAATAAATGCTTATATGAATATTGGAGCTACTATCTCGATAGCATCAAAGCAACTTCAATTAAAATGGCAAAATTACATAAACCATTACAAGTAAAATAGCCGATGGAATTTTAATTCCATCTGTATGTTAGTTATTATAATACTATTACTATTGAAAACTATACTTTTATAGTCCTTCTATCTATCAAAAGAATCAGGATTACCTCTAATTATTGGCAATAATTTTCTTAAATTATATAATCCTTTTGTCAATATTTACATTATATTACACTAAGAACACCTTTTATAAAGGAAATTAACCAAAAATCAATTATTTTAAGAATACCTATCTATCATGATTCTTACTATAAAAGATTAAAACTAGTCAATACAAAACTTAATCAATTACATTTTATCTACTCAATAACACATCATTACAATTAGAAGTAGATACACTTTTAGATCAGTATGTAGTGAAAATCCATTAGATCCAAAAAGAATCATAATAGAACTTATTGAAATAAAATTAAAAGATCCCTTCTGAAGTCAATATTAAAATAATATTCCATACACCATTAGATGTAAAAGAATTTACATAAGAATGTAAAGAATTACTCGAAAAGGATTAATTACCCCAAGACAAGTAAACATTCAGCACCGACCTTTCTATGTAAATAACTCAAAGAAAAGAAAGCGAGGAAAGCGAAGAATGGTTATAAACTATCGAAAATTAAATGAAGCAACAATAGGAGATGCTTATAAATTACCTCACAAAGATTACATTATAAACAAATTAAAAGGTCATACCTGGTTTACCACTCTCGATGCTAAATCCGGTTATTGGCAATTAAGATTACATGAAAATACAAAAGCATTAACAACATTCACTTGTCCTCCTCAGAAGCATTATCAATGGAATGTTTTACCCTTTGGATTAAAACAAGCACCTAGTATTTATCAACGCTTTATGGATAATAATCTCATGGGATTAGAAGAATTTACTTTTGTTTATATCGATGATATAATTATTTATTCTAATCAAGATAAATTAGATCATTTAAAGAAAGTTAAAATTGTATTACAACGATGTAAAGACAAAGGATTAATATTAAGTAAACGCAAGGCTAAAATTGCTCAACAAACTATTGAATATTTAGGTATACAATTTAATCATCATGGTTATTTACAATTACAACCCAATATTTTACAAAAATTACAAGAATTTCCTAATCAATTGTCTAATAGACGACAAGTTCAACAATTCTTAGGATTATTAAATTATATATCTGATCAAGGATTTTTAAAGAATTTAGCAAAAGAACGAAGACTTCTACAGAAGAAATGTAGTACAATACAGCAATGGCAATGGACTATCGCCGATACAGAAGCAGTGCAACGACTAAAAAATCTCTGTAATTATCTTCCTAAACTTTATAATTACCAGACGAATGATCAATTACTAGTCCAACTAGACGCAAGCAATGATACATGGGCAGGATGCCTTTTGGCAAAACCGCCTAAGCACAAAAAGCACTATCTTTGTAAGTACATAAATGGAACATTTAATTCTTCATAATTAAATTACCCCATTCATGAAAAAGAAACACTAGCCTGTCTCAAAACATTGAGAAAATGGCGCATTGATTTACTACCAGTGAAATTCACTATTCATACTGATTCTCAGTATTTATGTGGATTCACTAAGTACCAAATTACTACAAGCACTAATTATAATCAAGGACGACTCATCCGGTGGCAGCTGGAATTAGGTCAGTATCAATTTGATATTCATTATATTAAATCAGCTACTAATTTTCTTGCAGATATATTAACCAGAGAATGGAAGGATTAATAGCACAACTCGAAAATACCATTGCAGTGAAGGAAGCAGAGTTAACAGAACTACAAATTCAAAGTCTGAATATTCAAGTTCAGACTGATGCAATTAACAAAGACTTAGATCAACTCAAGCAAACACTCCTTATGTTCAAACCTAAGGAGCAAACTATGACCACTACCAAACAAGCCATTAGCACTAAATCAACACCAGCTGTTCCTCCAAAAATATCAGTCCTAACACAAGCATCCCAAACACCTTCAATTGTTCCAGAAACACAAACCTCTGCAATACCAAAAACATCAGTTTCACTAATGGTGAAACCTTCTCTGATAATACCACAAAAGATCTCTGATCATCAAGAATCAAAGCATTATGTTATTTATAATGGACCTTTTGCAGGAATTTATGATCAATGGCACAAAGTAGCCATTCATATTACTAGCAAAAACAGCATTATTAATAAGAGTTTCTCCACCAAAGCAGAAGCTGAAAAATCTTATCAAGAATTTCAGCATCCATCACTCCGACCACAATACAAAGCAGTTCTTCAAGCACCAGCAGCACCAGTCTCAAAGCTGATTACTTTGGGAAAATCTATCGATATGGAAAGAATTCATTCTGTTCCAGCAAAAGCACTTGAAGAATCAAAAGTACTCACTTCTGAAATGTTCATTGAATGTTTCCAAGCATTAAATCAGTGGACAGATGAAATGAAGCAGTTTCAATACTACCCACAAAATCGAGGCCGATATGGTCCAAAAGCAGTCATCTTCCCAGGAGCTGATCCATTAACCACATATCTACTATTTCAAAGTGGCTTAGCAGATACCATCTATCTACAGGATTTAAAACTACTAGCAGATTTTCCATCAGGATTAGTCAATGCCATCAAGCAATATAAAGATCGATTCGCTAAAGAACGCGAATTATATATTAAGGTATATAGCAGTTATCCTATATTCAAAGCATCAGAAGCAGAGCAGGCCATCTAGGCAGCAATTAAAGCACCAAGCATTGCCTTCCTTCAAATCGGAGTAAGCAATCTTCAATATCCCCCAATAGAAAGACATCAAAAACCTATTTATATAGAAAGACCTATAAGAATCGCTGAACCCAACAATCAAACAAGACAATTAGATGAAATTCAAAATCAAATTTCAACATTATCTACTTATTTGATTCAAAAATTATGACATCGTTAACTAATCTCACTCAACAAATCGAATCACTTGTACAAACACAAGAGTTATTAGAACAAAAAATCGAAGCTCTAATACAAACACAAATAGAAATCGTAACATTAATACAACAAATAAATCAAGGGATTCAAGAATACCAATTTTGGGGCAGGAGGAGCTCTTACTATTAATTAATCATTTGTTTCTTGAATCCCTTGACTTTTACAAGTGATTCGATTTGTTGAGTGAGATTAGTTAACGATGTCATAATTTTTGAATCAAATAAGTAGATAATGTTGAAATTTGATTTTGAATTTCATCTAATTGTCTTGTTTGATTGTTGGGTTCAGCGATTCTTATAGGTCTTTCTATATAAATAGGTTTTTGATGTCTTTCTATTGGAGGATATTGAAGATTGCTTACTCCGATTTGAAGGAAGGCAATCCTTGGTGCTTTAATTGTCGCCGATGGCCCGCTCGCTTCGATGCTTCAATATAGGATAACCGCTATATACCTTAATATATAATTCGCGTTTTTAATTAATCGATCTTTATATTGCTTGATGGCATTGACTAATCCTGATGGAAAATCTGCTAGTAGTTTTAAATCCTGTAGATAGATGGTATCTGCTAAGCCACTTTGAAATAGTAGATATGTGGTTAATGGATCAGCTCCTGGGAAGATGACTGCTTTTGGACCATATCGGCCTCGATTTTGTGGGTAGTATTGAAACTGCTTCATTTCATCTGTCCACTGATTTAATGCTTGGAAACATTCAATGAACATTTCGTAGTGAGTACTTTGATTCTTCAGTGCTTTTTGCCGAATGAATGAATTCTTTCCAGATCGATAGATTTTCCCAAAGTAATCGACTTTGAGACCGGTGTCGCGGTGCTTGAAGAATTGCTTTGTATTGTGGTCGGAGTGATGGATGCTGAAATTCTTGATAAGATTTTTCAGCTTCTGCTTTGGTGGAGAACTCTTATGAATAATGCTGCTTTTGCCAGTAATATGAATGGCTACTTTGTGCCATTGATCATAAATTCCTGCAAAAGGTCCATTATAAATAACATAATGCTTTGATTCTTGATGATCAGAGATCTTTTGTGGTATTATCAGAGAAGGTTTCACCATTAGTGAAACTGATGCTTCTGGTATTGCAGAGGTTTGTGTTTCTGGAACAATTGAAGGTGTTTGGGATGCTTGTGTTAGGACTGATATTTTTGGAGGAACGGCTGGTGTTGATTTAGTGCTAATGGCTTGTTTGGTAGTGGTCATAGTTTGCTCCTTAGGTTTGAACATAAGGAGTGTTTGCTTGAGTTGATCTAAGTCTTTGTTAATTGCATCAGTCTGAACTTGAATATTCAGACTTTGAATTTGTAGTTCTGTTAACTCTGCTTCCTTCACTGCAATGGTATTTTCGAGTTGTGCTATTAATCCTTCCATTCTCTCGTTAATATATCTGCAAGAAAATTAGTAGCTGATTTAATATAATGAATATCAAATTGATATCGACCTAATTCCAAGTACCGCCACGGATGAGTCGTCTTGATTATAATTAGTGTCAGTAATTTGGTACTTAGTGAATCCACATAAATACTGAGAATCAGTATGAATAGTGAATTTCACTGGTAGTAAATCAATGCGCCATTTTCTCAATGTTTTGAGACAGGCTAGTGCTTCTTTTTCATGAATGGGGTAATTTAATTATGAAGAATTAAATGTTCCATTTATGTACTTACAAAGATAGTGCTTTTTGTGCTAAGGCGGTTTTGCCAAAAGGCATCCTGCCCATGTATCATTGCTTGCGTCTAGTTGGACTAGTAATTGATCATTCGTCTGGTAATTATAAAGTTTAGGAAGATAATTACAGAGATTTTTTAGTCGTTGCACTGCTTCTGTATCGGCGATAGTCCATTGCCATTGCTGTATTGTACTACATTTCTTCTGTAGAAGTCTTCGTTCTTTTGCTAAATTCTTTAAAAATCCTTGATCAGATATATAATTTAATAATCCTAAGAATTGTTGAACTTGTCGTCTATTAGACAATTGATTAGGAAATTCTTGTAATTTTGTAAAATATTGGGTTGTAATTGTAAATAACCATGATGATTAAATTGTATACCTAAATATTCAATAGTTTGTTGAGCAATTTTAGCCTTATGTTTACTTAATATTAATCCTTTGTCTTTACATCGTTGTAATACAATTTTAACTTTCTTTAAATGATCTAATTTATCTTGATTAGAATAAATAATTATATCATCGATATAAACAAAAGTAAATTCTTCTAATCCCATGAGATTATTATCCATAAAGCGTTGATAAATACTAGGTGCTTGTTTTAATCCAAAGGGTAAAACATTCCATTGATAATGCTTCTGAGGAGGACAAGTGAATGTTGTTAATGCTTTTGTATTTTCATGTAATCTTAATTGCCAATAACCGGATTTAGCATCGAGAGTGGTAAACCAGATATGACCTTTTAATTTGTTTATAATGTAATCTTTGCGAGGTAATTTATAAGCATCTCTTATTGTTGCTTCATTTAATTTTCGATAGTTTATAACCATTCTTCGTTTTCCTCGTTTCTTTTCTACTGAGTTATTTACATAGAAGGCTGGTGCTGAATGTTTACTAGTACTGGGGGTAATTAATCATTTTTCGAGTAATTCTTTACATTCTTGTGTAAATTCTTTTACATCTAATGGTGTGTATGGAATATTATTTTTAATATTGACTTCCTGTAAGGGATCTTTTAATTTTATTTCAATAAGTTCGGTATTATGATTCTTTTTTTGGATCTAATGGATTTTCACTACATACTTTATCTAAAAGTGTATCTACTTCTAATTGTAATGATGTGTTATTGAGTAGATAAAATGTAATTGATTAAGTTTTGTGTTGACTAGTTTTAATCTTTTATAGTAAGAATCATGATAGATAGGTATTCTTAAAATAATTGATTTTGGTTAATTTCCTTTATAAAAGGTGTTCTTAGTGTAATATAATGTAAATATTGACAAAAGGATTATATAATTTAAGAAAATTATTGCCAATAATTAGAGGTAATCCCGATTCTTTTGATAGATGAAGGGACTATAAAAGTATAGTTTTCAATAATAATAGTATTATAATAACTAACATACCAGATGGAATTAAAACTTCCATCGACTATTTTTACTTGTAATGGTTTATGTAATTTTTGCCATTTTAATTGAAGTTGCTTTGATGTTATACAGATAGTAGCTCCAATATCTATATAAGCATTTATTTTAGTATTAATCTTCGGAACTAGTACTTGAATGAATGTTGAATTGGAATTCTGTGTCTGATTCAAAGGATTGACTAGTTGAGTCATTGGTTGCTGAAGTATAAATGTATAAAGATATATCTGTATCATAATCAGATTCTATTGGTTCTAGTTGATAATTAAGAGCTGAATGTAGAATTTGTATTTTATCGTTATATTGTTTATCCTTCTTTTTAGGACATTCATTTGCATAATGACCTACTTCTTTGCATATCCAGCATTTACAATCCTTTTTCTTTTTAGGACAATATTGTTGTTTTGTTTTATATTTTGGATTATATTTATAGCGTCTAAAATATTTGGGAAATCTTTTTGGTTTATCCTGTGGTGGTCGATATCTTCGCCATTTGTACTTTTTATACTGATGTTTTTTATATCTAGGGTTAAATTTTTTCTTGTGCCGTTTATAGTGATGATAGTTTTGTGGACATCCGTATTGTTGGGGTACTTCAGCATTTTGATCACAACATAATCGTAGTTGTTGATGTTTTAATTTTTGTTTAAGTTTTGATTCTAAACAAAATTCAATTAACAATTCTTTTGTTACTAATATGGCACCTCCTAAATTATGAGCCACTTGATGTCATGCTATTTTATCATGAAATTGTTATTGTACTTTTACATTAAAAGGGTATGGTAATTTTTGTATATAGGCGTGAATATACATTTCTTGTTCGATGCGAGGTAATTTATAATAATGGTTTTGAAATTCACATATAAAAGCATCTAAATAATATATATCACATATTTGTATATTATTGAGATGTCTAAGTGCTTTAAGTCGGTTTGCATTATCTCTAGTAGCTTTATGAAAATGACATCTTGTCCAAAGAATTCTTTATAGATTTCATCACCTATTACTTCAAAAGTATCTTCATCTTGTATTTTACTAAGATAATGAGGTGTATTTTGTAATGCTTGGCGTTTTCGATAAGGAAATTCGAACATTACGATGTTTTATATACAACAAAATTCCATAAGGAATCTTTATTATCCGGTCTATCTCCAAAGGTTTTTCTATTTGTATGATTAATTGTAATCGATCATACCATTCATGAAATAATTCTTCACTATTTGTAGTACAATCTAGATTTAAGATACTATCAGGACCTAATTTTGTAAGTTTAGGTTTATATTCGGAAGGATATTTTCTTATTTTTGATCCTTTATAATAATAACCTTGTTTATTTATAAATGCGTCTTGATTATCGAAAATCCATGAATAATTTGTGGGTTGAAATTCTTTCTTTCGTTTGTCACCAGTTAATTTTCCTTTTAATTTTTGTTCTTGTATGTTGCTACTTTCGGGTTTTTCTTCTTTATCCATATAAAGCTCGTAATCGGATTCATAGCCAATAATAATTTCATCTTTATGATCAGTTGGTAGGATAGGAGTTAAATGGTCGTTAGTTTCTAAAGGTGTAAGGTGTAAGTTATTAATTAATTCTGTTATTTCAATTAATTGATGTTGTATATTTTTCTCAATATCTTCTAAATTATGTTCTGACATTGTCAAGTTCTTTTTCTGGGTAATTTTGTAATCCTAAGCTCTGATACCAATTTTGGGGCAGGAGGAGCTAACTACTGAAAACACGTGTTGACAGTAGGGCGTTATCAAATCTTTTATACCCACCACGCTTCGTTATTTTCATCTGTTGGATCGAAGCGATGGATGTCTTTAACTTCGAACTCGAGACGTGGGGGCAGCCCAGTCCCATACTTAGACGCTCTGATACCACTTTACTACTGAAAACACGTGTTGACAGTAGGGCGTTATCAAATCTTTTATACCTATATCATCGATATAAACAAAACTAAATTCTTTTAATCCCATGAGATTATTATCCATAAAGCGTTGATAAATACTAGGTGCTTGTTTTAATCCAAAGGGTAAAACATTCCATTGATAATGCTTCTGAGGAGGACAAGTGAATGCTGTTAATACTTTTGTATTTTCATGTAATCTTAATTGCCAATAACCGGATTTAGCATCGAGAGTGGTAAACCAGATATGACCTTTTAATTTGTTTATAATGTAATCTTTGCGAGGTAATTTATAAGCATCTCCTATTGTTGCTTCATTTAATTTTCGATAGTTTATAACCATTTTCGCTTTCCTCGTTTCTTTTCTCTTTGAGTTATTTACATAGAAAGGTGGTGCTTGAATGTTTACTTGTCTTCGGGGTAATTAATCCTTTTCGAGTAATTCTTTACATTCTTGTGTAAATTCTTTTACATCTAATGGTGTGTATGGAATATTATTTTTAATATTGACTTCGTAAGGGATCTTTTAATTTTATTTCAATAAGTTCTAGATTATGATTCTTTTTGGATCTAATGGATTTTCACTACATACTTGATCTAAAAGTGTATCTACTTCTAATTGTAATGATGTGTTATTGAGTAGATAAAATGTAATTGATTAAGTTTTGTATTGACTAGTTTTAATCTTTTATAGTAAGAATCATGATAGATAGGTATTCTTAAAATAATTGATTTTTGGTTAATTTCCTTTATAAAAGGTGTTCTTAGTGTAATATAATGTAAATATTGACAAAAGGATTATATAATTTAAGAAAATTATTGCCAATAATTAGAGGTAATCCTGATTCTTTTGATAGATAGAAGGGACTATAAAAGTATAGTTTTCAATAATAATAGTATTATAATAACTAACATACCGGATGGAATTAAAACTTCCATCGGCTATTTTACTTGTAATGGTTTATGTAATTTTGCCATTTTAATTGAAGTTGCTTTGATGCTATCTGAGATAGTAGCTCGAGATTCTATATAAGCATTTATTTTAGTATTAATCTTGAACCAAGATTGAATGAATGTTGAATTGGAATTACGTATTCGATTAGGAGGATTGACTAGTTGAGTCATTGGTTGCTGAAGTATAAATGTATAAAGATATATCTGTATCATAATCAGATTCTATTGGTTCTAGTTGATAATTAAGAGCTAAATGTAGAATTTGTATTTCATCGTTATATTGTTTATCCTTCTTTTTAGGACATTCATTTGCATAATGACCTACTTCTTTGCATATCCAGCATTTACAATCCTTTTTCTTTTTAGGACAATATTGTTGTTTTGTTTTATATTTTGGATTATATTTATAGCGTCTAAAATATTTGGGAAATCTTTTTGGTTTATCCTGTGGTGGTCGATATCTTCGCCATTTGTACTTTTTATACTGATGTTTTTTATATCTAGGGTTAAATTTTTTCTTGTGCCGTTTATAGTGATGATAGTTTTGTGGACATCCGTATTGTTGGGGTACTTCAGCATTTTGATCACAACATAATCGTAGTTGTTGATGTTTTAATTTTTGTTTAAGTTTTGATTCTAAACAAAATTCAATTAACAATTCTTTTGTTACTAATATGGCACCTCCTAAATTATGAGCCACTTGATGTTGCGCTATTTTATCATGAAATTGTTGTTGTACTTTTACATTAAAAGGGTATGGTAATTTTTGTATATAGACGTGAATATACATTTCTTGTTCGATGCGAGGTAATTTATAATAATGTTTTTGAAATTCACATATAAAAGCATCTAAATAATAGATATCACATATTTGTATATTATTGAGATGTCTGAGTGCTTTAAGTCGGTTTGCATTATCTCTAGTAGCTTTATGCAAAATGACATCTTGTCCAAAGAATTCTTTATAGATTTCATCACCTATTACTTCAAAAGTATCTTCATCTTGTATTTTACTAAGATAATGAGGTGTATTTTGTAATGCTTGAGCGTTTTCGATAAGGAAATTCTGAACATTATCTGATGTTTTATATACAACAAAATTCCATAAGGAATCTTTATTATCTGGTCTATCTCCAAAAGGTTTTTCTATTTGTATGATTAATTGTAATCGATCATACCATTCATGAAATAATTCTTCACTATTTGTAGTACAATCTAGATTTAAGATACTATCAGGACCTAATTTTGTAAGTTTAGGTTTATATTCGGAAGGATATTTTCTTATTTTTGATCCTTTATAATAATAACCTTGTTTATTTATAAATCGTCTTGATTATCGAAATCCATGAATAATTTGTGGGTTGAAATTCTTTCTTCGTTTGTCACGATTAATTTTCCTTTTAATTTTGTTCTTGTATATTGCTACTTTCGGGTTTTTCTTCTTTATCCATATAAAGCTCGTGATCGGATTCATAGCCAATAATAATTTCATCTTTATGATCAGTTGGTAGGATAGGAGTTAAATGGTCGTTAGTTTCTAAAGGTGTAAGGTGTAAGTTATTAATTAATTCTGTTATTTCAATTAATTGATGTTGTATATTTTTCTCAATATCTTCTAAATTATGTTCTGACATTGTCAAGTTCTTTTTCTGGGTAATTTTGTAATCCTAGGCTCTGATACCAATTTTTGGGCAGGAGGAGCTCTTACTATTAATTGATGATTTGATTTGTTGAGTGAGATTAGTTAACGATGTCATAATTTTTGAATCAAATAAGTAGATAATGTTGAAATTTGATTTTGAATTTCATCTAATTGTCTTGTTTGATTGTTGGGTTCAGTGATTCTTATAGGTCTTTCTATATAAATAGGTTTTTGATGTCTTGCTGAGGTGGATCTAAGAAGAGGAATGTTAATGGAAGTTGATTCAGAGAAAGAATGTCTTCTTTCAAGTAATGGTGGTTGATAAAAAGGCTGTTGTATTGCTGGAAGGGGTTGTAAATTTTGCTTAAATTTTGATTCCTACTTTAGCTACTTCTTGAAATAATTGATCTAAATAAATTTGTTCTGTGTGTTTAAAATCGATACTATTATGTGAATTGGATAATGCATAACTAATCTGATAGGTTAACGAGAAAGGGTATTGTCCTTGAGTCATGAGATTGCTTTTATAAAATTTGTATGCAATAGTAATTGGTTTATCTAATTCGGATGATATTAACGGGATTCCTAATTTTAATCTAGTATTAAATTTAATTTTTCCATATTGTAAATTTCCATTCATCATTCCTAATACTTGATCATTGAGATTGTTCATCCTTTCATCGAGTATGGCCATTCTAATTGGGGTATCAATTCCTTCTTGAAAAGTGGATTTGAATAAGATTTGTATAGTGGATAAATGAATATAACCAATTTTCTTACGTTTAGATTCTGGTAATAATTGTAATTGTCTGTTAATTTGTTCTGGATCAATTAAACTAATTCGTAAATTGCCATGACATTGATCAATTCTAATAGGTGTTTCTTGAATAATTTTTCCAAAATAGATAAGATTTTGTCTATTAAAAATTTGTTTTATTGTTGATTTATGAATATCTTGTCCTTTCTTTAAATCTAATTGAGCCTTAGCTATTTGTTTTTGTTTATCTTGATTAATTAAAGTAGAAATTTTAAACGTTCCTAATGATTCTGTTAATTTTAAATCGTCTACATCTAAAATTGTTGAGGAAGTGGTTACTGAATTCATAATGTATTTGGATGATAACAGTGATGATCTGATTGAATTTGTTCTAGTTCTAGTAATTGATTAGTATATAGTTGATGTAATCTTTGTACTAGCGATAATTGTTCTATGTATGGTCTTTGGCCTAGACGATTAACACCTACAAAAATAAGATAATTGATACGATCCTTATTGTATTGAATATGATCCTGATACTGATTAATAATTTGTTGGGTAGCTTGTATTTTGTCATGTAAATCTAGACAACTTGGACAATTCATTTTAATCTAAATCGTAATTAATGTCGTCATCGACACAATCATAGTCTGTACTTGTAATTTCAATATCTTCTATTTCTTCATCAGAAGGAAATAATTGAGATAATGATCCTGAATAGTCTAAAGTAGTTGTATTTTGTTGTTGTATATTTGATAATCTAGTTAATCTAGCTATATCTTGTTGTGTTATTCTAGCTATTTCGTTTTCTGATTCTTCCTCTAAGTCTTCAGACTCATAATGAGGTGAGAAATCAAAAATAATATCTCTATCTTCAAGGCGGACTATATAACCGACATTAGTATTTAATTGAAATATAGTTCTATATAAATAATTGAGAGTAATATCAATATACTGACAACTAATATCAAAATAAGGAAGAATAATTTCAGAGGGAATAAATAACATACTTGCAATAATAAAGAATAATAATGGTTGTGCGATGAATAATGAATAGGCATAAATATGTAATTGATCAATAATGACATATAAATAATAATTAAAGAAAAATGATAATGCTAATGTCATGCTGATGATGCGGATGCTTAATCAATGAGTAAATCCATGTGTTGTTGTAATTCTTGTCTATCGACTTTTACAGAATTATAAATATATAAAGTTTGCTCTAATAAAATGTGAGCATTTATTAATAATTGAGAACAATTATGTTGTTTTGCTAATTCTATATGATCTGTATAGAGTTGAATAAACTTCTTTTGTTCAGTTTCTATTTCTTGATACAAGCGTATTTGTTGTTTAAAATGGTTACGATAATCAAAATAAGCCATTTATTAGATAATGAGGACAGATAATTTGTTTACAAAATACTGACGGATTGAAATAATTTCCTGAATACTTTCGTCTAAAACTGTGATTAATTCGGCTGCTTCATTCATCATTTGAGTGGCAGTTGTAATAATTTCTTGAGCTTCTTGATATAATGAACTAGTAATAGGTACTTGGTACTTAGGATTGATGATAAGATCATGAGCATGTTTATTGCGAGCTATAGTCTTGACTTTTAATGCTTCATAGTGTGCTTGTTGATCATCTAACTGTTTAATCTGATGCTTGAGGTCGCGTTTAACTTGAAAATAAGATAATGCCATTCTGAGTAGGAATTAAAAATAGTAATTAAAAACGGTTAAATTGTGAAATAACCTTGTAGATGATTATGATAACTTGAATGATTTTAAGAATGCATATGATAATGGTACAGATGATTTTATGTATAACAGCAATAATTAATAATATGAAGACAATAATAAGTTGATAAAAAATATGCAACATGCTTTATGATATTAAAACAAAGAAAGAGTTATATATAATTGAAGAATGAAATAAAGAAGTAGAACAATAATGAGAATACTTATGATAATAATGTGACAAAAAGTAATCATCTAAACTTCGCACCTGATACTTCTCGGATATCTCTTAAACGTCACAGACAGACTTGATGAGAAGAGAGAATTTTCAGGAGAGAGTTTGAGTAATTGCTTAATGTGTCTAAGACAGACAGCCAAGCTTCTTATTTATATGCGAGAAAGGGAATCTAAGGTATAGACATGAAATGACTAAAAGAAAAGTAAAAGGACGGACTAAGACATAAAGAAAAAGTAAAGTAAAGAAAAAGTAAGATTCTTAAAGAGACATCTTACAAGACATAAAGAGAAGAGTCTAAAAAAACGAAAAGACACTTATGTACAACTGGACGGTCTTTAACTTACAAAATTAGGTCCTGATAGTATCTTAAATCTGGATTGTACTATAAATAGTGAAGAATTATTTCATGAATGGTATGATCGATTACAATTAATCATACAAATAGAAAAACCTTTTGGAGATAGACCAGATAATAAAGATTCCTTATGGAATTTTGTTATATATAAAACATCAGGTAATGTTCAGAATTTCCTTATCGAAAACGCTCAAGCATTACAAAATACACCTCATTATCTTAGTAAAATACAAGATGAAGATACTTTTAAAGTAATAGGTGATGAAATCTATAAAGAATTCTTTCGACAAGATGTCATTTTCATAAAGCTACTAGAGATAATGCAAACCGACTTAAAGCACTCGACATCTCAATAATATACAAATATGTGATATCTATTATTTAGATGCTTTTATATGTGAATTTCAAAACATTATTATAAATTACCTCGATCGAACAAGAGATGTATATTCACGCCTATTTACAAAATTACCATACCCTTTTAATGTAAAAGTACAACAACAATTTCATGATAAAATAGCGCAACACAAGTGGCTCATAATTTAGAGGTGCCATATTAGTAACAAAAGAATTGTTAATTGAATTTTGTTTAGAATCAAAACTTAAACAAAAATTAAAACATCAACAACTACGATTATGTTGTGATCAAATGTCAAGTACCCCAACAATACGGATGTCCACAAAACTATCATCACTATAAACGACACAAGAAAAAATTTAACCCTAGATATAAAAAACATCAGTATAAAAAGTACAAATGGCGAAGATATCGACCGCCACAGGATAAACCAAAAAGATTTCCCAAATATTTTAGATGCTATAAATATAATCCAAAATATAAAACAAAACAACAATATTGTCCTAAAAAGAAAAAGGATTGTAAATGCTGGATATGCAAAGAAGTAGGTCATTATGCAAATGAATGTCCTAAAAAGAAGAATAAACAATATAACGATAAAATACAAATTCTACATTCAGCTCTTAATTATCAACTAGAACCAATAGAATCTGATTATGATACAGATATATCTTTATACATTTATACTTCAACAACCAATGACTCAACTAGTCAATCCTCTGAATCAGACACAGAATTCCAATTCAACATTCATTCAAGTACTGGTTCCGAAGATTAATACTAAAATAAATGCTTATATAGATACTGGAGCTACTATCTGTATAGCATCAAAGCAACTTCAATTAAAATGGCAAAAATTACATAAACCATTACAAGTAAAAATAGCCGATGGAAGTTTTAATTCCATCTGGTATGTTAGTTATTATAATACTATTATTATTGAAAACTATACTTTTATAGTCCCTTCTATCTATCAAAAAGAATCAGGATTACCTCTAATTATTGGCAATAATTTTCTTAAATTATATAATCCTTTTTGTCAATATTTACATTATATTACACTAAGAACACCTTTTATAAAGGAAATTAACCAAAATCAATTATTTTAAGAATACCTATCTATCATGATTCTTACTATAAAAGATTAAAACTAGTCAATACAAAACTTAATCAATTACATTTTTATCTACTCAATAACACATCATTACAATTAGAAGTAGATACACTTTTAGATCAAGTATGTAGTGAAAATCCATTAGATCCAAAAAAGAATCATAATACTGAACTTATTGAAATAAAATTAAAAGATCCCTTATAGGAAGTCAATATTAAAAATAATATTCCATACACACCATTAGATGTAAAAGAATTTACACAAGAATGTAAAGAATTACTCGAAAAAGGATTAATTACCCCCAGTACAAGTAAACATTCAGCACCAACCTTCTATGTAAATAACTCAGCAGAAAAGAAACGAGGAAAACAAAGAATGGTTATAAACTATCGAAAATTAAATGAAGCAACAATAGGAGATGCTTATAAATTACCTCGCAAAGATTACATTATAAACAAATTAAAAGGTCATATCTGGTTTACCACTCTCGATGCTAAATCCGGTTATTGGCAATTAAGATTACATGAAAATACAAAAGCATTAACAGCATTCACTTGTCCTCCTCAGAAGAATTATCAATGGAATGTTTTACCCTTTGGATTAAAACAAGCACCTAGTATTTATCAACGCTTTATGGATAATAATCTCATGGGATTAGAAGAATTTACTTTTGTTTATATCGATGATATAATTATTTATTCTAATCAAGATAAATTAGATCATTTAAAGAAAGTTAAAATTGTATTACAACGATGTAAAGACAAAGGATTAATATTAAGTAAACGCAAGGCTAAAATTGCTCAACAAACTATTGAATATTTAGGTATACAATTTAATCATCATGGTTATTTACAATTACAACCCAATATTTTACAAAAATTACAAGAATTTCCTAATCAATTGTCTAATAGACGACAAGTTAACCAATTCTTAGGATTATTAAATTATATATCTGATCAAGGATTTTTAAAGAATTCAGCAAAAGAACGAAGACTTCTACAGAAGAAATGTAGTACAATACAGCAATGGCAATGGACTACCGCCGATACAGAAGCAGTGCAACGACTAAAAAATCTCTGTAAGGATCTTCCTAAACTTTATAATTACCAGACGAATGATCAATTACTAGTCCAACTGGACGCAAGCAATGATACATGGGCAGGATGCCTTTTGGCAAAACCGCCTAAGCACAAAAAGCACTATCTTTGTAAGTACATAAATGGAATATTTAATTCTTCGGAATTAAATTACCCCATTCATGAAAAAGAAGCACTAGCCTGTCTCAAAATATTGAGAAAATGGCGCATTGATTTACTACCAGTGAAATTCACTATTCATACTGATTCTCAGTATTTATGTGGATTCACTAAGTACCAAATTACTACAAGCACTAATTATAATCAAGGACGACTCATCCGGTGGCAGCTGGAATTAGGTCAGTATCAATTTGATATTCATTATATTAAATCAGCTACTAATTTTCTTACAGATATATTAACCAGAGAATGGAAGGATTAATAGCACAACTCGAAAATACCATTGCAGTGAAGGAAGCAGAGTTAACAGAACTACAAATTCAAAGTCTGAATATTCAAGTTCAGACTGATGCAATTAACAAAGACTTAGATCAACTCAAGCAAACACTCCTTATGTTCAAACCTAAGGAGCAAACTATGACCACTACCAAACAAACCATTAGCACTAAATCAACACCAGTCGTTCCTCCAAAAATATCAGTCCTAACACAAGCATCCCAAACACCTTCAATTGTTCCAGAAACACAAACCTCTGCAATACCAAAAGCATCAGTTTCACTCATGGTGAAACCTTCTCTGATAATACCACAAAAGATCTCTGATCATCAAGAATCAAAGCATTATGTTATTTATAATGGACCTTTCACAGGAATTTATGATCAATGGCACAAAGCAGCCATTCATATTTCTGGCAAAAGCAGCATTATTCATAAGAGTTTCTCCACCAAAGCAGAAGCTGAAAAATCTTATCAAGAATTTCAGCATCCATCACTCCGACCACAATACAAAGCAGTTCTTCAAGCACCAAAGAAGACCAGCCTCTGAGCTGATTACTTTGGGAAAATCTATCGATCCGAAAGAATTCATTCATTCCAAAGAAAAGCACTACATGAAGAATCAAAAGTACTCACTTCCAAATGTTCATTGAATGTTTCAAGCATTAAATCAATGGGATGATGAATCAAGCGGCTTCAATACTACCCACAAAATCGAGGCCGATATGGTCCAAAAGCAGTCATCTTCCCAGGAGCTGATCCATTAACTACATATCTACTATTTCAAAGTGGCTTAGTAGATACCATCTATCTACAGGATTTAAAACTACTAGCAGATTTTCCATCCGGATTAGTCAATGCCATCAAGCAATATAAAGATCGATTTGCTAAAGAACGCGAATTATATATTAAGGTATATAGCAGTTATCCTATATTTGAAGCATCAGAAGCAGAGCAGGCCATCCAGGCAGCAATTAAAGCACCAAGGATTGCCTTCCTTCAAATCGGAGTAAGCAATCTTCAATATCCTCCAATAGATGAAGCACCACAATACGAGTTCAATTGGGATCTAGTTAATAAGTTCAATTTGAACTGTCTCGAAGGAATCTATCACCAATGCATCAAGATCAATCCAGAATCAACAATCAAGATAAATTATCAAGGCAATTACATTTTATTGACCTCCACCTATAAAAATCCAATACTGTCCAATGAGATGAAAGTACTACAACGATTCAAAGCACCATTTGACGATCTTTCAGATTGTTTTCATGAACTCAGTCAAGCATGGAAAGAAGCTATCTGTAAGCAAATTCAGGAATATCCTACTCATCATTGTAGGAATTGTCCCACATCATCAAAAGCACCAGATGCTCACAGTACTACTGACGATGAACTTGTCATCATTGAAGAATAATTCGTCGGTAGATAAAGGACAAAGCACTAAAGTAATTCTGATGTAGGTCTTTAGTTAAAGACCGTCCAGTTGTACATAAGTGTCTTTTCTTTTTTTTTAGACTCTTCTCTTTATGTCTTGTAAGATGTCTCTTTAAGGATCTTACTTTTTTCTTTACTTTACTTTTTCTTTATGTCTTAGTCCGTCCTTTTACTTTTCTTTTAGTCATTTCATGTCTATACCTTAGATTCCCTTTCTCGCATATAAATAAGAAGCTTGGCTGTCTGTCTTAGACACATTAACCAATTACTCAAACTCTCTCCTGAAAATTCTCTCTTCTCATCAAGTCATCTCGTGACGTTTAAGAGATATCAAGAAGTATCAAAAGCGAAGTTTAGATGATTACTTTTGTCACATTATTATCATAAGTATTCTCATTATTGTTCTACTTCTTTATTTCATTCTTCAATTATATATAACTCTTTCTTTGTTTTAATATCATAAAGCATGTTGCATATTTTTTATCAACTTATTATTGTCTTCATATTATTAATTATTGCTATTATACATAAAATCATCTGTACCATTATCATATGCATTCTTAAAATCATTCAAGTTATCATAATCATCTACAAGGTTATTTCACAATTTAACCGTTTTTAATTACTATTTTTAATTCCTTTCGTAATGGCATTATCTTATTTTCAAGCTAAACGCGACCTCAAGCATCAGATTAAACAGTTAGATGATCAACAAGCACACTATGAAGCATTAAAAGTCAAGACTATAGCTCGCAATAAACATGCTCATGATCTTATCATCAATCATAAGTACCAAGTACCTATTACCAGTTCATTATATCAAGACGCTCAAGAAATTATTACAACTGCCACTCAAATGATGAATGAAGCAAATTAATTAATCACGGTTTAGATTTAAAGTATTCAGGAAATTATTTCAATCCGTCAGTATTTTGTAAACAAATTATCTGTCCTCATTATCTAATAAATGGCTTATTTTGATTATCGTAACCATCTTAAACAACAAATACGCTTGTATCAAGAAATAGAAACTGAACAAAAGAAGTTTATTCAACTCTATACAGATCATATAGAATTAGCAAAACAACATAATTGTTCTCAATTATTAATAAATGCTCGCATTTTATTAGAGAAAACTTTATATATTTATAATTCTGTAAAAGCCGATAGACAAGAATTACAGCAACACATGGATTTATTCATTGATTAAGCATCCGCATCATCAGCATGACATTAGCATTATCATTTTTCTTTAATTATTATTTATATGTCATTATTGATCAATTACATATTTATGCCTATTCATTATTCATCGCACAACCATTATTATTCTTTATTATTGCAAGTATGTTATTTATTCCTCTCAAATTATTCTTCCTTATTTTGATATTAGTTGTCAAGATATTGATATTACTCTCAATTATTTATATAGAACTATATTTCAATTAAATACTAATGTCGGTTATATAGTCCGCCTTGAAGATAGAGATATTATTTTTGATTTCTCACCTCATTATGAGTCTGAAGACTTAGAGGAAGAATCAGGAAACGAAATAGCTAGAATAGCACAACAAGATATAGCTAGATTAACTAGATTATCAAATATACAACAATGAATACAACTACTTTAGACTATTCGGGATCATTATCTCAATTATTTCCTTCGATGAAGAAATAGAAGATATTGAAATTACAAGTACAGATTATGATTGTGTCGATGGCGACATTAATTACGATTTAGATTAAAATGAATTGTCCAAGTTGTCTAGATTTACATGACAAAATACAAGCTACCCAACAAATTATTAATCAAGATCGGGATCATATTCAATACAATAAGGATCGTATCAATTATCTTATTTTTGTAGGCGTTAATCGCTCAGGCCAAAGACCATACATAGAACAATTATCGCTAGTACAAAGATTAAATCAACTACATACTAATCAATTACTAGAACTAGAACAAATTCAATCGAGATCATCACCGTTATCATCCAAATACATTATGAATTCAAGAACCACTTCCTCAACAATTTTAGATGTAGGCGATTTAGAATTAATGTAATCATTAGGAACGTTTAAAGTTTCTACTTTAATTAATCAAGATAAACAAAACAAATAGCTAAGGCTCAATTAGATTTAAAGAAAGGACAAGATATTCATAAATCAACAATAAAACAAATTTTAATAGACAAAATCTTATCTATTTTGGAAAATTATTCAAGAAACACCTATTAGAATTGACCAATGTCATGGCAATTTACTTAATTAGTTTAATTGATCCGAACAAATTAATGACAATTACAATTATTACCAGAATCTAAACGTAAGAAAATTGGTTATATTCATTTATCCACTATACAAATCTTATTAAAATCCACTTTTCAAGAAGGAATTGATACCCCAATTAGAATGGCCATACTCGATGAAAGGATGAACAATCTCAATGATCAAGTATTAGGAATGATGAATGGAAATTTACAATATGGAAAAATTAAATTTAATACTAGATTAAAATTAGGAATCCCGTTAATATCATCCAAATTAAATAAAGCAATTACTATTGCATACAAATTTTATAGAAGCAATCTCATGACTCAAGGACAATACCCTTTCTCGTTAACCTATCAGATTAGTTATGCATTATCCAATTCACATCATAGTATCGATTTTAAACACACAGAACAAATTTATTTAGATCAATTATTTCAAGAAGTAGCTAAAGTAGGAATCAAAATTCAACCAAAATTACAACCCCTTCCAGCAATACAACAACCTTTTTATCAACCACCATTACTTGAAAGAAGACATTCTTTCTCTGAATCAACTTCCAATAACATTCCTCTTCTTAGATCCACCTCAGCACGACATCAAAAACCTATTTATATAGAAAGACCTATAAGAATCACTGAACCCAACAATCAAACAAGACAATTAGATGAAATTCAAAATCAAATTTCAACATTATCTACTTATTTGATTCAAAAATTATGACATCGTTAACTAATCTCACTCAACAAATCGAATCACTTGTACAAACACAAGAGTTATTAGAACAAAAAATCGAAGCTCTAATACAAACACAAATAGAAATCGTAACATTAATACAACAAATAAATCAAGGGATTCAAGAAACAAATGATCAATTAATAGTAAGAGCTCCTCCTGCCCCAAAATAATAATAATAATAATAATAATAATAATAATAATAATAATAATAATAATAATAATAATAATAATAATAATAATAATAACAACAACAACAACAACAACAACAACAACAACAACAACAACAACAACAACAACAACAACAACAACAACAACAACAACAACAACAACAACAACAACAACAACAACAATAATAATAATAATAATAATAATAATAATAATAATAATAATAATAATAATAATAATAATAATAATAACTAAATGGCTCAATCTATAATGTATATTCTGGATAGATACTTGGTTGGCCTGTGGTGAAAACTCTTTTTAAGAAATAAACATGGAACTAAATTTTGGCAGTTAGTCTGAGTTTTTTAATGGAGCTGAAATTCTCCAAAAAGTTGTTTGTGAAGTGAGACTTAATGGAGCTGAAATTCTCCAAAAAGTTGTTTGTGAAGTGAGACAAATCCTCATGAGCAAGAACTCATGCTTGCAATAAGATTCGAACCACATTACATGAAGTTTTGATTCATGCATTTTGACAGAAGCTACACTTACTCCGCCTATCACAATAGCCAAAAACCAGCAAAGTTCCTAGTCAATGGCATCCACATGACTAGGAAGAAGACACAAAATTTTCAAAGAATGGACAAAACACAACGATACTCAGATTGTGAAATCAAATCAAATTCTTGATGGTAACATTTTCTGTTTATGCTTTAATCCAAACCAATATATGGAAACAAACCAAGAGAGGTTTAAAACATATATCCTCGTATTCACTTGAATTTTGATTTTTCAAGAACCAAATGATATGATATTCTATATTCCAAGTCTTCAGCTAATCAATCACCCAACATGGAATCAAAATTTCATCTTCGAGATCATATAGGTCATAAATGTATGGAAGAAGAAAGAAAGAAAGAAAGAACAAATTCAACCCTCCGGTCAAAAAATTCCAAAAATTTAAGTCTTGAAACACACAATCTAATCTGCTTGCCTAAACTGCTTCCAATTGAACTTTTCGAAGATTTTCTCAACAAACAAGTAGAGCCCAACAAATACCCAGAAGAAGTTTGTCACGAAATGATGTTTTCTACAGATTCGGTGACTTAAATTCACTAACTTGCAAAGAGGAGGAAGACAACAATAGCAAAGGAGAAGAAAGAAATACCTCTGAGGTATCTTGAAGCTCTTGAAGAACTTTCGGAGAAGAGGAAGAACTTTCGGAGGTTGAAGAAGAAAAACAAGTTTTAGGAAGAAAGAAATACCTCTGAGGTATCTTGAAGCTCTTGAAGAACTTTCGGAGAAGAGGAAGAACTTTCGGAGGTTGAAGAAGAAAAACAAGTTTTAGGAGGAGGCAAGGATAGGTTTGTAAAAAGGTAACCAGCTTTAAACGTAGAAGAAGACTACATATTCGTCGAATAGATAAAAATAGGCATTAGGTGGTTTTTCCTATTCTGTGAAATCGAAGAATACGAATTGATATAGAATGCGTATTACGTGTTTATTTTAAACCAAACGTTGTCTTAGTAATTACCGAAGAATACGGAGGGAATAGAATTCTTATTCCCTCTTACCAAACAAGACATAAGATTGCATACTTATGTATATGAACTATACAAAACAACCTCCACCTTGACAAATATCATGTATTTAACTAGCACACTCGAAGAAACACTTTAAGATTGTACATCCATGTATATGAGCCATATAGAATAATCTTTAGTCGGTGAATATACCATGTTCAACCAATATACTCTAAAAAAATGCCTACATTCTTCTAAACATACTTGAAGATTATAAATCCATATATATGAGACATATACAATAAGCTCCATCTTAACTAATATATTCTATACAAGTGAAGTTACTACCATGTTTAGCACCTTGAGACATTGATCAAGTCCAAGCAATGATTAAACTTTTTTGTAGTAATTGACTTCATCAATATGTCAACTGCTTTATTTGAAGCGTGACCTTTTTCTAAATAGATCTGACCAAATGCATTTAATTCCTTGATTTTGCGAAACCTCACATCTTTCACCATAACAATCATCCATATTCTTTGTCCGGAATGAAAATGGCCCCATAACAAGTAGTTAGAACCCTATTATTGGTGGTTCTACATCTTTAACTATGCTCCCTAGTAGTTTGTAAACTTTTCCTACTAGTCTTGGCCCATTTAAGAAAACCATCAAACTCTTTAATACTTTAATATTGGTTCACATATATAGTGACCAAAGAGATTAAGTTCTTCTAAAATCTAGTATATGTTAGACATTGCATAACATCTTTATAACACTCTCAAATATCTTGATCATAACCTATCATATTATAACAATTTCAAAAACTTTATCATTCCCTAATTGGATAGTGCCAATGTTATATGACATGTGTGTCATAAATTAATCTTTGTTTAGTGTTTTGTGATATGTGCATCTTGTATCTAAAACCTATAATTCTTATAGTTGATTGGATGAAACATAAAGCATATCTTTATCACTATAATTTGAGTGCTTACTCTACGCTACATTAGCAAATCTTAATGCATCAGTTTTTTTTCATAACTATACTCCTTATTTGGACGGTCCCTCTTAATATGCATTCCTTGCTCTCACTTATAGCACCATATTATCATTTTATCCTTAGATTTAGATCTAGAACTCCTTTTAGACGAGTCATTCTTATTTTGCTTTCTCTTGTGATCTTAGTTTTCTTATATATGTAGTCTTATACCTTTAGAGCTTTCACTAGTGTTTTATCTCTATTAGTTATGAACCAATAGTGTATTGATAATGCTTTCCATACTATTATTTCCTTACCTAATTTGAGCATGCTTGGTAGATATTTATAAGACAAAGGTAAAGAACAAAACAAAATCATTGATTTATTATTTTTTTACAATAGTCACCTCAAGCTTTAGGAATCCATTGATTATTTATTTGAATGCATTAGCATTTTATTCTAGATTTCTTCCTTTATTCATCTTCAACATATATAATCTATATTTTAGATATAACTTATTCATGAGAGATTTTGACATGTATTGAGTGTCAAACTTCTTTTATATCTCCTTAGAGGATGCAATATCTATGGAATAGTGGATGACCTTATTTTCCAAGCATAGTTGTATAATGATAGTTACTCAGCTTGTAAATTTTCTCAGTCGAGAGCATTAATAAGATTTGGCATATTCTTATGCAACCCTTTCAGTGTGCCTTGCTATGCCAACAAATCCTTCACTTTTTATTGCCATAATTTGAATTTTTTAATTCCATTAAACTTTCTCATGTCAAACTTTGCAACTAAAGTCATTTTTACCTTAATATGCTTTAACACAAATTTTTGAATAAGTATATGCAATAAAAATGGAGAATGAAGAAGGAAAATGAATAAGATGAAAGAAGATTTTTAACAAGGTTGAATTGGATATATTTATATCTTGGGAACACAGTAGTGGTTAATTTCATTATTAGATAAAACTTACTTAATGAAAATTACAAATTTCCTATATATAGACTACATTTACATAGCATAGTTATATGTAAACTCTAACTACTATAATTCTATTCAACTTTCCATTTGCTAAAACCAACCTAATTTAAACATGAATCTAATAAGTTATATAATCTTTTCAAAGTATAAAATTAAATAAAACTAAATTTCCAAATAATTTACTATGTTATAAACAAAGTGGAAGGAGTCACCATGAATGACAACTCCACATCTTACAAGTTCACCTTCCATTTTGAATTCTTCTCTCCAAAATTGAAGATAGATCGAGAACCTCTTTAAGATAATGGATTGTATGGTGTTGCATAATTCTACCTTTTATGACATCACTCGGAGCTCTAGGCAACTTCATTATCAATGTCATGCTAGAGATTGGTAATCATATGCAAAGCATGATCTGCATAGAGACTATAAAGCATTTGACTTGTACAAACATTCATATAGAGAATATTGATGACAAACTTTACACTATCAAGGTTAGGGAAGCTAAAATGTCCTTATACTTTGCAATTATCCTTAATATGGTCAAGACAAGTTCATTTAAATCCATATGGTCTGGGCAACCCTTCAGATGATAGTTTTGCTTATGCTCTCAATCTCATAATGCAATGATGACCAAATTGTAACTTCTAGGATATGTCATAGTTTTAGTTTACTTTAAGATCAATGGAACCTCTACATCATCCTCTGTATCTATAATCACAAATCAATAGGAAAGATGTATTTGTCCTAAGAACAATTGCAACTAATTACATAATAATATCACTATAATCAATTATCAGGATATACTGATTGTTACAATCTTATTAGATATTAACATCTTATCTAATCTCATTGTTTCTAATCTGTAATACTCCTACTCAAGTTAGAGCATAAATATTAATCATACATAGCTTATTACAAACATTAATGACTCGAGCTCCATTTAGAGATTTTGTGAAAATATCACCAAATTCTTCTTTAGTTTTGACATATCCTATAGAGATTTACTTTTGCATTATAAGATATCCTAGAAGTTTTAGTTTGACCTAAAATCAAGGAAACCTTAACATTATCCTCCATATTCATAATCGCAAACTTAATAAGGAAAATTAAATTTTCAACCCTAACTAGGACATCTTTTGTAATTGGGATACTTAATTGACTGATCTGCTAATTGAATTCTCATTTTAGTTGGCTCAGGTTCAACTAATCCTAATCTCTTAAACACGTCTTATGACATCAAATTAGTATTAGCACCTAAGTCTACTAATTCCCTTTCAATTTACAAGCTACCCATATTATAGGAAATAGTAAAACTCCTTAGAACTTTAATCTTTTAGGGTAGCTTGTTATGCAAGATGGCAAAGCACTCCTTATTGAAAATAACCATCAACAACTCTTGGAGTCTCTTTTTATTAAAAAGGAGATAATTTTAAGAATTTGACATATTTTTTCATTTATGAAGGAGCTTCAATAGAAGGTATGTTAAGATGTAAATATTTAAAAAATGCTACAAATTTATCAAATTGGTCTTCCTTTCTATCTTTCTCAAGCCTACTCAAGTATAAAATTTTTGGTAGGTACTCAATAACAACTTTCTTCTCTTGCTCATTTTTCTTTTTCTCCTTTTCATCATCCTTCATTTTTTGTATAGTAAACTTTTTCTCTTTAACTTTTTTCTCCTTTCCACACTTTTAAAATTATTGCATTCACTTGCTCTCTCGAGTTTGGTTTAATTTTTTTTAGTGAAGAGTTTGGTTTAATATTGCTAGGAAAATACATACTTGCCTTATGGAGACAAGCTTATCAAGTTATTTAATTTGAATTTCTAAGTTGTGGATGGATTCTTCTTGAGTTTGAAGAGATGTTTCTGTACTTTGGAAGCAAGCCTTGAATGTGGTCATGAATTTTATCATAAACTCATTGAGACTTAGCTTCCCTTCTTGCTGTTATTATTATTGAAATCAGTTGGGTGGAGGCCCTTGCCTTTGTTATCCCTGATTATTGAAAAAAGGTTTAATTTTCCCCTAATGTTTAGCAAAAATTCTAAAATGACCATTGTCATTATCTCCGATAAACCTATTGTTTCCAAAATGGAGTAATTTGCCCAAAAATGCTCACTCCATCAAATAAATATTACGTCCTTGTTAAGTTGGGCCACTTAGGCAGGCCAAATAAGGTTAGCTATCAATATGGAAGTTGACGAGTAATTAAATATTAAATTATTAATTTTAAATTAATTAATTAATTCTAATAATTAAAACCTAAAACTTAATTTCATTTAATCTCGATTGCAATTATCCTTATTTTCATCTAAAAATTAATTTCACTAAATGAGTATATCAGGCTCCAAAAAACTCAAATTCTTATAAAAAAATTAAAAAGAAGTCATCAGTTTTTCATGTCAATGAAAACAAGAAGCTGGGGTAAAATAGTAAGTATTTCGAGAATCAAACATTATAGGCAATCATCAAATGAAAACAAGATATGATTCTATGCCAATGTGGTCCACTCATATTAATTTTGCACTTTTTTAATTAAATATCTTCTTTTGTGATTATTTCCCTTTTCTTCCTCATTCTTCTTTTCTTTTTTCTTTTTATCTTCGTATGCTTACATTGTTGATTCACCCTAAAATTTCTTTTCTCTATTATCGATAGAGGATTTGAAACCGAATGTTGAAAGAATACTACAATTTTAAGTTATTTTTACAATTTGGTGAGAGTCAAATTTCAATCGTAGATCTTACTTTACCAATACAAGTAGACCATTCATCCACCATAGATTAGTAGCGACACTTGGTAGTAGACGCTCCTGATTCAGAGGCAACTGTTTCCCACAAAGATTTTGTTGCCTTTGGCGACGCCATCTTCCAATGAAGGTACCTGAAACTCTTTACTGATGTAGTTGTCCCACTCTTTTTCCCTCTTTATTATTCAAATTGGCATTATGTACTCTGTTACTATGGGGGTGTTGTGGTTTGTTTTTTTTTTCCCTCTCTTTATAAAAGAGGGGATCGGAAAGTGATTTAATTTTTGTCTGATGGTTTACAAGAGATGGGTTTTTGCGATTCTCATGTTTGACATATACGTAGTTTGCTCGTTTATTTGTTTACATGATAATCAGCGAGACTAGACTTGTTAATACTGAACATTTGTGAATCAGTAGTAGCTTCTTTTTGTTGAATTCTTGCAATTTAGGCAACTGTATTAGTGATGTTCAAGGATTTTTTTGGCCGATATGAACTTTTTTTTCACGATTCATAATGGGCACTCACCCGTAAGGTGGATTCATGGATTATTGACTGTAAAAATTGTTTGTCGCAATTTATAGCTTTGAGGTTGGCGATGCTGCTCGCTAAGCCCTCTTCTCTAAATTCAAGCTCGTATTCGGTTGATGCCTTCTGTCTGGAAAATATTTTGGATTGTATATAAAGAATTTCCTTTGGGCACAAATGACATAGTCGAAGAACTTCCAGACCAATTTCAAGATTTTCACTTGATTCTCCATTCCTATAGTGTGATAAGCTTTTGCAACTGGAATCTGAACTAATACTTTTTAGCAACTCTTTCAACAATGTCTAACTTTTCAGATTACAAATTTGAAACTGTTATTGAATTTTGGTTTAGTTGCCTCGTAGCTTGAGTTGTCTATAAATTGATACTTGCTTTCTGGATTATAATGCGGATACATACGTTAGTGAAACTGTCAAAATCTCTACTGTTTACTTTGCATATCTCCGTCAAAGGAACACATTTAACTAGTTTCAGTGGAACCTATAAAGTTATTCACATATCTTCACTTTCCTCCACTGTGAATCGGTTGAATTTGTGTTGAGCTCTTTCTGAGGTTTTATGCTTTTTTGTTATTGATTATCTCATTTTTCTTCTTACTTTTTGGTGAGTAGAAAAGCGTTCAACCTTGGTGACTTTTGTTGTTTTAGATACTCCAATTTTTAGTTTAGTTATGTAGGCAGGCATGTATTCAATTTTTCAACATGAGTTGATGCTTGAACTTTAAACTCTTCTCTGAGGTTCAAGCTAAATGCCCATTCGAGAAATGGGGAATGAGAGAGAGAAGCTTTGATGTCTTTTTAGCTTCTATGTTGAATTTCTTTTCAAAGTGAATACTACCTAACATCCTATGTTATTCATTAGTAGTAATTATGGAAGACATTGGAACAATGGGAGGCGACAAACTTATTCTAAGAGGATTGAAGTTCCATGGTTTCCATGGAGTGAAGCCAGAAGAACGAACCCTGGGTCAGAAGTTTGTGATAGACGTAGATGCATGGATGGATCTCAGTGTAGCTGGTAAATCTGACTTCCTGAAAGATACTATTAGCTATACTGAAATTTATCGGTGAGTTACAGCTTAGTGCTTCCTTTATCCATGTTAGATTACTTGGTATTTCCCTTATCAATGCCAGATAATTTAATTCCTTGTTTATTTTATTACAAGTTTCCAATTTTCGTGGTGCTTCTCATTCTCCAAAATTCTCAAAATCAGCTTCTCTCCTAAGCAATCGTCATTATGTTTCAGCTTATAATCATCATCGTGAATTCATAATACAAATTTTGATCAGTAAAATGATCTGGTTTCTATTGTGTCCTATTTTCTTATTCAGAGTTAGGTCCTGTTTCTTACACCAATCTAGGAACCAAAAGATCCAATCAATTACTGAAACATTGCATGACTCACTGTAGGATATCTGTGCAATATACACACTCCTGTACATCATAAAATCGCAAGTGGCCATTGAGTATAATTGGACTCCTAATATCCAAAATTTAGTTCTACCGTTCATACATTAAACATCTACTTGAGTCATAATTGTTCACATATATGTTCTAAGTTGAATTTGCATGATCAAGGGTGTTTTGTACATCATGTTATGCAGTTTAGCAAAAGGACCTTCATTTAAGATGTCATTTGGTTGACTGCTCATTTCGACTTTCAGCATAGTCAAAGGAGTTGTTGAAGGAACTCCACATAACCTTCTTGAATCAGTGGCCGAGCTAATTGCTTCCACAAGTTTGACCAAGTACCCCCCAATCTTTGCGATTCGTGTGAAAGTTGGGAAGCCTCATGTTGCTGTTCAAGGGGCCCTGGATTACTTGGGTGTTGAAATTCTCAGATGCAGAAGTGCACCATCTAAGTGAACTTCAATCATAAATAGACATTTTAGGCACTCTTTGTTTTTGTTGCAATTTGGAACTTGACTGTTTTCTGTGTTTGAGATTGATTACCAAAATGTTCATATGTTCTTGTAGCCATTCCTTCGTTTTCTTTGTTCTCGGTGTTTCATGATCTGGTCGTGGAAGTAATTTGTACTTGATACATCAGAAGGGAAACAATGTCAGCAAAAAGCATAACAAATAAAGGTGTATAATAAAAGAAAAATGACTAGATTCCTACAAAGTTTGGTATAGAAAAGAGTCTACAAGTAGAAAGAAATGGAATGATGAGTCGTGCAGAACTTCCTATTACAAATTCCAAATATTTAAGTATTGCTGACTCATTCAGCTGTATCACTATGTTCATGATTGGAGGCTCTTTTGCTTTTGCAGTTCCATACTGGAGTACTCTCAATAAGCTTACGTGGCACAAGCCTTGTTTCCCACTTAGTGAGCTTGTAGTGTAGGCTCGTAGGTTGGCACTCCCAGCCTCTTCGTCAGGTGCCGATTCCCTTACGGCCTGTTTGGTTCACAGAATGGAATAGAATAGTTATTCTTTTGAATAAAAAAGATGAGGAATAGAATAGAATGTGTATTACTTTGCTTGGTTTAAGGAGTGGAATAGATAAAGAATTTTTATTCAATTGTTTGGTTTGAAAATATAAACTTAGAATAGGAAAGGAATAATTAACAAAAGATTTAAATATTATTATTATTATTATTTAAACTTTATTATTGTTATTATTATTATTATCATCATCATCATCAACATTGTTATTTGTTTATTATTTGTTATTTATTTATTTATTATTATTTATTTGTTGTTATTATTATTATTATTTTATGTTATTTATTATTACTATTATTATTTCTTATTTATTTATTTATTTATTATTATTTATTTGTTGTTATTATTATTATTTATTATTATTAGTTATTTTTATTATTATTATGATCATCATCATCATCATCAACATTATTATTTGTTATTTATTTTTATTATTTATTATTTAGTTATTATTATTATTTATTTGTTATTATTTTTATTTTTATTATTATTATATTTATTATTACTATTATTATTTCTTATTAATTAATTAATTAATTAATTAATTGTTATTTATTATTATTATTTATTTACTTGTTGTTATTATTATTATTTATTATTATTAGTTATTATTATTATTATTTGTTATTTATTATTTATTTGGTGGAAGAAGAAGAAGAAGAAGAAGAATTAGAATTGGATTGGATTGGATTGCATTGCATTTATTTGAATTGAATTGAATTGAATTGAATTGGATTGGATTTGAATTGAATTGAATTGGATTGGATTGAATTGGAATTGTATTGAAATGGAATTGGAATTGAATTGTATTGAATTGAATTGGATTTGATTGGATTTGATTGGATTGGATTGGATTGCATTTGATTGAATTGAATTTGATTGAATTGAATTGGATTGAATTGAATTGAATTGAATTTGATTGGATTGGATTTGAATTGAATTGAATTGGATTGGAATTGAATTGGAATTGGATTGCATTGAATTGAATTGAATTGAATTGAATTTGATTTAATTGAATTGGATTGAAATGAATTGAATTGAATTGAATTTCATTTGAATTGAATTGAATTGGAATGAATGGAATTGGAATTGGATTGGATTGGATTGGATTGAATTGGATTGAAGTGGATTGAATTGAATTGAATTGAATTAGAATTGTATTGAATTGGAATTGGAATTGGAATTGGAATTGGAATTGAATTGGATTGGATTGGATTGGATTGGATTATATTGGATTGGATTGCATTTGATTGAATTGAATTGGATTGAATTGAATTGGATTGAATTGGAATTGGAATTGAATTGAATTGGATTGAATTGAATTAGATTTGATTGAATTGAATTGAATTGGAATGAATGGAATTGGAATTGGATTGAATAGGTTTATTGTTTTTGGAATTGAATTGAATTGGATTGGATTGGAATGAATTGAATTAAATTGGATTGGATTGAATTGAATTGGATTGGATTGAATTAAATTGCATTTGATTGAATTGAATTAGATTGGATTGGATTGAATTGAATTGAATTGAATTGAATTGTCATTATGTACTGAAATTATGTGTTATTCATTTTTGTGTACAGATAAATGGAAGGAAGTTCAAATACTTCCAATCAATCTAGTTTAGGAAGATACAATGATCTAGTTTGGGCTCATGTTGGTGCGATTCTCGGTCAAAAGAATCATACCATTTGCTTGTTTTGTAACAAGCATTTGAAAGGTGGAGGAATCACCCGATTGAAAAAGCCTTTAGCTGGGGTTAAAGGAGATGTGGAAGCGTGTAAAAAAGTCACTCATGATGTGAAGTGACAGATGAAAACATTGCTTGATGAACATCAATTTAAGAAAGATAGGAGGGTAAGATTAAATCTTGAAATTGATAGTGGAAGTTCATTTCCCGATTTCCGTGGTGATTATGGAGATGTTGAAGGTGGAAGTGGTAGTAGTAATCTTGAATCTGGTAGTGTTCCATCTCACCTCGTGATCCCGCAGAATCGAAATGAGGAAGAGAAGAAGGCAGCCATCTGGTTTCTTTGCACCACGAACAACTCCAGGAGCGCAACCTTCAATTCGTAGTGCAATGCAGACAAGAGATGCGGCTCACAATGTGGATATGACAGTAGCTAGATGGTGGTATGATACAAGTTCGTCATTTAATGCTTCTCAATGGATAGGAATTTTGATCGCAATGTCAATTCGTTATCCAAGTTTGTGAGCCTTTGGTGAGGGTGCTTCGGTTGGCTGATAGTGAAGAAAAGCTAACAATGGGTTATATTTTTGATGCTATGGAGAGAGCAACGGAAGCAATCAAGGCCAATATGAAACATAGGCCTTCTTTATACCAACCATTTATCTCAATCATTAATAAGAGAAGGAAAAAATAACTATCTTCTCCATTGTTTGTAGCTGGGGCATTTTTGAATCCTAGTGTGTATTTTAGACTGGATGTTGAAAAGCAAGCTGAAGTTAGTAGAGGAATGCTTATGACAGTTACAACAATTGTTCCTCATGACTCAATGCAAGTTGTTTTACCTACACAAATAGAGGCTTATAAGTACTCTTATGACGATTTTGGAATGTCGGTCGCTATTCAACAAAAAGGACTTCTTTCTCCAGGTATTATTTATTTCCTATTTCTTATTTGTTGAAATTTATTTATCACTTTATTTTGTTTATAATACTACTTTTGTTTTTTTATAACTTGCAGTTGCTTGGTGGGATCTTTTCGGATGTAGTGTTCCAGAATTGAGAAAGTTTGCGATTCGAATTTTAAGTCAATATGTGAGTCTGTTGGGTGTGAATCTAAACCGGAGACATTTGAATTTATCCATTCCAAGAAAAGGAATAGATTGGAGCATAAGAGGTTGAATGACTTGGTTTATGTTCGTTACAATTTAAAACTTCAGGAAAGGTATGTTATTTTCATTATTTATTTTGATATAATTTCTTATAATTTTCTAATAATTAAATGTTATTGTTTACTAAGACTCTTAGTAGCACAAGTTCTTCAAATGATCCAATTGCAATTGATAATATTGATATTTTGACGGATTGAGCTTATGAAGAACCCAATTTGGTTGATGTGAGTGATTTGAATGTGGAAGATGATCTTGGATGGGAAAGCATTGACATGTCATTTGGTGCATTAAATTTGAATGATGATGATGATGAAGCTCCTCTCAATGATGAGAATTTTGTACCAAATGATCGATTAAATCGATCTTGATTCAATGGTATCCATCCTTTGACGATTGAATTTCGTGTTTTCATTTTCCTCTTCTTTAATTTTACTTGTATTTGATCATTGATGTTTATGTTAAATTATATGTATGTAATGTCAATGTAATATTTTGTTTCGAGTTCAACTTCTACTGATTGCTTATTCGCCATCAACTCTTTTGTAATATTTATTGTTCTTTTATTGGATGTTTTGAATCTTTTGATGTAAATATGTAATATTATTTATTGTAATGATGAAATTGTATGATTGTAATATTTTAAATGCTTTGTATTATTCTTAGTTTTATAATTGTATGATGATGATTGTTTTATTTATATTAATTGTGGTTATTATTTATATGTAAAATATTTAAAATTATTGTTATTTCAAATTAATTGTCATTATTATTTATTATTAAGATTTTTAAAACATGGTTGATGTAAACGAAGAACTAGTAAAGTATACAAGATGCATTCATAATATATCAATATGAACTATTTTGTAATTTTTAAAAAATTTAGGGACTATTTTATAAATTTAAAAATATCCCTAAAGCAGATCTTGCATGCTTGCATTCCAGATCTTGACCGTCTGCCTATGCAGATTTCGTTCAGAGCCCAATCGGCATCTCAATCTCGATGCAGTATTCATAACATTGGGTTTAGCTATTCATTGATTAGTTAAAGATAGATTGAGGTGAGGTTTAGCTATTCTTCAAATTTGAAGAATAGCTTTTACCCAAGATTAGTTATTCCTAGCTCTCTTTTTAACCAAACATAGGTTTAGGAATAAGTTAGGAATATATTAGGAATAGCTATTCTATTCCAGTGTACCAAACAGGCCATAAGAGAATTGACACCTGACGAAGAGGTTGGGAGTGCCAACCTAGGCGCCTACAGGTTCCGCAAGCTCACTAAGCGGGAAACAATGCTTGTGCCACATAAGCTGGTTGAGACTACTCCACTATGGAACTGCAAAAGCAAAAGAGCCTACCATTCATGAACAAAGTGATACGGCTGAATGAGTCAGCAATCTTTATTTGGAATTTGTAACAGAAAGTTCTGCACGACTCATCATTTCATTTCTTTCTACTTGTAGACTCTTTCCTATACCAAACTTCGTAGTAACCTAGTCATTTTTCTTTTATTATACACCTTTATTTATTATGTTTTTTGCTGACATTGTTTCTCTTCTGATGTATCAAGTATGAATTACTTCCACGACCAGATCATGAAACACCGAGAACAAAGAAAACAAAGGAATGGCTACAAGAACATATGAACATTTTGGTAATCAATCTCAAACACAGAAACAATCAAGTTCCAAATTGCAACAAAAACCAAGAGTGCCTGAAATGTCTACTTCACTTAGATGATGCACTTCTGCATCTGAGAATTTCAACACCCAAGTAATCCAGGGCCCCTTGAACAGCAACATGAGGCTTCCCAACTTTCACACGAATCGCAGAGATTGGGGGGTACTTGGTCAAAGTTGTGGAAGCAATTAGCTCGGCCACTGATTCAAGAAGGTTATGTGGAGTTCCTTCAACAACTTCTTTGACTATGCTGAAAAACGAAATGAGTAGTCAATCAAATGCCATCTTAAATGAAGGCCCTTTTGCTAAACTGCACAACATGATTTACTAAACAATCTTCATCATGCAAATTCAACTTAGCACATATAAGTGAACAATTATGACTCAGGTAGATGTTTAATGTATAAACGGCAGAACTAAATTCTGGATATCAGGAGTCCAATTATACTCGATGGCCAATTACGATTTTATGATGTACAGGAGTGTGTATACTGCACAGATATCCTACAGTGAGTCATGTAATGTTTCAGTAATTGATTGGATCTTTAGGTTCCTAGACTGGTGTAAGAAACGGGATTTGGAGTCCTCCCTTTGAATAAGAAAATAGGGGCATAATAGATACTAGATCATTTTACTGATCAAAATATGTATTATGAATTCACGATGATGATTATAAGCCGAAACATAATCGAGATTGCTTAGGAGAGAAGCTGATTTTGAGAATTTTGGAGAATGAAAATCACCACTAAAATTGGAAACTTGTAACAAAATAAACAAGAAATTAAATTATCTGGCATTGATAAAGGAAATACCAAGTAATCCGACATGGATAAAGGAAGCACTAAGCTGTAACTCACCGGTAAATTTCAGTATAGCTAATAGTATCTTTCAGGCAGTCGGATTTACCAGCTACACTGAGATCCATCCATGCATCTACGTCTATCACAAACTTCTGACCCAGGGTTCGTTCTTCTGGCTTCAATCCGTGGAAACCATGGAACTTCAATCCTCTTAGAATAAGTTTGTCGCCTCTCATTGTTCCAATGTCTTCCATAATTGCTACTAATAAATAAAATAGGATGTTAGGTAGTTATTCATTTTGAAAAGAAATTCAACATAGAAGCTAAAAGAGACACCAAAGCTCTTCTCTCTTTCCCCATTTCTCAAATGGGCATTTGGCTTGAACCTCAGAGAAGAGTTTAAAGTTCAAGCAACAACTCATGTTGAAAAATTGAATACATGCCAGCCTACATAACTAAACTAAAGATTGGAGCATCTAAAATAACAAGTCACCCAGGTTGAACGCTTTTCTACTCAGCATATCAATTCTTTTGTACAATGACTTTTTTTGAGGCATCTGAATGACTTGTACTTTGTGGCAAGATTGGGCAAGGATATTCACCAAAAAGTAAGAAGTAAAACGAGATAATCAATAACAAGAAAGCATAAACCCTCATAAAGAGATCAACACAAATTCAACTGATTCACAGTGGAGGAAAGTGAAGATATGAGAATAACTTTATAAGTTCCATTGAAACTAGTTAAATACAAGTATTCCTTTGACGTAGTTATGCATAGTAAACTGTAGAGATTTTAACAGTTTCACTGACGTACATATCCGCATTATAATCTAGAAAGCAAGTATCAATTTATAGACAACTCAAGCTACGAGGCAACTAAACCAAAATTCAATAACAGTTTCAGAATTGTAATCTGAAAAGTGAGATCTTGTTGAAAAAGTTGCTAAAAAGTATTAGTTCAGACTCTAGTTGTAAAAGCTCATCACACTATAGGAATGGAGAATCAAGTGAAAATCTTGAAATTGGTCTGGAAGTTCTTCGACTATGTCATTTGTGCCAAAAGGAAATTCTTTATATAGAATCCAAAATATTTTCCAAATAGAAGGCATCAACCTAACACGAGTTTGAATTTAGAGAAGAGGGCTTAGCGAGCAGCATCGCTAACCTCAAAGCTATAAATTGCTTCAAACAATCAATAATCCATAAATCCACCTTGCGGTAGTACCCATTATGAATCGTGGAAAAAAAGTTCATATCAGCCAAAAAAAATCCTTAAACATCACCAATACAGTTGCCTACATTACAAGAGTTCAACAAAAAGAAGCTACTACTGATTCACAAATGCTCATTATTAACAAGTCCAGTATCGCTAATTATCATGTAAACAAACAAACGAGCAAACTACGTACATATCAAACATGAGAATCGCAAAAACCCATCTCTTGTAAACCATCAAACAAAAATGAACTCACTTTTCGATCCCTTCTTTATAAAGAGAAAACACACACACACACACAACACTCCATAGTAACAGAGTACGTAATGCCAATTTGAATAATAAAGAGGAAAAAAGAGTGGGACAACTGCATTAGTAAAAAAGTTTCAGGTAACTTCACTGCAAGTTGGCCGCCAAAGGCAGCAGAATCTTTGTGGGAAACAGTTGTCCTCTGAATCAGGAGCGTCTATTACCAAGTGTCACTATTAATCTATGGTGGATGAATGGTCTACTTGTAGGATAGATTTGGTAGTCTTAGTTGTTAACCTTTCAGATTGGCAGAATTTGGTTCCTAAAATTTTAATATTTAATCTGAACATTATGTAATATTAAAGGCAAAGGCTACAAAATTTGTATTTAATATTTTTACTTATATTGAAATAAATATTAATATTAAAAAAATATAAATATAAATCTTGAGTGAATAAAAAATCAATCTCTATTTCTTATAAGATACTAATTTTATATTTTTAATTAATAGGGTCTTACACTATCACTTAGATGTCATTTGACACAATAGAACCTACTTATTATATTTACATTAAATTAAATTAGTTTTACTTTCTAATAAAACCTAATTAACTGTTTTAATTATAATAAACTATAATTATCCTAATTAACTTAATTATACCTTGATTAAGTAAAATTCTCAATTAAAATTCCTAGTAAAAATTTTCAATAAATCATAATTCTCAATTTATCCAAACATTGATCACTATCTTTAACGGACGAATTTCCAAACATTTTCAAACAACCCTAATCTCAAGCTAGAAATCAACTCCTATTCATGCGAGAGATCCCCTTAGTGTGTTCTACTTCGCCTATAGTGAAGTGTTCTCCTTTATTGATGTGAGAGAGCTCTAATCATTTATTGCGTTTATGGTTGGTTTGATTTGTTTATAGCATAGAGACAATATCGTATTCTATTTAATAAATTTCTATCTCTCTCTACCCAAATTACTTAACTACCCCCCATAACTTTCCAGTCTTGGAAAGTTCTTAGTAAGAGCCAGAGATGCTCCAAGCAAACCCAGATGCTCCTGTACTTGGAGACATAGAGAAGGAGGAGGGTGAGCTTGCCCTTAATGGGAACTTTACAATGAAGATAGCTAGAGCTAAGACGAGTGTGGTAACCACGGAATTACTAAGGGAGTTTTTTCATCAATGCAAAGTTCAGGGAAACACAAAGAAGTTAGAAGTTTGAGCCAAAAATATGCATCCAATGGTGATGGGAAATCTGCAGTGAAGAGCACTGGAGTTGAGAAGAGTGCGGGAACTATGGAGTTCTCTAAAAATGATTTTCTAGATCTGCAAAGTTCAGGGAAACACAGAGGAGTTGGAAGCTCGACTCAAAAATCTTCATCCAATGGTGATGGGAAATCTACAATGAAGAGTGCTGAAGTTGAGAAAATTGCGGGAACCATGGAGTTCTCTAAAGAAGATTTTCCTGATCTGCAAAGTTTAGGGAAACAGAATGTTGAGATTAAATATTAAAATTTTAGGAACCAAATTCTGCCAATCTGAAAGGTTAACAACTAAGACTACCAAATCTATCCTACAAGTAGACCATTCATCCACCATAGATTAGTAGTGACACTTGGTAGTAGACGCTCCTGATTCAGAGGACAACTGTTTCCCACAAAGATTCTGCTGCCTTTGGTGGCCAACTTGCAGTGAAGGTACCTGAAACTCTTTACTGATGCAATTGTCCCACTCTTTTTCCCTCTTTATTAGTCAAATTGGCATTTTGTACTGTGTTACTATAGGGTGTTGTGTGTGTGTGTGTTTTTTTTTTCTCTTTATAAAGAAGAGATCGGAAAGTGAGTTCATTTTTGTTTGATGGTTTACAAGAGATGGGCTTTTTGCGATTCTCATATTTGATACGTACGTAGTTTGCTCGTTTATTTGTTTACATGATAATTAGCAATACTGGACTTATTAATAATGAACATTTGTGAATCAATAGTAGCTTCTTTTTGTTAAACTCTTGTAATTTAGGCAACTGTATTGGTGATGTTCAAGGATTTTTTTGGCTAATATGAACTTTTTTTCCACGATTCATAATGAGCACTCCCCGCAAGGTGGATTTATGGATTATTGATTGTCGCAATTTATAGCTTTGAGGTTGCCCTCTTCTCTAAATTCAAACTCGTGTTAGGTTGATGCCTTCTGTTTGGAAAATATTTTGGATTCTATATAAAGAATTTCCTTTTGGCACAAATGACATAGTCGAAGAACTTCAAGACCAATTTCAAGATTTTCACTTGATTCTCTATTCCCATAGTGTGATAAGCTTTTACAACTGGAGTCTAAACTAATACTTTTTAGCAGCTTTTTCAACAAGGTCTAACTTTTCATACTACAATTTTGAAACTGTTATTGAATTTTGGTTTAGTTACCTCGTAGTTTGAGCTGTCTATAAATTGACACTTGCTTTCTAGATTATAATGCAGATATGTACGTCAGTGAAATTATCAAAATCTCTACAGTTTACTCTGCATAACTACGTCAAAAGTACACTTGTATTTAACTAGTTTCAGTGGAACCTATAAAGTTATTCTCATATCTTCACTTTCCTCCACTGTGAATCAGGTGAATTTGTGTTGATCTCTTTCTGAAAGTTTATGCTTTCTTGTTATTGATTATCTCGTTTTACTTCTTACTTTTTGGTGAATGTCCTTGCCCAATCTTGCCACAAAGTACAAGTCATTCAGATGTCTCAAAAAAGGTCATTGTACAAAAGAATTGATATGCTGAGTAGAAAAGCGTTCAACCTGGTGACTTTTGTTGTTTTAGATACTCCAATCTTTAGTTTAGTTATGTAGGTAGGTATGTATTCAATTTTTCAACATGAGTTGATGCTTGAACTTTTAAACTCTTCTCTGAGGTTCAAGCCAAATGCCCATTTGAGAAATTGGGAAAGAGAGAGGAGCTTTGGTGTCTCTTTTAGCTTCTATGTTGAATTTCTTTTTAAAATAAATAACTACCTAACATCCTATTTTATTCATTAGTAGCAATTATGGAAGACATTGGAACAATGGGAGGCGACAAACTTATTCTTAGAGGATTGAAGTTCCAAAAAAGGATGCTTCGCTTGCATTTACTGTAATTAAAGTAATCCTGTTTCTTCTAAATCAGTTTAGCTTGTCAGTCACAAATTCTCTAGTGAAAGATAGCCTTATCCACTGTTGAATATTTATATTGCTTGAAGAAGAAAATCCCAACTTGTAAGAGAGGCATTGACTAAGAATTAGAAAAAGGTTGTTAAAACTTTAACCTTTATTTTTTATAGAGATTATGATATAGACAATAACCGAAACAAAGATTTAGCTAGCTGGGATGGGAACTGGCCAGTGGTAGACATGTTTTCCAAAAAGGAGAAATCTAGTGCTCTTTCATGAGATGAACCAAATATGGTATACAAAAAGTAGAAAATGAAGTTAGTCTTGACTATTGATAAATGTGACATTGCAACTACCATAAGATATTTTGAATAGGGGCAACGGTTGGAATTCTAACATGACTTTCAATATTTAATAAAGACGAAACTGCTGAGCTTTTAACGGTGGAAAATCAAGCTTCATATATTATTATATGCATTCAGAAAGCAAATTGACTCAACCCCATGTTCAAGAGAATGCAAAAGGAGTAAAGGATGAGCCCAATCATACAATGATACAATGAAACTGCTGCACAGGAACTGAGCCAAACCAAGTTAATTGCAGAAGAAGTAAAATTCCAAGATGCAAGCCAACAAAAGTAACTTGCAGACTACTGAATTGATACTAAAAGAAGTAATCTTCTGTCAGTATTGGGGGAAGAAGAACTTTTGGAAGTTTCTTTGTGTTAACATTCGTCCAAGTCAAGAAACCCTTTTGTCGACTATAGTTTCTGGGATAAATTTGAACAGGTGTTAGGTAAATAATAATAATTGGCTATTTAGTTTCCAAGAAATGGGAAGGAGAATATCCTACAGAAACAATGCAATTTATCTTCTCTCTCTTAACTATAGGTCAGGAAAAAATCAAGGTGTTGTATTGACAATTGCCACCAGTATAAGCCATCAGACTACGAAAATCAACCATAAGCATCATATCAAATTACACCCAGATGCGAAAAAACTATTGAAGTCGAGACCCACGTCAGCTTTAACGGTCGACAACAGGGAGGAGTCCAGAAAGGAAAAAGCTACGAACTTGAAAGCTGACAGTGGAGCAAGTGTGGGTGAAGAGTTAACAGAAGAAGGGAATGAAGAAGCCCAGAAAGAAGTGAGGTCTTCAAGGACTAAAAGCGAAAGAAGATCAAACAAAGAAAAGGGATTAGGGAGAGATAGATACTGACCCATCACTCACATAGTATTGTCTAGATATCTCCATATATCCTCTCAAGCTTTACTTTTCTTCTCTTGCGTCCTATCTCTCTCTAGTTCTGAGTATTGCTCTTGATTTCTCTCTAAATGGATTTACACGCTGGTCCAAAGTAACCAGCGTGTTTAAGGAAGAATTGAGAGAGGTTTAAGTGAAGAGAGAATTCTTCACTTCACAGACTCAGAAAATTTCATGACATCACATGTATGTGCAGAAGGGAAAAGCGTCACAGAAAAAATATAAATTTCAAAGCACAAACCAGTACAGGGGATTTACCTTAAACGCAGATCTCCTTAAACAAGAATTTTTCCCAACAGGAACAACAATAAACCTGCGATAGAGAAAACGCCCACTAGAAATCCGCATCAGAAAACAGAAATGCACAATAACCTCAACCCATGATCAGAATCCGAATAAAAACCAGAGATTAAGGAAAAGAAAGGCACAACAAGAATGTGTAGTATTACAAGATAGAGGGACTAACGCACGATACTGGAGAAGAAGCTTCAATCGGGAGGCTCGAAGAAGTGGAAGACGTTGAAGAAGGAAAGAGTTTGGGGAGGGTTAAACTTGAGAAGATAAAAGTTGTCCTTGATTTTCTATTTCAAGAATAGATAAAGATAGCCACATGTGAGTTTTACGTATTCCGCAAATTTTAATAATTATATGAAAATCATTCGTCTATTTAACGAAAAATATTTTTTAAAAATATTAAACTGTAAAAGTTTTTTTAAAAAACAAATAATAAAAAACCAAAAGAAAATGGTAGAAGAGTACAGTTCACCAACCACTTGGATCTTTTTAGTAGACGCACGGTGAAACTGAAACCATTCTCCAGGAGTCTCGACAAAGCAAAATGATGAGAGCAAAGTTGTGGAGACCTCGACGGGACATCGTTTGCGAATCCACCACACCGCCATCTCTTCTCCTTCCACTAACCTACGAAACCACTTTCTCGGGAAAACCTTCTGCTCACAATTTTCCCGAGAGGTTACTGCTCAATGCTGGAACTGCGGTGCCAAACCTCAACATGGTTCCATTCCATTTCTGGCTTGCTCTGGCTGTCGATCCGTTCAGCCTATTGATCCCTCCGTCGATTTCTTTCATATTTTTGGACTGTAAAGTTCTTTTCTTTGTTAATCGGCTCAAGTTTGATCAATTCCTTCAATCGATTTCCTTGAATTTTGATTCCCTTTCTTTGTGAATAGGGAGAAGGATTATGAGCTTGGGGATGTGAACTTGGAGGGGAAGTACAAAGATTGGCAAAAGAAATTGCACCCTGATTTAGTTCATTCCAAATCTCAGGTTTACTTCGAAATCACTTTGAGCTAAGAATGCAGTAGTTATTCCTTTGAGCTTTTGATTTGTGGGAAAAATTAATAACCATTGATGGTTTTTACTTATTTTCTCTTTGTTATTGATTGAAGCAAGAGAGGGACTTTGCGGCTGAACAATCAGCTCGGTTGATTGATGCTTGGTAATCCATTGTCGAGGGCAATATACATGGTAAGCATCCTTGTCGCAATTTGTATTATAAGATTTTTTGTTTCAATGGCAGTGCTTGCTTGCTGTAGGGTTTTTAAATCGCCTCTTTTTTTTTTCAGTCAATGCTCGTGAGATAGTTGCTCTTTCTAGATTTGCTTTGTATTAGATCGCTGACTATGGTTTGTTTAACTTCTTAGGCACCATTGCTTGTAATGTATTGCTTTTACTGGTTAAAAGCTGAAAATTAGTTAGGGTTTAGATTTTAGAGAATCAAGAGCGTGATGTGAGTGGTGTTGGAATTATATTTTCAGTCATGAATTATGTTTGTTGAATATCAAAGATCCTTTTCCTAGGGCTTAGTTTTGGCAGGGTTATGTATTATAGTACTTGATGTTAAATTGTGAACAAGTGGAGCAAGCCATCTAAACTAAACATTATTAGATCTTACCTTTTACTTCTAGCGCTCTTTCTGACCATTTATGCATTAGAACAACATCATTTTTGCAGCTGAGGCTTGAAGGCATAGATGTGAATGAAGAAGAAACGATTTCAGAACCAGGATTGCTAGCTGAGGTAATTTTTTTGGAGTTTATGATCCCAAAGCTTGTTTAAGAATCTAATATTGTGTTTATATCTCTATGTGTTTCTTTAACCATTAATGATCTCTGAACTTCAATAGAATTAGCTCATTTGCATATATATGTTCTCTGACTGCATGACTTGAGCAGATATTTTGACAGAAAACTAGTGTTTACTATTATACTTTATCCCCGTGTGTTATTTCCTTTCCTGTTTGTGAGGACCTAAGTTATGATCTTTTTATTTCTAAATTCTCAAATGCAGATTATGGAAGTCAGGGAAGCTGTTGAAGAGGCACCTGATTCTAAGACTTTAAATGAGATACAATCTCAGGTAGACTCTCCTTTAGATGTATGATTGAGCATTGCAGGCTATCTCTTTATGTGCTTGGTTTCTGCTAGCAGATATGTTGGCCGAGTGGCATAACTTACAATAATGTATTAGTAGAATGTTCTTAAACATTTTAAGTTTCTGGACAAATAGAATAGGAGATTGACGGTTACCTCCAGGCTTTCAGACCAGATCGTTAAGGTAACCCTGAGAAAAGTTTCAGTTCAAGGATTTTATGTTGCTCTATTATTGGAGAGTAGCAATAGCCATTTCTTTCTTCAGTTATTTTGATGTATTTTGATTTTTGTTATGCAGATGCAAGAGAAATTCCAAGAATGGTCCAACTCTTTTGCAAATGCATTTCAAACTAAGAAATTTGATTTAGCTCTAACCTGCATCAGAAGAATGAAATACTATGATCGTGTGATTGAGGAAATTGGGAAGAGGCTTTAAAAGGTAAGCCTGTTCTTAAAGCATTGACGAAGAAGTTGCATTTAGCATTGCTAAGAGCAATTCTTCTAATTTTGCTATATTTTTGCAAAAATTGATCATACTAGTTCTTTTTTTTGTGGCTATGGTGGGTCTCCATCCGATAGGGTGATTGAATATACATCTTTTCTGTAACTTCATACCAACCATCTATACGAAAAAAAATTTCTTTTGATGTTGTAAAGTTGAAACATGCTCTACTTTAGGGTATTTGGAAATTATTCATTCTAGTTGGATGATTAAAATGTTTCCAGAATTTGGAGTAGAAGAATGACGTTGGTCTTACAATATAGAATCTAGAACCAACTTCTTTCTTTTATCCTGACATATATCATCCAGATTGCTCAAATTTTGGCAATGCCTGAAATGATGCTAGCTTCTTGAGTTTGAGGAACATAAAACGATATTAATTGATATTGAAGATGGCATGTTTGATGGATTAGTGAGGAGCCTTAATGACAGCTTGTCGAAAATGGAAGGTGTTTCAAGCTAATTTGATTTCTCTTCAATTCTACGTTGTCTGTTACCTAAGTGAACAATTCAAGAACAAAGTTGAGAAAGTTATATTGGATCTATTTCAGGCTCTGAGATTGTTGCCAACTTTCATGATGCTACTTTCACATTTTAGATAAAGCCACATGAAAACGAAGATTTGTGAATGTGATGTTTACCAGGTAATCCTGCTTGGATGCCAAGACCTGTACTTGCTTAAGCAAGAGAAAATTCAAACTAAATGTTTAATGAAAAGCTGTAGTTTAAATCGACCACTGGCTGATGCTTTCATTTACTTTGTCAGGAAGTTTTGAAGACTGCTTGCTGTCATATTAAGTGAAGTGAATAAATTAGAAGTCAAAAGACAAGGGACATGATTTGCCATATTACAGTAGATTCTTTTTCTTATAATCTGTTGATTTCTTTCCCTGGCAAGGACGCGCGCGTAGTGATTAGAGTGAATGAATAAAACTGTAGTAGCAAGCATTTATTTGTTTGCTTCGTTTTCGGTTAAAATGGCTGGATGTAGTGTCCATGTTCACCCGGTTGTTACATTAGTCGAGTTAAAACCTCGATTATACTTTTCTATTGATGTTGGTCTCTGTGTTTCGTTGTTGTTTTATTCTCTATGTATATATATATGTACTCCAACCGACAATATTGTCCACCACCAGCTCTTGCATGACTGATGGGAATCATTAAGCTGTAGAAAAAGTGACCTTGAGACCAGTTCATCATAATAATCTTCACCAATTTCTACGTTATGCTTCCTTCTTTTGGTTGGCCACAAAACCCCGTCATCCATTAAAGAACTAGCTCCTCTTTGTGGAATTCATAATATTTTGGAAGAATTAAACTACAAGCAAAGCATTCTTCAGAAGAGGCTTAAAACTGGAAGAATGTCAGCTTTCCAACGAATAATATGCTATCCGCACCTCTAACACGCCACCCGGAAGAATGTTACCTTGCAGAAACTGCAGGAAGAGGGTCATGAACTGACTGTAGTACTTACTCAGCATTGCTTCAGGGCTACTTCATTACATGAATGCTAATGAAGTTTTAAAAGCTTGGAAAATTGGAAGTTTTCCGTTCTCTGAAGCTGAATGGACCCGTGTCTCATTTCGAGACTTGCCCAATATTCACAATTTGTCCGTGTGAGGCTCAAACTGAATGACGAATAACCGTTAACTATGGAAGCGCATTCTTTAACTTGTTATATGTTGAAACAAAAGTTAGCATTAAAAAGGGAAGGCAAGTTCCTTGGCTTTATTGCACTCATCTATCTCTATTCAAGTGCACACACAAGAAAAGTTGGCATTGAAAAGCTAATTTTATAATACTTGTATGATCTATTCAAGTGCTCCTTCAAGTACCATGTAGTTTGTTAGTGACGTGGATAATAAGATAACGGCATTGTCCTAAGACCGTCTGCAAAATATTAGTTTGTTGATTTGGGATCTAATAATAAAGTTTTGTTATTGTCGAATATTTTCTTTTGTTGTCGTGTGTATAATTGTCGAATATCGCTCGAGCTTGGATGTGATAAGGGCTTATCGAACAAATATCGTATGTCTTCGTATGTGGCCTAATTTTATGAATAAAGAATGCAAAATAGGTTGTTGGATTTGGATATATATTACCATTATTTGAAAAGTATTTTTATATCTGACTTTCAAGAATTGCCTGATACCTCGTCAAATATAAGAGGAATGAAAATCATTCCTAAGTAAGAGGTAGGTATCAACTCTCATGTGAGAGGGACACTTCCTTTTTTTTTTAATCTTTTAACAATAAAATATAATTATTTAAATACAATTAATTAATATTAATTATTTATAATATAATATAATTAAAATATTACAATATAATTAATTACATTGTATTTTCTCTTTTAGCAATTACATATAATTAATTAAAATATATTAAATTTTCATTTAAAACCAAAATTTAACAAATCTTTATTTTTCAATATTTTAATAAACTAACCACCATTAATATTAATAGTAATCATTTCTTCGTTCTAACCAATCATCATAATTATAATGATTATATTTATTCTTATTTCTCTATATTCATTCTCATTCCTATTAACATTGTCCCAATTAACCAAATGACTCCAAAATATATAGAAATGTTGTAATACCACAAATTCATAATGATATCCCTTCAAAAGTAAGGCTACTTATAATTGATATTCTTTGCTATAAAGATAAGGGTTTAAGTTAAAGTATGCAATGCTCATAAACCTTACAATGGTATTTCATTACACATAAATAAAATTTTAAAATAAATAATGAGATACTTCAAATTTTATCTCATTCTTATTGTTAAAATGAACCGATTTATCATATCATAAGTTCGATAAGTATAAAAATCTTGGAATTATGTTATACTCATTATTGGTTCCTAATGACACTAAAGAAAGGATGAATTTAGTATATGTAATTTGAAGAAATTAATTATTTTGAAATTTTGAAATTTAAAATAAATAATATAATAGTTATTACATAACTTTTTTTTAAGATCTTTATACAAATAATAAAGGTTATGTACAAACTCTCTTAGCCACCAAAAGGATTCAAAAGAATCTACAACAATTCCTTACAGCCTAAGTCCATACACCAAACCCAAACCACCATACTCTATACAATCTTCCTACCAAAAGATCTTATAAAGTTAGTTTATCTATCTAGTAATACAAGATTATCAACCCAATTTTCAGCAGTACAATTAAGCAATATTAATAACTACCTAACCAACAGTCAACACAAGCTAAGATGCATAATGTCCTTGTTTCTTTGTTCACTGTCAAGTTTGCCCAACTCTCTCTTACCTTCATTGATAAGATCATTAATGAATCTTCTGGCCACCAATCTTATGAATTAGACACTTCCATTGATGTTCGTTGATCTGCTACAAGGAGATGCTATTGACTTGTTCACTCCATACTACCTATCCTTTACTGATTTGAGCAAAGGATTTTTTTGGAGCTGACTTCTCTTCTGTTTTATACTGAAGAGGAAGATGGTATCCACCTTGTCTAAACCTGAAATAAACCAGCAGAAATTTTGTTAGAAAATAAGCACTCCCACTCTTATCTTCTCTCAGTGTTTGAGCTGAGATGTTCCATAATTTGGAAGATCACTCTAATGTTTAGACAACCCATATCCAAGGCTTCATCTTTGAAGGTTCGACCATTCCTTTCACACCATAGGTTAGACACAGTGACAGAAAGGAGAGTGGTGAATGTGTTGATGTCACAATTACGGTTATTAGAGGTTTGGTTGAACCAAGTAGGAATGGAGTGTAAATTAATCAGGTCGGGAAGATAAATTTGGAACTAGTTGAGGCAATTTACACATATTGATTTTGAGAAAGAACATTCAAAGAACAAATGTTCAATAGTCTCATTATCCGAAAGACACAGGGAACAATGATTTGGTGTGTAAAGGTAGAGGATTTTATCCCGAGTTTGCAACTTTTTAATAAAAGCCAACCATAATATGAAAGCACATCTAGGGCTATTGCTTTTACACCAGACCAGATTATGCCAAGTAACATTCTAGGTCGAGGGTCTCAAGAAATTATATGCTGAAGTATTGGTATACTTTTTAGATAAGCTGGCCAACCATTCCAAACAATTAGGTCTAAAACCATTTGGTAGGTACTGTAGAAGCTCTAGGTTACTGATGATCTCGACATTCGCCTCTTGCCAGCACCACTCATTATTTCTGATTACTTCAGAAACTCTAGTTGTCATAGGAAGCTCTGACCTATTAATCACCTTTGGTGTAGAAAAATTCTTCAAGATCCCTCGAGGATGCTAAGGATCCTGCCATAATAAAGTATTATTCTCATTACTTATCCTAAATCTAAATTGGTTCCCTATTTTATCTCTCACAAATAAGATCTTTCTCCAACTCCATGAGCTATTATAAGAGGGTAGAGCATTCCAAAAATTTTCCTTCTTAGAATTATTGTATGCACCCACCTAACTCACGTTACTTCACTGTCATTAAATAGAAACCAGATTTTGTTCCCTAAAAATGTATTGTTCCAAGTGGACAAATGTTTGATACCTAATCCTCCCTCCCTTTTCAGCTCACATCAGTCCATTTGGCTTTAGCATGAGATTTAGTAGTGACCTTCCCATCCCAAAAAAAATTCCTAAGTTTAGACTCTATTTCCTTAATGATGGCAGAAGGAAGAATAAAGTGAGAAGACTAATAAACTTGAAAAGTAGAGAGGAGAGAGATCACTAATTGAAGTCTACCAGCATAAAAAAGGTTTTTATGAGTCTATTTATTAATCCTGACATCAATTTTCTCCAATAAGGGTAAACAATCCCTCCTAGGCAACCTTCTTGTTAAGAGAGGTATCCCCAAATACAGAATGGGGAGAGTACCTTTCTTGAGTCCCGAAATAGCTTCTATTTGATGGGTCAAATGATTCATATCAGGAGATAAGAAAAACTGACTCTTAAAAGAATTCATGTCCATACCAGATAGGTTAGAAAAGTTACCCAAGCAATTCAGCAAAGTTTGGACAAAATTTATGTCAACATGGTGAAGCATAAGAAGGTCATCAGCAAACAAAAGATGGGGAAGTTTGAGGGTTTTGCATTGTCAGTGGTATTTAAAGGAAGGATTCCTAATGAAAATAAATAGGGATAGGGGGTCTCTTTGTCTTAGGCCTATCTTCCCCCTAAAAAATTTAGAAGGAGGACCATTGATCAAAATAGCATAGGAGGGAGAAGTTATACACTCTTTGATCCATTCAATGAATTTTTAGGAAAAGCCTATAGCTACTTGTATATTAAGGAGAAAATTCCATTGGATCAAGTCATAGGTTTTTTAAAGATCCACTTTAAAAGCACTTCTCTTGTGGTTATTTGAAAGATGTTAATTCTTGAAAATATCTTATGCTAACAAGATGTTATCTCCTATTTGGCGATTTTTAATGAAAACACTCTGGTTAGGACTAACAATGTGGGGAAGAGTCTCTCTAAGCCTATTTGCTATGATTTTTGCAATTATCTTATAAATCATGTTTCAACAAGAGATAGGCCTATAACCTACCACTGTGAAAGGATGGTCTCTCTTGGGGATAAGAGTGATAAAAGTGAAATTTAACTCTTGTAAAATTTTCTCATTATGAAAAAAGTATTGAATAGCTCTCGTAACTTCCCCTCCTATAATATGCCAAGTATGTAAAAAGAAAAACTCATTAAACCCATCCGACCCAGGAGTTTTATTTGGATTGAAAGAATTGAAAACCTCCTTAATCTCTTGTGATGAGACTTCAGCAGTGAGAGATTATAAAAGATTTTCAGGCAAGGAATAAGGAAAAAGAATTGTTCCCAAACTCTTGGAGAAGGAGAAGGTCCTTTTTATCCCCAATATGACCTAGAAAGTAACCAAGGAATTGTTCTTTAATCTCTTCAAGACCAACAATCCTATTACCATTCCCCACTACCAAAGAGTGTATGTTGTTTCTGTTTCGATTAGCTAAGGTGGAGTTGTGAAAGAACTTGGTGTTCCTATTCCCTTCTCTAAGCCATTTAATACAGGATGCCTGTTTAAAGAAAGATTCCTAGTCTTCTAGGGCTCTAATTAAATCATTAATGGCTGCAGATTCTATGGAAACCATTTGAGGAGAATTTGGCATCAGTATCCTTTGATCTTGGATATTATTAAGGGCAACTTGACACTTGTCTACTCTATCATTCACATCTCCTATCTGGAATTAAGAAGTTTGAGAGCTTTTTTTTAACCCATTTGAGTTTGGAAACTACATAGATATAGGAGTGCCCTGAACTTGGGAGGACTAAGCATCTTGTACTGTCTAACAGAAATTAGGTTGAGAAACTAGGAAATTTGAAAATTTGAAAGGAGAGAATCTTTTCTACAGGTATATTAGAGCCTTAACTGCAACTGGAGAATGGTTAGAGATGTTTGGGTTAAGTAACACACAATAAAAATTGGAAAAACCTAAAGCTCCAGACCGAATTAAAATAAAAGATTTTTTTTTTTGTAAATTTAGGACAACAAAAATATGGTTGAAAACATTAAATATTTACAATTATAAAATAATGAAACAATGATATTTAAGTTTAATAATAGTTTATTGAACATCTCATCAATTATATTATGCCCTTGTAGACATAATACAACATTAAATTTCTCGACAACAAAATTTTGATTTAAAAGGGCCTAAAATAATATTAGGAATCCCTGGGTTACGTTGATATTAGTAATGCCGATATAGACGCGACATGTTCAAACGTAAAGTAACAACCTTAAACAACGGCGGATTACTATAACCAACAATCTTTAAAAAAAAATCTCCAACCTTTCCTGCCATAGAATCTTCAGGAAGCACTCACAGAAAGTCTTCCAGTACCATAAAATATAGGACAAGTCTCTAATACCCAAAGCATCTTTCATTAGTTGGTTGTCTGCCAAGCAAAGACTGAAAATCGGTGATAGATGTGTAGGAGGACTAGACCCAAAATGCCTTTTTTGTCTGAATCCATGACTCTAATGTCCTGTTTCTCAGCTGGTTTGGGTTAAAATAAGACAGATACTCAACAAATCCTGCGACGAAAGGGAATGGACTAATATCCTCATCTATAAGAAACGGGGTTTATTATTTCTCGAAGTAAATTGATCGTGTATACAGAAAACTGATAATTGTTCTGTATTATTGATGCCATTTTACAAAAGAAAAAGAGAAAAGAGAAACTGGTAAATCACTAAATCTTGCTAAGGATAGCGATAAACCAAACGAAAATGATTTAACAATACGCTATACTCATTCGGAGTAGCTTGCCAATGTGTAGGAATTGGCAGACGCAGCTGTACTCTCAAACAGCATGTGAATGCCTACATGGAATGTGCCTAAGAATAATTGTCTCACAAGCCGTCTCTAGTCCCTTTCACTCCCAGGACTAAAGCAACAAAATCTAAGCTTTCTTCCCCATCGTGATTTCTTTCCTTCCATCAAATTGTTTTCATATACACCATTTGCATCAAGCAGAATCTTACGATCACCTTGTGTAGCTTCGTCTGCAACAGGCGTCTCTGCATTTTCAGTTCTGGAAGGAGATAACAAAACCTGGTCACTTTGACCAGCAAATGAAGAGCATTGTTCTGGTGATGCTGGTGCAATCCTGTTATGGTTCACTTCCCATATAAAAGAAGTTGAACCTGCATGCCTGCATAACAATTTAACCAAGATGCCACAACTATATCAGGATAGAATTAATGAAAACAACTAGGATTTAATATACAGAAAACTAACAAAAGGTAGGGAAGGGAGATAAGAGGATTCTGGTCTCTTGGCAGGAATACAATTTGCTGCACGGCAAGGAAAGCAGAAAAGAGAGGAGGAAAAATGTGGGAGACATCTTAAGATCAAGACACAGTAAGGAAACAAGAACTTTTCATCATTATCAAAAGTAACATTAGGAAAGATAGTTCATGAACATGCCTACCTAATGTCACGATTGCTGGAGCTAATCCTAGGTTCATATGAAATCTCCTCTACAATTTTCTCTGTTATGGATGCTTCAGCAGATGAGTCATCCAGATCAACTACAATGGCTTCCAGAGGTGTTGAGTCATTTTCCTGATCCAAATTGTCTTTGTTGCTTAAGACTGGTAAAGGCTCCTCTATAGACTTAGATCCATATTCACGAATCAACGTAATGGCTTTCTCTAAAGTCTTTAAGGCTTGCTCTACCTCGGGACTGATAATTGTACTTCTATTATAATTTTCAAGTCCCTGTTGCTCAATCTTTTTCATTTCAGGTTGATCAATATCCCTTCCTTCCTTTTCCAACGGACTGTTATTCTCACTGGCTTCTTCAATCTCATTGAAAGCTTTCCTTTCCGTGGCTATTTTATTGTTGTACTTGCTGTTACAAATTTCATGTTTGATGTCCCTGACTTCATCATTCAGATTCCTTCTCTCTTCACTAGTTTCTTTGACAATCCCACCATAAAGTGGCTCATCCCAATCTTTCTGATTCTCCAGCAAAGATTCACTTGTTTTATCATACCTGTGAACATTCTGCTCCATGTTGTCTATGGTTTCTCCTGAAACCTTGAAAGAATGCTGCAATTGTAGAACAGAAGAAGCATCACGCAGGACTTCTTTACTTTCTGTAGCACCATTTTGCTCACGGCAGGAATAAAGGGCCTCACGTATTTGAGAATACAATGGATCGTCCAAAGCCTTTATGTAATCTACATTTTTGTTAGACAAAGAAGCCACAGCCTGTCATATATCAAAGAAGATAGTCAAACAAGAATCACTCCATGAATGCAAAGACAGATCCTCCACCATGTATTCAGATGAAGAACCTGTCTGAACTTTTGACTTAAGCCAAGAAATAGGAAAACCATGATCTGTGATTCCACCACAACTTAAACCCCACAATAGATCAATCACATAAGTGCAAGACTAACCATATAAATCTCCTTTTGATTGTCGCATCATATTCATATGTCAAACACAGATCAATATCTTAACTGAATATGATAAGCATGGAAAATGAAAATGTATGACCTGCTTATAGATTCTGAAACCACTGCCGATTAGCTGCCTTGATATAAAGTTTATAAGGAATGGAGGCACGAAGTCCAGCTTCATATCTATATTTGCAATTGTCCTAAAAATTGACTTGTGTCAAAGAATCACAACAAAGAAACAAGGAAAATGCTTCTTATTCTGTCTTTTCTTTTGAGAAATAAATAAATAATATTATATCTCTAGCAAAGCTATTACAAAGGTTGTAAAATAGTAAGAGACCCTGACGTCCACTAGCTTATGGACAGGATGACAGCTCAACTACAAAGATCAGAAAAAAAAAAAAACACAGTAGTGGTAAATATAATACTAGTTCTACCCTCTCATACATACCATTGCGCCTTCATATTAACAGTGAGAGCATAGCCAACATTGTTGATTAGCCAACCTTTTTTCTCAAGATGCAAATTAAGTGGCTTTCTTTCATAATACAAGAGAAATCATGATTTGAGAAGATAATACACACATTAGATTAAAATGAAGAAATAAAGGGCTCAAGCCCACTATGGATGTAAAACAGTAAGTAGATATATATCTGCTAAGTTTCTTTACATGATGAAAGTTGTCATTTATCTATATAAAAAAAAACACACAAGTTCACCAATGATATAGGTGATAGCCAATAATCCAACAACATAAGCAATACAAGGATTTAAGTGGATGTTCATACAAAAAGATTGGACTTCAGAACCATCCGGTCATTCTTAAGTTCTTTGTTTTCTCAGATCAACTATAACAATCGAAGAAGCAAACACAATGATTTAAATGATTTCGGACTCAACATGGGCAAAATAAACTGACACATCACTGAAATTTATATTCCACTGGACAACAACATGGCTGAAATGTGAGATGATGAAAATAAAAAGCTCCATGAAGGGAATATCTGAACTTTGAGTAGTTTAATACAGAGGATTAATCCAATTACCAACTGCATTAATGACTACGAAAAGATGGAGGTCCAAGTCATAAGGTCCAACTGAGTCGAATTTGTCATGTTAATCATTCAATCATAGTGATAACTTGAATTTTGAATGCTAAGACTTCCATTTGCAGTACGTAATGGAGGGAATAATATATTATCCATATGAAAGGAAATTTAAGATTTAATATGTTTATACCACAACTTCTGCTTCTCTCTGTAGATGTTTTATATTTTATCATTCTCCTGTGTTCTTTGTGAAATTACAAAGAAAAAGACATCTGTGATTAGCTACCAAATTATTAGACTTCATCTTGTATATAGTTAAGTCCACAAGAAGATCATATTATTCACCTTCTTTATGTATTGTCTCATTTTAACAATGACAAGAAGATGGTATATCACCAAGATGATCAACTAAATAATCACTTATTGTGAAATTAATTGATGTTCTTTTCTTATTTTGCAACACAGACAAAAACGAACAGGAATATATTTTTAAGCATTTAAATGCAGCAGAAAATTTAACAAATTATAAGAAAATTGTCTAAAATGACTGCACCACTTGCAGCCTAGGCTTTGGAGAAACAGATAACATATACTCTTTTTTAAAAGGCCAAAAAGGGGAAAAGAACAGCTCCTGAAGTAGCATTTATATAAAATACAAGAAACCCAACTTTGAACCATCCCCATTCAGAAGTTTGTTTAAACAATATGCAAAAAAAAATATGCACATCAGTAATATCTTAATGAGATGAAACTAAGTTGAACCTTATTACAATAAGCAACTACGACTCACCGAAAGTAACTTCTTCTTGAAGAAACTCTTTGAATGGCAAAGCCTCCCACTAAATCTATCCACACAACATCCTTAGGCTCAGGGATCCCTTCCTTGGTTAACCCATGTGTACTACTATCAATGCTCTTCATATCTGAAATCTGCAAGAAATGATGAGACATTAGATTTCATTTTTATCTAAATTTTCAAATATTAGTTAGAAGAAAAACTACAACTTAAAGAAACATGAAGTTCCAAATTATCAATGAATATCGTATTCAAAAGAGCAACAACTAGACCATCTTGGAGGTGCTCAAACAAAAAGAAGTTGACAATAGCTTCCCGAGCAGACAGTGGTCATGTGGCTTTCACCCTTTCTTCCCAAATATAGGACAAAGATCAACATGTGAAATTACACGAGATAAGGCAAATGAAACTAACTGAAAGACTTTCTGCAAGTGTTTGATAATTAACAAACCTCACTAAAGATAACTGCTCGCTGATCCGAACCTTTTGCAAGCATCTGCAATCAGTTATTTTAAAAGGGGGGAAACTAAACTGAGGCCACCTACAATGTACAAAAAACAAAACATCATACTACATCACTCCACAATGAACATACTGCATTAATAATTATTTTCAACCACAGAAGTCCAAATCTATAATGTGATGGAGACAACAAGAAACACCAAAAGAAAGCAGTATAATTTGAACTGAAGAGAAAAAAAGAAGAATCATCAGAAAATATAACCATGCATATAGAACCTAGGCTCATATTAAGAGAAGAAGAGAAGACTGATTTCCTGCAACTCCTTGTTGAAGCACTAACTAATAATCAGTGCCATTGAAATGATACTGCTATTCTAGCCTGCATTCTTTCATCAAGAAAACCAAAAAGAACAGCATGCCTGAAAAAGTCTTAAAAATTCAAGAATGGGTAGCATCAGACGAATGACTAAAAAATCTTCATTTGCTCCTCAAGATTATTAGGACTGGAGTTATTGGTTGTCTAGTTCAGTTATGCATTTATGCACTTTTAAGAAGTTATAGGTCATGTAAATGAAGATGAAGAATTTTCACATTTTCATAAGAAAAATCAATTCTTTTCCCTCAACTGAAAATCTTATTTCTCAAGTGATAAAATTTTGTTATTGTTAAAAAATGCAGTGTACGACCCAACAGAACAATAGCAGTATACATAGGACATTGAGAATTAGAATTAGAATTTTCTTTAATCAAAGGGCCAAACGTATTCTTAATTGCAATTATGGGATCATTATTGTTAATAATTTAACAATTTTTTTTTCATTTATAGGAACAAAGAGAATTCTATATCTAATGGGTATTACTAAGCCCCAAGGGCTAGTCCAAAAAATTGTATCCTTGCTGATGTTTCTCTTTCTAACCACAAAATTACTCATATTCCTATTGCAACTCCCACAATAGGATCGATCTCCTTTTTGTTTGAAGAACTCCGACGATTAAGAAAATGAAAGGCAAACTATATTTCAAACAAATCATTGATATTGCAATTGTATCAGCTTCCTTCAGAGAAATAAAAAATTAAGCCAAACAACATACAGTGCCCATCTACAAGATGGAAATTGTGCTTACCATTTCTTATATAGGGTGGACTCCCAAGAGATGCACAGACCTGCAGTAAAATGTAGTCATTATCAGAGACCTTTCCACTAATTGCTACTTCTAAAATAGCTCAACAACCAACTATCCTTTCCCTCATTTAAAATGGAAAATTGTTTTACTATTCCTGGTGAACTTACAAGCATCAACTGGCCCATCCACGTATCCTTCAACAAGTAATGTATGAAATGGAGTACCTTGAGGTCCTTCACGATACATTACACGATACTCTTCATTAGCATCTTTTAACTAGCAATAGTAGGATTCAGTGAGTTAATATTCCAAACTGCTTATGTGACAAAGATAAGCCCTGTTAAGAGCTTAAATCCTCATGCATAGAAAGTAGTTTAAAATAAGCTGATTCAAACAAAAACCAACGTTAAGATCAGTCATGATTTCTTCTTTTCTTCTGGGAGAAATGACGACTAAACAAGGTCAAATATTCATCAAAGAAACTAAAAAAAAATTGTAAGTGATCCAGGAAGCATACTTTCCATTGACCATGTGATGCCTCAGCAGTCTTGGACATTTCATTGTCACTTATAGAAGCACTCCTCAACATGTCAAGAAAATGAGACACTTCAATAGTTCTTTTTCTATTATTTTATCACTGAATCCTGTAAATTTGAAAGCCTTAAATAAGTTTTTGGCCGATGCACTAAACGCACACAAAAGTATCTCCTAGAACATCACCCATATATATGAAGAAGTGAACTAGAACGTGCAAAATTACCAACCTTCCGATTCATTTGGGGAAGAACGTAGGAGTTGATTCGTAATAAGAATTTTAAGCGAGTCATGATTCGTCAATTGAGGAGATGAAAATGTCTCGTCCAGCCTCTCTCTGTACTCAGAGATCTTTCCACTCTTGACCATGTTTGCACCTCCTAAAAATCAAACTAAACTTCTCCGTTGCAGATTTGTTCACAAACCAAACGAGGAAGTACCTTCACCAGAATTTATTATCACCAAATTCAATGCGGAACAGTTCACTCGTAATAAAATCGCATTAGCACAACCATCTCCAACCATAGTCAACATAGACATGCACAGTAGCATGTAAATTTGACTGTAGCTATGCCTAATCAAAAGAAATTTTGTGGTTTAAATTACAAATGCAGAAACTAGAAAGTGACTCTGATGGGCGCCCGAAAAACATAGCTCCTGATGATTTACCGACTATCTTGTCTATTAAATTCATCTTTCATCAACACGTACGTTATGCGTATATGTAATGAACACAGCAGGAAATAAGACCGATCACAATGACCAAAACAATTCAGAAAAGAAGGAAGTAAGATGATAGACTAAAAGACTGTGAAGTTCCACAAATGCATATTCCCAGAAACCGTGGCAGAAATTGCGTAAACCAGGACCAAACAACTCAATTAATTGAACAATTACCCGTTACCAGAAACTGATTAAATCAATCGAAATCGTTAAAGCTCGGTGGGAACATCCCGGTTGTCCTCTAAAGAGCTTTGAAGAATAAAAGCTCAGAATCCAATATAATTTAGAAATTGAATTCAACTCTCAACACATAACTAAAAAAAACTAACAATGGAAGTAACACAGACGCACCTCAGGCGTGGTCACCGAGGTGGATAAAGAACATGCAATCTTCTTGGATTTGTCGAATTCGGACACACGCACCTGATTCATTCCCACCAAAAAGATCACGCCTTTTCAAGTGATATTGAAAACCCACAAAGAACATATTTAAACGTTCTCAATGATAAGAAGACAAAAAACAGAAGCTGGTCGTTGGTTTCAGACACTAGCAGGTCAGTCAGGGCCCACACGTGGAAGAAACTTCTTGAAATTTTGGCTCTCAATCCACTTGCCAACAATTTCACAGCTTCAAGACGGTCCAGAAAAGGAGCTGTGAAGTGATTGCCAAAAACAGCGAATGCAAAGAAAGACAACTTGTCCTCACTTGCCAGCCATAGAAGTTTTATCATTTCAGTTAACATATGGAAAGAAACAAACTTTTGTAAATTCAAGAAGAAGCTGGAAATAGTTCAGCTCAACGCATTGCGAAGATACTTACAGGAACCTTTATCTTATAACATTGTTGCTTTACAACATCAAAGTAGCGGCAGCCATGCCAACTCTCTCGTTGGCACTTAGCAGTGATAAGAGTCACCCATTTTTAGTTTTAGTTTTTCTTTTCAAAGTTTAATGATGTTTCGATTTGGAATAATCATACCACGTTTTAAGTTACAATGATGATGATAGATAAAGGAGATTCATCTTCTAGTAAGTTGGATGCCAAACAGTTATCTGAATCTTTATCAACCGTCATTTTTGAGTTGAAAGAGACGCGTGAGAAACAGCACCAAAAAGTAAGAAAAAGAAGGGGGAACGTCAGGAACAAAACATCAACATTGGCGGTCCAGATGAAGGATGCAGACAAGTTCCTTAATGTTCACATGTTCATTGTATTAATTAAACTTTGAGATTTCTTCACTATGACAATTTGTGGGAATAGGCACCTTCTTCATTAAAAAAATCAAAATGATGTTACGTAATTATTTACCTGGATAAATTTAATTACAAAACCTTCCGGATAATGTTTTAGCTAGATACCAAGTCTCAATGGGGAACAAATTAAATTAATTGTCACAACCATCAAATAGCATTACGAGGATTGAAGATAGATTGACTGGAGCGACAAATCAGATATGTATGCTACTCAACTTACAATGCAATTCTACTAATCACCTAATCTTTAAATGTGATTATACTGGTATCATTTGGAGCTTAATGCTACAAGTAATGAGATTGCAATATCCTCAACATGTGAGACTCAACATACTAGTTTGTGCCGATAAGCTTTTCAGAAGCAAGGTAGAGAGCATACCGATTTGAGTTTGGCTATAAATTGCTCAGTTTATTCTATTTGGAGAGAAAAGAACCAGAGGTTATTCAATATAACTAGCTCATTTTGTATGTCACTGGATTAGGAAGATTTTACAAACTCATGCAGAGCACTAATGAGAAGATGGAGATTGGTTTTAGATTGATACTGTTGTAAGTCTAGGTTACTTGTGTTTTGACTTAGTTAATTGTCTCTTTCTATCTAGACCTTGTTATCGTAAATGACATTCTATTGAAAGTAACTCTATTAGAGCTAATGAAATTGTTATCCCTGCTATCATCTTATAGCGATATTCTTTTCTTTCTTTTAGTATTTGAACATAGTGATTTGTCAAACAAGGATGATTCTCTTGACAAGTCTACGAGTAGATATAGTGTAGACTTAGGACTAAAGAGATACAGGCCTATAGTTGTTAATAAAAAGGAGCATGGTACCAGCAGTGATGGTCACTTGCTCTTGAGTCTATCCTTAGTCTTATAGAAAACACTGGGGTTGAAAGATATGACTTTAGATAATTAGATTTATGACAGATCCAAATAACATGAGGTTAAACTTTATTATCCTTTTATATGTGAGGATTCAGAAACCATAGGCCTATAAGAAAGTAAGCTTTTGTAGACTTAGTAAGGTAAGCATTTACGATAATAGTTTTAGGTATGGCCTGAGGTTGCCATTTAATAATTTTTGTGTCGATTTATTAATGGAAACATGTTTGAGCTTAGCTTAACTTTTCATCTTATTAATGGTTTGCTTATAATTAATCATTTAGACAATATAGAGTTGAATGTCAATTTTTAGGTTCAATCATTAATTGAGGCATATCTGGAGATTTTTTTTAGATGATATAGTTTAAATGCCAAAACCTGACATCGGAGTCGAAGTGAGGAAGCATCCCAAGGAAACTCATAACTGACAAAGGAAATTTATGTTCCTTTATTTGAAAGATGGCACTGAGTGGAGGTTTTCGTCCTGCTGGGAAAGATCCAAACCTCAAGTTCAATTTGAGAGATAAGCTTAGTGGTATGTTATTTGATATAAAAAAGGCCCTAGATAAAGATGATTAAACCCTTTGGCAACGAATCTAGCTTTGTGCTTAGAGATAGTTCCATCAACATTGTATTTAGTCCAAAATACCTATTTTGTGCCAAATATATGCATGGTAGGTTCATAGGGGATAAGTTTCCAGGTATGATTCTATTGAAAGGTATTGTATTTATCTCACATAGCTTAAAACCATATAGGACTGTTTAGAGTTTCAGTAATTGTACTAGGTTCAGTTTTTGAGTTTGGGGTGTGGGAAACCAAATAGAGCTTTGGTTTGAAAATGTCACTTTTAGATCGAGTTTGCATAGGATGAACATTTTGTATGTGAAGGGATGAAGAATTTGATTCAGTATTTGATGTGGTTGAAGGATTCAGCTGAGTGGGAACATTCTGCTAGAGAAGAGTGATCCGTGACAGTCCTTGATAAGGGTGTACTGTTTGGAGTTGAGGTTAGAGTGAAGGTAGGAGAATTTGGTAATGTTGTAGGTTTGTTTGAACGTGAGAGAAAAAGTTGAGAAAATGGAAATTCTTTCTCGTTGAATTCAACATGACCAAATATTATGATTTTTCCTTGACTAGTCAAACACTTGTAATCTTGATGCATTGAATTATACCCAAGAAAAAAACATTTGGTAGTGTGAAATCCTAGTTTGTGCTGAGAATAATATCTGAGGTAAGGAAAACAACCACAGCTAAAGGTTTTGAGGTTAAGGTAGTTTGGTAGTTTGGTAGTTTGTTATGAAGCTTTTCAAATGGTGAAAGATTGTTTAGTATAGAAGATGGAAGATTATTGATAAGGTATGTGGCTGTGGAGAAGGCTTCTAACTAGTATGTAAGTGGCATGTGAGCATGAGATAGAAGGGTTAGTCCCATTTCAGTGATATGTTTATGTTTCCTTTCAGAGACCCCATTTTGTTGGTGAGTGTAAGGGCAACTAAACCTAAGTTGTATTCCATGTTTTGTGAGGTAGGGTAAGAGAGCTTTATGTTCACTTCCCATGTCTGTATATAGGGCTTTAATTTTTCTATTCAGTTGAAGTTCAACATTAGTCTTGAATTTGACAAAGACAAATAGGGTATCGGATTTCAGTTTTAGAGGATAAGGCCAAGTGAATCTTGTGTAGACATCAACAAAGATAAGATAGTATTTGTGTCCCTCAGTTGAGATATATGGAGAGGGTCCCCAAATGTCTGAATATATAATTTCTAATGGATTCTGAACAGTTATGTCATAGGTTTGAAAAGGCAATTGATGCAATTTTCCTTCCTTACAAGCATCATAGTAGGACAGATTTTCGAGTTTAAAGTTGAATTTCATTGAACTTAGAATTTGTTTCAAGACATGCTTGGAGGGATATCCTAGTTTACCATGCCAAACATTTACATCTTTTTTAGCTATATTTGCCTCACAATGATTATCTAAAGAGAAAAATTCTTGTTGGGAAGGACTGGGCTTAGGATGTGTTGGCCTGATACTGTGGGATTGTTTAGTGGTTTTGAGGTTGTAGAGACCATTCCAACGCACTCCCTTGAGTAGAATCTTCCTTATTGCTTTGTCCTTAAACAGACAATTTTTATTAGTAAATTCGATAGAAATATTGTTATCTTTGGTGAGTTTAGAGATGTTGAGTAGATTATTAGTTATGCTGGGAACATGCAAGATTTGTCTTAGTGCAAAGAGTGTGTGTATATTGTCTGAAAAATGTATATGAGATGAGTCGATGTTAGTAATAGTAAGAGAGTTACCATTTCCAACTATGAGGTGGTCCTTTCCACCATATTCTGAACTAATTGACAAGTTGTTAAAATCTGTTTTGACATGATTTGTAGCCCCACTATCTATAAACCATGTATTATTGTTGACTACTTTAGCAGAGAAATTTTCAGGTTGGTTTTGAGCCAAGTAGGATTGAGGATGGCTTTGTGCATTATTCTATGGATTTTGTGTGACTATATTATGTCTTCACTGTGTTGTATTCCCTTGGCACGAGACATCAAATCTTTTGTGACATTTTAGAGCCTCATGGTCTGGTTTATGACATAGCTGATAGAAAATCTTGTTTCCATTCCATCTACCTCTTCTGCCACTGTTTCCTCTTCCTCTAAATCCACTTCTTCCCCGATAGTTGAAGTTTGCATAGTTAGGAGTTGGTGATGAGATTTCTATTTAATTGATTGTGTTTAGATGCTCTATTCTTGTTTCATGCATCTTGAGAGAATATTGTACTTCTTGTAATGTTGAAGTTTTCATAGAATATGTTAAGTAAACCATAACAATATCATATTCATGACCAAGACCATTTAAGACACCCAATATTAATTCATACACACTGATTACATGTCCAACTACTTGAAGTGAGTCTCCAATGGTTTTGACTTTCTGCATGCATTCTGATATGATATGTGAGCCTTTTGTGAAGGTTGAAAGTTGATGCTTTAGTTGAAGAATTCTAACCAAAGATGTTTGAGCATAGAGATTCTCCAAATTTTGCCAAACTTGGTAGGTTGAGTTTGAGTAGTTCACCCGTCCTATTACTTCTTCTCCGATTGTTGAAAATAACCAACACAACAGTAGTTGATCTGTGCTTGTCTATGGTTTGTAGTTTGTATTTTCGTTGACTTGATTTGTGCCTGTAATGAGGTTCTGAGGAGGAGGCGCTGAGTTAATAAAGTTTTCAAGTTCAAGAGCTCTTATTGTTGCAAGGATTTGGGCTCTTCAGTTGACAAAGTTTTACTTGTCAAGTTTGATGGGTATATTCAAGTTCAAGGTTTTTGTTATGGTTGACAAGTCGAGAGAGTGTAATGTATTATTTTGGGTGGTGGAAGATGACCCGGAGTACTCTTCTGTTTTTTACGTTTGTCAATGATAAAGCTCTGATACCATGTAAGAGAAAAGGTATGAGACAAATTTTGAATATTAACTCTCTGCTGTATAATTTGCTTGTACTCGTATATATACAATGAATTGATCTTCTCCATACACCTTATCAAAAGGATAGAATAAATTGAATGGTTAAGATTTTTCTATTATAACAACCTATACTAGTTACAGCTTTTAAAAGTCTCTTTTGAGCCCAACTCTAAGGCACAAGTGAGTTGGTAAAGGATTCTCCTGGCTTAAGTGAGGTGAGGGTTCGAATCACCCTCATGTATGTAGTCATTTAAAACTTGGAGTCAAACTTTTGCCTCCCGCAAGGGACCTACCCAGCTCAAGCGGGGATTAGTCTGAGAGTGGATAACTTAAAGGTGTCTTCCCATAATTGGGCCCCTCCTAGAACATCTCGTGGGCAACCAAAAAAAAGTCTCTTATGCCCTTGTTGACATATGTGTTGTTCTTTGATGTAAGTGTCGTATTGTCCTTGCTTTGTCTATAGCCGCTCCTCTTTCTTTTTCATCTCTCGAGTCTTCTTCTCCATTAACAACTCTGATTCTGCTTCTTTGAGCCTTCAAATCGTGGATTCAAAGTACTGGAAGTACTTCAAGTTTTTTTGCTTTTAGGACTTACCATCATATTCCTGGACTTACTCTGTTTCGGCTTTTGGTCAAACAGTTGTTAGTGTATGGAAACTGCTTGATTGACTTTAGTTTGTTAAACTCAGTCACGTCACAATAAGATCAACTTGGTCGTTGCATTAGTTTGTGACATGCGTGTGGATTGTGGAAGATGCATTATTGTAGTTGCAAGTAACAGTAGTTAAGCGAGGTTGCATATTCATTATATAGCTTGTTGATACTTTTCAAGTAGGAGGCGATTTTAATTTATTCATTTCAAAATAGAACTCCTTTAATTGACCCACCCACCTCTATATTCAAAGCGATTCCTTAGGTTCGTTTGGAAGTTAGGCTACAAGCTTTTACAGATTCAACGACAATGGTAACTCAGATTTTCAAAGTAGCCTTCTGGAGTAAAAATAGAAATGATTAACATATATTAAGACATGATTAGCCCATTATTCAAGAGAGTTTACCTGCATTTATTAACAGCTCGTAACTCCTATACGAGGTTTTCGTTTCAAAATCTTCTTAGTTTGTGATGCATGTTGATGTCTCCTTGCAGAAAGCCCCAGCCATTCATGTCTAAATATCAACCTATCAATCCTTGTCCGGGAATAAGCATTCAGAAACTTGAATCTTATCTTTGCAGGTTATTAGTTTAGCACGAGGAAAGACAACTAATAATCATGGATTAGGTCCAGAACGTCTCCTTGTTGATGAGTAAGTTGGGCGAATTTGCATTAATGATGCTTAAATTTTAACTCCACTTATCTTGAGGTTCTACTTGCCATGAAGCTGAGGCATTGGCTAGGCAAGGATTCTAGAAGAAAAGGGTGTCACGTCATTCTAAAGGTAGACGTGGAATTAAAGAGATGGCAGAGTGTAGATTAACAATAGTAATAAGGGAATCGGCACCTGACGAAGAGGCTGGGAGTGCCAATCTACGAGCCTCTGAGTTCTCGTAAGCTCACTAAGTGGGAAACAAGGCTTGTGCCAGTATGGAACTACAAAAGCAAAAGAGCCTCCAATCATGAACAAAGTGATACGGCTGAATGAGTCAGCAATCCTTATTTGGAATTTGTAATAGAAAGTTCTGCACGACTCATCATTCAATTTCTTTCTACTTGTAGACTCTTTTCTATACCAAACTTTGTAGGAATCTAGCCATTTTTCTTTTATTATACTCCTTTATTTATTATGCTTTTTGCTGAAATTATTTTCCTTCTGATGTATCAAGTACGAATTACTTCCACGACCAGATCATGAAACACCGAGAAAAAAGAAAACGAAGGAATGGCTACAAGAACATAATAACATTTTGGTAATCAATCTCAAACACATAAACTATCAAGTTCCGAATTGCAACAAAAACCAAGAGTGCCTGAAATGTCTATTTATGATTGAAGTTCACTTAGATGGTGCACTTCTGCATCTGAGAATTTCAACACCCAAGTAATCCAGGGCCCCTTGAACAGCAACATGAGGCTTCCCAACTTTCACACGAATGGCAGAGATTGGGGGGTACTTGGTCAAAGTTGTGGAAGCAATTAGCTCGGCCACTGATTCAAGAAGGTTATGTGGAGTTCCTTCAACAACTCCTTTGACTATGCTGAAAGTCGAAATAAGCAGTCAACTAAATGACACCTTAAACGAAGGTACTTTTGCTAAACTGCATAACATGACTTACAAAACACCCTTGATCATGCAAATTCAACTTAGCACATATTTTTGAACAATTATGACTCAGGTAGATGTTTAATGTATGAACCGCAGAACTAAATTTTGGATATCAGGAGTCCAATTATACTCGGTGGCCAATTACGATTTTATGATGTACAGGAGTGTGTATACTGCACAGATATTCTACGGTGAGTCATACAATGTTTCAGTAATTGATTGGATCTTTTGGTTCCTAGATTGGTTTAAAAAACAGGAGTTGGCGTCCTCCCTCTTAATAAGAAAATAGGGACATAATAGATACTAGATCATTTTACTGATCAAAATACGTATTATGAATTCACAATGATGATTATAAGCCGAAACATAATGGAGATTGCTTAGGATAGAAGTTGATTTTGAGAATTTTGAAGAATGAAAAGCACCACTAAAATTGGAAACTTGTAACAAAATAAACAAGGAATTAAATTATCTGGCATTGATAAAGGAAATACCAAGTAATCTGACATGGATAAAGGAAGCACTAAGCTGTAACTCACCGATAAATTTCAGTATAGCTAATAGTATCTTTCAGGCAGTCAGATTTACCAGCTACACTGAGATCCATCCATGCATCTACGTCTATCAAAAACTTCTGACCCAGGGTTCGTTCTTCTGGCTTCACTCCATGGAAACCATGGAACTTCAATCCTCTTAGAATAAGTTTGTCGCCTCCCATTGTTCCAATGTCTTCCATAATTGCTACTAATGAATAAAATAGGATGTTAGGTAGTATTCACTTTGAAAAAAAATTCAACATAGAAGCTAAAAGAGACACAAAAGCTTCTCTCTCTCATTCCCCATTTGTCGATTGGCCATTTGGCTTGAACCTTAGAGAAGAGTTTAAAGTTCAAGCATCAACTCATGTTGAAAAATTGAATACATGCCTGCCTACATAACTAAACTAAAGATTGGACATTGGAGTATCTAAAACAAAAAAGTCCCCAAGGTTGAGCGCTTTCCTACTCACCAAAAAGTAAAAAGTAAAATGATATAATCAATAACAAGAAAGCATAAAACCTCAGAAAGAGCTCAACACAAATTCAACTGATTCACAGTGGAGGAAAGTGAAGATATGAGAATAACTTTATAGGTTCCACTGAAACTAGTTAAATGTGTTCCTTTGACGTAGTTATGCAAAGTAAACTGTAGAGATTTTTACAGTTTCACTGACCTCCAGAAAGCAAGTATCAATTTATAGACAGCTCAAGCTACGAGGCAACTAAACCAAAATTCAATAACAGTTTCAAAATTGTAATATGAAAAGTTAGACCTTGTTGAAAGAGCTGATAAAAAGTATTAGTTCAGACTCCAGTTGTAGAAGCTTATCACACTATGGGAATGGAGAATCAAGTGAAAATCTTGAAATTGGTCTGGAAGTTCTTCGACTATGTCATTTGTGCCAAAAGGAAATTCTTTATATAGAATCCAAAATATTTTCTAGACAGAAGGTATCAACCTAATACGAGTTTGAATTTAGAGAAGAGGGCTTAGCGAGCAGCATCGCCAACCTCAAAGTTATAAATTGCGACAAACAATTTTAATAGTCAATAATCCATGAATCCACCTTACGGGTGAGTGCCCATTATGAATCGTGGAAAAAATAGTTCATATCAGTCGAAAAAATCCTTGAACATCACCAATCTGATTTGCTATTAACAAGTCCGGTCTCGCTAATTATCATGTAAACAAATAAACGAGCAAACTATGTATATATCAAACATGAGAATCGCAAAAACCCATCTCTTGTAAACCATCATACAAAAATGAACGCACTTTCCGATCCCTTATTTATAAAGAGAGGAAAAAAAACACAACACCCCCATAGTAACAGAATACATAATGCCTATTTGAATAATAAAGAGGGAAAAAGAGTGGGACAACTACATCAGTAAAGAGTTTCAGGTATCTTCATTGCAAGATGGCGCCGCCAAAGGCAGCAAAATCTTTGTGGGAAACAGTTGCCTCTAAATCAGGAGCGTCTACTACCAAGTGTCGCTACTAATCTATGATGGATGAATGGTCTACTTGTAGGATAGACATGGTTTAGTCTTATAGCCGGTTTAATTCACGGAATAAAATAGATAGAGAATAGAATAGTTATTCATAAGAATAGAAAAATGAAGAATAAAAAAATGAGTATTATTTTATTTAATTTAAGGAATGAAATAAATAAAGAATTTCTATTCAGTGTTTTATTTAAAATATAAAATTAGAATTAAAAAATAAGTAATAAAAAATTAAATTATCCTTATTATTATTATTATTATTATTATTATTATTATTATTATTATTATTATTATTATTATTATTATTATTATTATTATCATTATTATTATTATTATTAACTTTATTATTATTATTATTATTATTATTATTATTATTATTATTATTATTATTATTATTATCATTATTAACTTTATAATTAACTTATTATTATTATTAATTTATTATTATTATTATTAACATTCTATTATTATTATTATTATTATTATTATTATTATTATTATTATTATTCTGTAAATTTTATTATTATTATTATTATTATTATTATTATTAATTATTAATTATTATTATAAATTTTCTACTTAATCTTATTATTATTAATCTTATCAGTTATATTTAATTTGATGATTATTATTATTATTATTATTTGTTATTTATTTTATTATTATTAGTTAGTTATTTATTTATTTATTTGTTTTTATATTTATTAATTATTAATTATTGTGCAAAATTAATTTCTTTCTTCTACTTATCATTTGAACTTATAAAATTTTATTTTCAGTTTTAATTTTACTTATAAAATTCTTGCTAATTTTATTATTTGAACTTGAAATGACAAAATCTGAAGCGTGAATATGGAGCTGAACGAACTGTTCACTGTCAAGCTTTGAATCATACACTTCAGTGGGTAATGACTTATCACCATGAATATCACTAGCAGCTATCATTTTGAAAGACCAATGCCTTCTATCAACAACCATAATCAATTGCCTCTGCTGATTGTAATGCATACCTGGTAATGTCCTCCAAATTTGTGTTAGTGGATGACAAAAAAGTCTTGAAAGTTAGCCATCAAGCCCAGAAAAGCAAACAAGCCCCCCCTGAAGAACCAACCAACCAAAATGCCCACTGCGGCAAAAATGAAATGGAATCCTGTACCATGTTTTCAATGGCAAGCTAAAAACCGAGCACTGTAGGAACCATGGAGTTACTAAGGGAGTTTTTTCAAAAATGCAAAGTTCAGGGAAACACAGAGAAGTTGGAAGTTCGAGCCAAAAACATGCACCCAATGGTGATGGGAAATTTGCAGTGAAGAGCACTAGAGCTGAGAAGAGTGTGGGAACTATGGATTCCTCTAAAAATGATTTTCCAGACTTGCAAAGTTTAAGGAACGACAGAGGATTTGGAAGCTCAACTCAAAAATCTTCATCCAATGGTGATGGGAAATCTACAGTGAAGAGTGCTATAGCTGAGAAGAGTGTGAGAACCATGGAGTACTCTAAAGAAGATTTTTCCCGATCTGCAAAGTTTAGGGAAACATATAGGAGTTGAAAGTTCAACCTAAAAAATTTGCATCCAATGGTGATGGAAATAGGTTAGCATCCGCTAAGTCATCTTAGAGGTCGGAGGTAGCAGCCTCAACGGTGAAGCACAAGTTAACCCATTTCAAAGATATTATGGTTGATGGAGTTTTAACTCCACCAAAAGAAATGTTGGAAGCAGGAGCAACTATTTGAAACTTTGTGTTACTTCTGGAGCAAGAGGCCTTCATACTCACAGGTACAAAAATGGGTGATGGAAAAATGGGGTAAGAAAGGGCTTGGAAGGACTATGCTAATGAAGAAAGTGTTGAGTTTGGCTCTTTGTTGTCCCATATTGGTTGGGAACACAAATTGGGGCAAGGCTTTCACCTATATAAGGAGGTGGCTACATTCTTAGTTAGTGCACCAAAACAAAGTCAAAGATTTTTAGTAAAAATTTGACTCTAGTTAAATTCCTCTCTTTGAGGTGGGAGTTGGAGAGTTTGTCTTGGGTATTTCTTTGTGAGTGTGTTGGTGTATTAGGAGATTGGGTGAGAGGAAAAATTGTGTGATTGTAAGAATTTTTCACATAGTAGATTTTCTTCTCGATGCCCGTAGTTTTTCTCCGATTTGGGAGTTTCCACGTAAATTCTCTTGTGTTGTTATTTTCTGATGTTTTTTTCTATTAAATATCCTTGAGTGTGGGTTTGGAAGGTCTAAATTCCTAACAAGTGGTATCAGAGCCAAGGTGTGTTTTTCTTGAAAATTCTAAGTATGCTCTGTGGTCGCAGTTTTGACTGATCTTCCACATCAGAAAAGATTTTCTTGATAAAGGTTTATTAAGTGCGGTGGAGTTTTGGTGTGGTAGTGTGGTAGTACATGTCTAGGAAAGTTTTGGCTAAGGAAAGACTTGGAATTTAAGAGTGTCCGTTGTGACCCACCTCTCTTTCCTGGAAACTTTCCTGGTGTACTATTCACTTCTATTATAAATTGAATGGTTGAGATTTTTCTATTATAACAACCTATACTAGTTACAGCTTTTAAAAGTCTCTTTTACCCAACTCCAAGGCACAAGTGAGTTGGTAAAGGATTCTCCTGGCTTAAGTGAGGTGAGGGTTCGAATCACACTCATGTATGTAGTTATTTAAAACTTGGAGTCAAACTTTTGCCTCCCGCAAGGGACCTACCCAGCTCAAGCGGGGATTAGTCTGAGAGTGGATAACTTAAAGGTGTCTTCCCATAATTGGGGCCCTCCTAGAACATCTCGTGGGCAACCAAAAAAAAAGTCTCTTATGCCCTTGTTGACATATGTGATGTTCTTTGATGTAGGTGTCGTATTGTCCTTGCATTGTCTATAGCCTCTCCTCTTTCTTTTTCATCTCTCGAGTCTTCTTCTCCATTAACAACTCTGATTCTGCTTCTTTGAGCCTTCAAATCGTGGATTCAAAGTACTGGAAGTACTTCAAGTTTTTTTGTTTTTAGGACTTACCATCATATTCCTGGACTTACTCTGTTTCGGCTTTTGGTCAAACAGTTGTTAGTGTATGGAAACTGCTTGATTGACTTTAGTTTGTTAAACTCAGTCACGTCATAATAAGATCAACTTGGTTGTTGCATTAGTTTGTAACATGCGTGTGGATTGTGGAAGATGCATTATTGTAGTTGCAAGTAACAGTAGTTAAGCGAGGTTGCATATTCATTCTATAGCTTGTTGATACTTTTCAAGTAGGAGGCGATTTTAATTTATTCATTTCAAAATAGAACTCCTTTAATTGACCCACCCACCTCTATATTCAAAGCGATTCCTTAGGTTCGTTTGGAAGTTAGGCTACAAGCTTTTACAGATTCAATGACAATGGTAACTCAGATTTTCAAAGTAGCCTTCTGGAGTAAAAATAGAAACGATTAACATATATTAAGACATGATTAGCCCATTAGTCAAGAGAGTTTACCTGCATTTATTAACAGCTCGTAACTCCTATACGAGGTTTTCGTTTCAAAATCTTCTTAGTTTGTGATGCATGTTGATGTCTCCTTGCAGAAAGCCCTGACCATTCATGTCTAAATATCAACTGTCAATCCTTATGCGGAATAAGCATTGAAACTTGAATCTTATCTTTGCAGGTTATTAGTTTAGCACGAGGAAAGATAACTAATAATCATGGATTAAGTCCAGAACGTCTCCTTGTTGATGAGTAAGTTGGGCGAATTTGCATTAATGATGCTTAAATTTTAACTCCACTTATCTTAAGGTTCTACTTGCCATGAAGCTGAGGCATTGGCTAGGCAAGGATTCTAGAAGAAAAGGGTGTCACGTCATTCTAAAGGTAGACGTGGAATTAAAGAGATGGCAGAGTGTAGATTAACAATACTAATAAGGGAATCGGCACCTGACGAAGAGGCTGGGAGTGCCAATCTACGAGCCTACAGGTTTTGCAAGCTCACTAAGTGGGAAACAAGGCTTGTGCCAGTATGGAACTACAAAAGCAAAAGAGCCTCCAATCATGAACAAAGTGATACAGCTGAATGAGTCAGCAATCCTTATTTGGAATTTGTAATAGAAAGTTATGCACGACTCATCATTCCATTTCTTTCTACTTGTAGACTCTTTTCTATACCAAACTTTGTAGGAATCTAGCCATTTTTCTTTTATTATACTCCTTTATTTATTATGCTTTTTGCTGAAATTATTTCCCTTCTGATGTATTAAGTACGAATTACTTCCACGACCAGATCATGAAACACCGAGAAAAAAGAAAACGAAGGAATGGCTACAAGAACATAATAACATTTTGGTAATCAATCTCAAACACATAAACTATCAAGTTCCGAATTGCAACAAAAACTAAGAGTGCCTGAAATGTCTATTTATAATTGAAGTTCACTTAGATGATAGACTTCTGCATCTGAGAATTTCAACACCCAAGTAATCCAGGGCCCCTTGAACAGCAACATGAGGCTTCCCAACTTTCACACGAATGGCAGAGATTGGGGGTACTTGGTCAAAGTTGTGGAAGCAATTAGCTCGGCCACTAATTCAAGAAGGTTATGTGGAGTTCCTTCAACAACTCCTTTGACTATGCTGAAAGTCGAAATAAGCAGTCAACGAAATGACACCTTAAACGAAGGTACTTTTGCTAAACTACATAACATGACTTACAAAACACCCTTGATCATGCAAATTCAACTTAGCACATATTTTTGAACAATTATGACTCAGGTAGATGTTTAATGTATGAACCGCAGAACTAAATTTTGGATATCAGGAGTCCAATTATACTCGGTGGCCAGTTACGATTTTATGATGTACAGGAGTGTGTATACTGCACAGATATTCTACGGTGAGTCATACAATGTTTCAGTAATTGATTGGATCTTTTGGTTCCTAGATTGGTGTAAAAAACAGGAGTTGGCGTCCTCCCTCTTAATAAGAAAATAGGGACATAATAGATACTAGATCATTTTACTGATCAAAATACGTATTATGAATTCACGATGATGATTATAAGCCGAAACATAATGGAGATTGCTTAGGATAGAAGCTGATTTTGAGAATTTTGAAGAATGAAAAGCACCACTAAAATTGGAAACTTGTAACAAAATAAACAAGGAATTAAATTATCTGGCATTGATAAAGGAAATACCAAGTAATCTGACATGGATAAAGGAAGCACTAAGCTGTAACTCACCGATAAATTTCAGTATAGCTAATAGTATCTTTCAGGTAGTCAGATTTACCAGCTACACTGAGATCCATCCATGCATCTACGTCTATCAAAAACTTCTGACCCAGGGTTCGTTCTTCTGGCTTCACTCCATGGAAACCATGGAACTTCAATCCTCTTAGAATAAGTTTGTCGCCTCCCATTGTTCCAATGTCTTCCATAATTGCTACTAATGAATAAAATAGGATGTTAGGTAGTATTCACTTTGAAAAAAAATTCAACATAGAAGCTAAAAGAGACACCAAAGCTTCTCTCTCTCATTCCCCATTTGTCGATTGGCCATTTGGCTTGAACCTTAGAGAAGAGTTTAAAGTTCAAGCATCAACTCATGTTGAAAAATTGAATACATGCCTGCCTACATAACTAAACTAAAGATTGGACATTGGAGTATCTAAAACAAAAAAAGTCCCCAAGGTTGAGCGCTTTCCTACTCACCAAAAAGTAAAAAGTAAAATGATATAATCAATAACAAGAAAGCATAAAACCTCAGAAAGAGGTCAACACAAATTCAACTGATTCACAATGGAGGAAAGTGAAGATATGAGAATAACTTTATAGGTTCCACTGAAACTAGTTAAATGTGTTCCTTTGACGTAGTTATGCAAAGTAAACTGTAGAGATTTTTACAGTTTCACTGACCTCCAGAAAGCAAGTATCAATTTATAGACGGCTCAAGCTACGAGGCAACTAAACCAAAATTCAATAGCAGTTTCAAAATTATAATCTGAAAAGTTAGACCTTGTTGAAAGAGCTGATAAAAAGTATTAGTTCAGACTCCAGTTGTAGAAGCTTATCACACTATGGGAATGGAGAATCAAGTGAAAATCTTGAAATTGGTCTGGAAGTTCTTCGACTATGTCATTTGTGCCAAAAGGAAATTCTTTATATAGAATCCAAAATATTTTCTAGGATGAAGGTGTCAACCTGTCTGAGTTTGAATTTAGAGAAGAGGGCTTAGCGAGCAGCATCGCCAACCTCAAAGTTATAAATTGCGACAAACAATTTTAATAGTCAATAATCCATGAATCTACCTTACGGGTGAGTGCCCATTATGAATCGTGGAAAAAATAGTTCATATCAGCCGAAAAAATCCTTGAACATCACCAATACAGTTGCCTATTAACAAGTCCAGTCTCGCTAATTATCATGTAAACAAATAAACGAGCAAACTATGTATATATCAAACATGAGAATCGCAAAAACCCATCTCTTGTAAACCATCATACAAAAATGAACGCACTTTCCGATCCCTTATTTATAAAGAGAGAAAAAAAAACACAACACCCCCATAGTAACAGAATACATAATGCCAATTTGAATAATAAAGAGGGAAAAAGAGTGGGACAACTACATCAGTAAAGAGTTTCAGGTACCTTCACTGCAAGATGGCGCCGCCAAAGGCAGCAAAATCTTTGTGGGAAACAGTTGCCTCTGAATCAGGAGCGTCTACTACCAAGTGTCGCTACTAATCTATGATGGATGAATGGTCTACTTGTAGGATAGACATGGTTAAGTCTTACAGCCGGTTTAGTTCACGGAATAAAATAGATAGAGAATAGAATAGTTATTCATAAGAATAGGAAAAATGAAGAATAAAAGAAATGAGTATTATTTTATTTAATTTAAGGAATGAAATAAATAAAGAATTTCTATTCCAGTGTTTTATTTAAAATATAAAATTAGAATTAAAAAATAAATAATAAAAATTAAATTATCCTTATTATTATTATTATTATTATTATTATTATTATTATTATTATTATTATTATTATTATTATTATTATTATTATTATTATTATTATTATTATTATTATTTTATTATTATTATTATTATTATTATTATTATTATTATTATTATCATTATTATCTTTATAATTAACTTATTATTATTATTATTACTTTATTATTATTATTATTATTATTATTATTATTATTATTATTATTATTATTATTATTATTATTATTATTAACATTCTATTATTATTATTATTATTATTATTGTTATTGTTATTATTATTATTATTTGTAAATTTATTATTATTATTATTATTTCTATTATTAATTATTAATTATTATTATAAATTTTATACTTAATCTTATTATTATTAATCTTATCAGTTATATTTAATTTGATGATTATTATTATTATTATTTGTTATTTATTTTATTATTATTAGTTATTTATTTATTTGTTTGTTTGTTTTATATTTATTAATTATTAATTATTGTGCAAAATTAATTTCTTTCTTCTACTTATCATTTGAACTTATAAAATTTTATTTTCAGTTTTAATTTTACTTATAAAATTCTTGCTAATTTTATTATTTGAACTTGAAAAGACAAAATCTGAAGCGTGAATATGGAGCTGAACGAACTGTTCACTGTCAAGCTTTGAATCATACACTTCAGTGGGTAATGACTTATCACCATATCATTTTGAAAGACCGATGCCTTCTATCAACAACCATAATCAATTGCCTCTGCTGATTGTAATGCATACCCGGTAATTTCCTCCAAATTTGTGTTAGTGGATGACAAAAAAGTCTTGAAAGTTAGCCATCAAGCCCAGAAAAGCAAACAAGCCCCCCCTGAAGAACCAACCAACCAAAATGCCCACTGCGGCAAAAATGAAATGGAATCCTGTACCATGTTTTCAATGGCAAGCTAAAAACCGAGCACTGTAGGAGTGTGGGGTTTGTGAATTCTTCCAAAATGTCAGAATACAAGGACCATGAGATGGCACTTGAGAGTGAAATTTAAGAAAACTACTATCTTGAAGAATCGAATTCTAACGTTTACAGACAGACGAAAGATCATAAAAGGGGGAACCCTAGCAAGAATTTCATTCATCAGATCTTCAGGCAATAACAACATGTCGAGCTACCCAACCTCAAAGAGGGATTCCGATGACGTATCAACCTCAAAGAACGAGAAGAACACACGATGCAATTCATCGAAACCCATTGAAAATATCCAGAAGAAATACCCACACAAAAAAACCCAAAAAAATTACCCAAATATAATTCATCGGAAATTCCCAGATAAAATACCCACATGAAAAAATACTCATCACTCAATCGAAACCCATCACCCAATCAAAACAATACAAATAACTTACCTACAATCTGGTGGTAGAATGTTGGAACGTTAAGAAGAGGAAGAACTTTTGCGGAGAAGAGGAAGAACTTCCGAAGAGAGGCTCCAAAATATTTCAGATGTTGAAGAAATCGGGAGGAGGCTTGTGTGTAAGGACAGGTTTGTAAAAAGACATGGAGAAGAAGATTATGGATTCGACGATAAGTAAAAATAGGTTTCAGTTAGGTTAGCTATTCTTTAAAATCGAAGAATACGTATTGACGTAGAATGACTATTACGTGTTTACTTTAAACCAAACGTGGGTTTAATAATTACCGAGGAATATGGTAGGAATAGGATTCCTATTTCTTCGTACCAAACAAGCCATTGGTTGTTAACTTTTCTGATAATTGGCATAATTTGGTTCCTAAAATTTTAATATTTAATCTCAACATTATGTAATATTAAAGGCAAAAGTTACAAATTTTGTATTTAATATTTTTACTTATATTGAAATAAATATTAATATTTTAAAATTCAAAATATAAATATTGAGTGAATAAAAATCAATATCTATTTCTTATATGATACAAATTTGATATTTTAATTAATACGTGGGTCTTACCCTATCACATAAATGTCATTTAATACAATAAAACCTACTTATTATATTTACATTAAATTAAATTAATTTACTTTCTAATAAACACATAATTAACTTATTTTAATTATAATAAACTATAATTATTGTAATTAACTTAATTATACCTTGATTAAGTAAAATTCTCAATTAAAATTCCTAGTAAAAATTTTCAATAAATCCTAATTCTCAATTTCTCTAAACATTGATCACTATCTTTAACGAACTAATTTCTAAACATTTTTTTGTTTTCTTCCACCTTCATATGAACACATGAAATCGATTTTGATTCATGGGAAGGAGAAGATAGTTTTTTTTGAAGTTGCCGGAAAACTCTTTTCAGAAGTGAGAAGACTGGGTGGTGGAAATGTTCCTGAAAACTCAACTTTGATGGTAGCTGGATATCGGAAGAAGAACTCCATGAAGAAAAATATAGTTTGCTGGAATTGTGAACAATAAGGGCATGTTAAGAAAAATTGTCCGAGAGGTAGAGCGGGTTCGGTAAGAGGCTCTGGGTCAGTTAATGGAGAGATTGACAATGTCACTAACATTGTCTCCATGGATGATGATCTCGCTCTCTAAGAAAGGGGCATGTACATCCTCATGGCATGCCGTTAATCCCAAAGTTGTCATGATAGAGGATGTGTTACTGTTAGCGGGTCCACAAGTTTGCACACGGGCATTGGTTTGGCGTTAATGCAAGGTGTGTGGTGGAATTTATGTCGATGGCTGATGAACTTCCAGGAAAGCCAAACATGGGAGTTGCGCCATAATTTTTCAGCAAGGTTATTTTCGACATGTGCCGAAGTAGAAGGCTTAGAATTGGTTTATTCTGAGTGGGTATGCTTTTATGGTGGAGCATGATGTTGTGAAGCATGATAATTCTCTGCATTGAGAGTTATGTTATTTTTAGGAGATCTTCATTGAGGTGGAGTGTGGTTGTGGGATCAACCAAAATCGCCAAGGTGGAGATTGTTGAGTTTGGCTCTTGGGAACACAAATTGGGGCAAGGCTTTCTCCTATATAAGGAGGTGGCTACTTCCTTAGTTAGTGCACCAAAACAAAGTCAAAGATTTGTAGTACAAATTTGACTCTAGTTAAATTTGAGGGTGTTATCAAGATGTTATGCAATGTCTAACATATACTAGATTTTAAGATGTCATGTCTAGAAATCTTTTAAACCTCAATTCTAGATGTGACAAGTGTTATTGATCTCTCGAGTGTATGTCCTATTATGAAATTTAACAACTTGAGGTTTAATGACTTGATACGAAGTCGTCAGTCAACTCATTATATGACTAAATTCTACCAGCTTTTTAGCTGAATGTTTCCAACCTAAGACATTCGTGACCTCAGCATTCAAGCTCTGGTCAAATCCTTTATACTATCATGTATTAGATGTTATGATCTAGGGATCTCAAAGCTCAACAAGGATTCCTGATCTCAAACAGGGATTCCATTTCCCTATTGGTAGGAAACATAGGAGTTGGAACTGTTCACCTCCTTCAAAGTACTGTTTCTTTTCATTCTATCCACTTGGTTTTAACTTTGTGGTGGTCTAAGAACTTTGAAGACAACGTGTTGTTGTGCTTAACTTCAGTACTATACATCCATGGATATTTAATGCCTCCTCAATTTCCCTTCCAGTTCACGGCAATAAAACACTTGAAACATGTTATGAATTGGATTATGAAGCAACAAGAGCCAAAAGCCCACTGTCCTGAATGAGTCTAAGAAGCAAAAAGAGCCCATTGTTGAAGTGAGCCTAAGAAATCAGCAAACTTACTCGGCTAATATAAGGAGCAATAGAATAGTAAATGGGGGAGGCTTATCTGTTATGCTATTGCGCAACTTTGTTTCTCATCTTCTAATTCTACTTGTTTCTCATCTCTTTCTTCTCTATTATTTCTTGTTGTTTTCCTTTCACAAAGCTTGTAATCCTCACTGTTGAATCAATACAATAATCTATTTTGTCTTGTTACTATTTCATTGGTTATTTGCAAAAACTAGATCATTACATTGGTGCTTTCATTGAGCCTCTGCAGAGATGGCAAAGCATCCACACGGCTTTCATCTCGACGCTTTAGAGGATAGCGTTGCGGCTCTCGTCAAATCATAGCTCCAACTACACCGCAATTTTGTCGTGATTGTTTCGGAGACAAAGCTTCTTCTTCAACAGCTTTCAGCTCTCCTCCCTCCTCTTCCAAACCAAAATTCTCCTGATGCGGAAGCAGTCGTACAACAAGTTGATGGACCTGCTGAAATGTTTGATCAACTGCCGGGTCGAATGGAAACCGTCACAACATCGAGTTTGGAGGGTTTTTACGGTCTGGTTGCTACAACCAAGGTGTTTGATGAAATGCCGAAGTTAAAAATCACTAAAACTGAGGACATCGTTGATACCGAACCTGTGATTTCTTCATCAGTGGACACCGAACTTATTCAAGGAACCAATGATCTAATTCCCGACCTTGGACTTGTTCTTGACGATGCACTTGATTTCCAATGTAGCAAAACTATTGTGTGGGGTTCCTCTAATGTTTCTGACTCCGTAAACGTATCTATTGAATCGGTAGTTCAGCCAAAGGCGAGTTATGTCGACGACGAGGCCGTTGACTCCCACGAGACACTGCCAAACAAGCTTCGACGCAGTTCTCCTTTCATTGACTGTCAGTACCCAGCCCTTACATGTAGGTTTGATACTCCTGGTATTATTTACACAACCATGAACTTCTTCGTCTCTGTGCTGCCTTATGATTTATTTGATTTTGGGTCTATATCTCTGGTTGTTGACGTTGACGACCCTTACAGATTTCGGCTCTTGGTGATGGAAAGGAGCTCTCATGATGTTTATGTCGTGAGTTCAAAAGTTGGGCTGTTGTTGGATATGTATGAACAGCTTGTGGATTTTCCTTTCATGTTGAAAGTGTTTGATACAAATCTTGAGTGTTGGCAGACTAATGATTTTTTCCAGTCGAAACTTTTTGATCCGGGAATTTCCAAACATTTATTGGATGCCAATAGGTTGATTGACAGTAGATTAAGTGTTTATTTTGTTCACAATGATGCTGATATTGTCATGAAAAATGCCTTTGAATTTAATTTGTATAAGGCTGAAAAGGACAAGATTTATGGCATTATAGTTAATTAAGTGGATGTTTATGGCATTATGGGATATATGCAGCAACAAGTTTGTTCTTTCACCAAGTTTTTGAAGTTTTTTAGTGAACCCCTTGTTGATTTCCTAGCCTTTAAGGTCACCGTTATAGCAATTCTGGTTGTTGAGCACTCTCCCTTCCTTGAGATACTTTATATGGTTGAATCTGTCGATGAGTATACTATTGGGCAGCTCCACGAATTTGCTGGAAAGAAACTTATTTCTGCTACTAAAGAAGGTTCAAAACTCGGGGCTGTCGAGAATGAGAAAAACAAGCTGGATACATTGATCGAGAAGTTTGAGGGTGTTTACAAGGTTTTGGCAATGTTAACGAAGCCGTTAACAAGTTTGAGGGTGTTTGAGGGTATTTCCTTGACTGCAAATATGTTGATTGAGCGTACATTAAGTGTTGCTTTTGTTCCTACTGTTACTACTGATTTTTTCTTGCAACAAATCTTGGAATTTAATTCGTATGCGGCTCACAAAGAAACAAATTTGTTATTGGGTACTGCTATAGTGGATTTGTCAGTAAAGGGGTTTTTCGTTTTTGTTGCTATGTGGCCATGGGGAATCTTAGGCAGTGACTATGAGGGCTTAGATATGGGAAGGAAAATAGAGGAACCTTCTTTGTGGTGTATTGTTGATGTTGCGGTGAAGTTTAAAGAAACCTGTTCATTGTTGTTTCTGAATATAGAGGAACTTATTGATGCTGATGACCCTTACAGATTTAGGCTTTTGGTTATGGCTCATGTTGCAAGGAGTGTGTGTGGTAAACGGCTAATAGATAGTTTGGTTTTGGAGGGGGACAGAGTCAAAATGGCTCATATGTGTATGAAGTTTTTGGCGGCTCATTACCAACATGAAGTGGACGGGGTTTGTGTGCAGTTGCAGCTTGTGAGAAAGCATGCTCCTTTCATGATCAAGCAGTGGCTGATTCCATGGGATTGGTGCTACTCTAATGCCTTCAACCTTGAGGACAAGGTTGTTTTGATGGGGATGGTAATGTTATGACTTGGATTATGAAGCAACAAGAGCCAAAAGCCCACTGTCCTGAATGAGTCTAAGAAACAAAAAGAGCCTATTGTTGAAGTGAGCCTAAGGAATCAGCAACCTTACTCGGCTAATATAAGGAGCAATAGAATAGTAAATGGGGGAGGCTTATCTGTTATGCTATTGCGCAACTTTGTTTCTCATCTCCTAATTCTCCTTGTTTCTCATCTCTTTCTTCGCTATTATTTCTTGTTGTTTTCCTTTCACAAAGCTTGTAATCCTCACTGTTGAATCAATACAATCATCTATTTTGCCTTGTTACTATTTCATTGGTTATTTGCAAAAACTAGATCATTACAAAACAACACCCATGATAGGCTGCAAGAATATAACTTGGAAGTCTTTATGATTTTCAAGTTTCATTTAGAAATCAAACAGAATCATTCTAAAAATTTTGTAGTCTTCTTTTAATGTAGTCATACAATAGTATTTAACTAAAAAATGTTTGCATGTACTTTGAATTACATGTTAATATGTTATATATCTATATCGACCAACCAAAGGTGAAAGGCAAATATTAAACTTTTAATTAAGAATTGTTAAGAATACATATTTTTGTTTTGTTTTGACATCTCATCTATTAATTGGACTGATAAGTCATTTTAAATGCATATGTTTTGGACTTAATTTGATTGATTTGTGAAATTGGTATCCAAAAGTTGATGGAATTGTTTTATAAATGTTCACAGATAGTCTTCAATACCATAAAGAAGAAAAAGGATCAAAAAGAGCAAAAAGATGGCAAGAAATTCGAAATTTTCAGATTGGCCGAAATTTAAAGATTAGGCGTGGGCACGCCTAAGGATGGAATCTGAAATCTGCAGATTTTCCAGAAATCGTTTCCAATTAAAACACAATCTCCCAAGATCTGCTGGACTTCTTTTCAAGATATCTTCTACCGAAATTAAAAGACCACTGAATCTGGACAAAATAAAATCAAGATAATGGAGAGATTCACTTCAAAGAGGGAGCTTTTGATGATTGCTGCATATATATATATGTATTAGGGTAAAAGAAAAAAAGGCGGGCATTAGGAGGTTGTAAGGTAGATATTAGATTAGGTTTAGAATAGGGTTTTAGTTTTCTTCTTTTGGGTCTTTGCAACCTCTTTTCTTTGTTTCCTTTCAAAATCCAAGTAGTAGTTTAGTAGGTTTCTTGATTGGTGGCTACGGCATCCTCCTAGCTGGCTGACTTTCCTGATTTTCAAATTCTGCGCAACCTCAAATAGTGGTATCGTAGGTTTAGGGAGCCTTTGGGCTAATTCAATTTTCTGGTTTCTTGTCTTTAAGTTTCTGCACAATTTCACTTGTTATTTTCGTAGTTTTCATGAAAGACTAGTTATGGAGACGGTTTCTATTATTGTTTCTTTGATTTCAATTCAAGTATGAGTAGTTAAATTTTCTTATCTTGGTTTAGGGATCCATGTTACATGTTATTTTGGTGAGATTATTTGGATGTTTTTCATGATTGTTAATGAACATTGAATATTTTCATATCTATTCTTTCTAATTGGATTTGTTGGTTTCTAGGAGCGCTACTAGAGATTAATTGATTCAACTGCTAGATTAACGAAATATGACGTTCAGTTTCGGTAATCATAAGTAGCAATTAGGATTAACTTCTCTACGTTAGAGTCAGAAAATTCTAAGAAAATATTAACTTGATTGATTTCATGTCGTAAATGTTTATCAGTTGTCATTGGTTCTTAATTCTTAATGTTATTATTCAATTTACCTATGATCGTATCTAGGTTATTGTTTAATAAGATTGCTAGAATACATGTTTCTAGTCATTACACTTAAGATAAATTTTCCCCCAATGAATGTTTATTAATAATTGCAATTTTATGTCGAGGATCCATAATAGCATGGTAATATCGGTGATCGAAACCAAGGTATTTTTCCTATTAATTTTTCAGATTTAATTATTGCTTTTGATTTGTGATTTTTCTCTTTTAGTTTTGTCGTGACAAAACCCCCCTCTTTATTTTCGTTTAAACTAACTAACCTTTACCGTTAGAGATTCCTCATGGGAACGATATCCGCTTACCGCTACTATATTAATTTGTTTTAACGGAAGTGATTTTTTTTTATATTTGGTTGCAGGCGACAGCTCCACCAAATTTTGGCGCCGTTGCCGGGGAATTTCTTAACGGTTTTTGTTAGTGATGTTTTTGTTTTTGTTTTCGTTTTTGGTTTCGTTGCTCTTGGTTACCTTATCTTTGTTTGTTTGGTTTCACAGTTTTTTCTGATTTTCCGATCTTTTAGCGGCATGACTCACTATCAGTATGCTTTTAATTCTGATTATTCATATTATCCTTATTATGATAATGAGTTTTCGTCTATTGCGACTTCCAGGTTTGACCATCAAGTGGTGGATTTCACACCCTTAGCTTGTAATCTTAGAGATGACCAACAAGCTAAGGTATGTGAAGTTTGCTCATTTTTGGGTTGTTCTTCTTGTATGCGTTCCTGTTTGCAAAATATAAAGTATAGATACACTTCTCCACCGAGTTACTATGAAGAGCAGTACTTGCCTCGACAAAATCCAAATATGACATCAAATGCCAACGATAAGTCTTCTTTGGAAATTATGTTGCAAACTTTGATAGCTAACACTTTGATGTTTCAGCGGAATACTGAAACAAGTCTCCGAAATTTGGAAAATCAACAAAGGAATTTAGAAAACCAGCTAAGCCAAATTGCAGCTGTCGTTAATCGAATGGAAGCACAAAGTTTTAAAAATTTTCCAGCAGAGTTAGAAGAGGAAGAGATTACAGTTCGAGAAAAGATGGAGGAAGTGCAACCTCCTATGGTAAGTGATGCAGTTCATGTTATTGCTAACCAAATTTCGTATCCTTTTCCTAGTTATTTACAGGTACAAGAAGAAGAAGAACAGGAAGAGCCGCAAGGAGTGCAATTTTTACAAGAGCGGTGGGTGAGCGAACTGAAGACCGAAGGTGGCAAGCAGGATGTTGAGTCTCCAACACCATTGGCGTTACTTTTACAGAGACCATCCTGGTGTGAGAAGGGCAATGCCCGAAAAGACGAGTGGACATTACAATATGACGATGAAGCGATGAAGTTCCACTCATCAGAAGTCATGGAGCATCGTACTGACAAGGAGCAGCATTCACAGGAAGTTATTCCAAGTTTATCACAGACTTTGAGCATGCTTCCTGTTGGACTCAAGCATCTATTCGATAATGGATAATGTACATATGCCAAGGGTCAAGCTTATGACCTTCGATAAGCGCTTAATGGGAGGCACCCCATTCGTATCCTTTATTTTATGTTTTTAGCAATTTTATTTTATTTTCTTTTCTTTTATGTTTTATTTTATTTTATTTTATTCACGCCCACTTACAAGCTACAAGCCACGGCAGTTTGCGCCTCCAGCCCTTGTGTAGCGTCGCTTCCTTATCTCCTCTTGCGCTCCAGTTTAGCGCTGTTGATGTTGGGCCTGTGCCTATGCGCCGTTCTCTTACCCCGCACTCCCCTCAGCTAATTGATTTTATGCTTGATTTTATTTCTGTCGTAGGCGTTGTTGCGCTGTCCCTTGTTGCTTGGTTTTTCTCTTAGCCCTCTGGCGTGCGTGGCTTCGTGAACTCCTGTAGCTATTTCATGAGATCTCTAATTGTTGCCACGTTTATTCCTGCGTCTGTGCCATCCTTGTGCGCTGCGTTTTAATTTGCAATTAACGCAGCTCCTCTCCTCTACTCACAATTTAATCTCCGACACTGTTGATTCAATGGGCCCCCTAGCCAATTGATTTTACAATTTGTCCTTGTAACGTCGTCGCTTGTGCCTCACTTGACTTTTGCGTGATTTTTCGTTTGATTTAATTGTTGTCTCTTTTAGCTGATTCAAGTCCTTATTGCTGTAGCTAATTGCGTTCATGGGACAAATTAATGAGTTGTCTTCCATTGATTTTTTTTTCTCATGCCTGCTGCCTTATCTACGCAGCGTATCTATTTTGCAGGTATCTTCGACTGATTGGAACAATGCCCAGGAAGAGAAGTCACTCCCAAAGGTTTCCCACGCCCATCCAATTTGCGACTGACTTTTCTCCACCGCAAATTTGTGACTCCTTAATTGGGCACTTCGTCAATAGAGAAGCTTTCTTTAACTTTTTCCTTTATATTTTTTATGCTTCTTTAACATTGAGGACAATGTTGGTTTAGGTGTGGGGAAGAGAATTGGATTTTTGATGTGCAAAAGTTTCGATTATTGTGTGAATATTCTTGGTTGTGTGCGATTTTATTGCCTTTTGTGTATGGAGTTGCATGTTGAACCATGAAGTTTGGTCATATTAGTTTGGATGAGATTGAGGACATGCATGAAGTTAATTTGGGCGAAGTAAGTTTTAAGATGAAACATGTTGATTGATTGTAATAGCTGATCTTATAGACTTGGTCAAAATTTTGGCATTTGAGTGATAAAGCAAATTATGGAATTAAGGTGGATTCTTAAATTTAAACCTTTGAGCGAACTTTGAGCCTAAATGACATCCTCTTTATGTCATGCTATTTGTTTGAATTGTGTGATGCTCCTCTATTTATGTTGTCTTCAGAACTTGCATGGAACTGGTTTGAATTTGTTTGATTACATGGGCTATAGAAGTGATTAAGGCATTCTTTGATTTTACACCTTTAGCCTAAAAATTGACCCACCTGTTATTCCCTTTTGGAAACACGTTTGAGCCAACCTTATTTTTCAATTAAGCACCTCGCATTAGAACCAAAGACCCCATTAGACTTTCCCCTTTTCACAAGTTGAATGAAGTATTGAGTAAATTGGGACTTTTGTTATACATTGTGTTCTGAGATATTTTATAGGTACTTCTACTCAATTGTTGTTATTTTCTTATATTTGCATTGTTTTCTTGTGTTCTTAGTGGATTCGAAAAAAAAAAGGAAAAAGAAAAAAAATCAGAAAAAAAAAAGAAAAAAAGAAAGAAAGAAAAGAAGAAAAAGAAAAAGAGTATGAGTAGTTGTCTTTTATGTCATATGTTTAGCTCAGAATCTGAAATTATGTGTCCCTTTTATTTGCTCCTCTATTTATGTTGTCTTCAGAACTTGCATGGAACCGGTTTGAATTTGTTTGATTACATGGGCTATAAAAGTGATTAAGGCATTCTTTGATTTTACACCTTTAGCCTAAAAATTGACCCACCTGTTATTCCCTTTTGAAAACACGTTTGAGCCAACCTTATTTTTCAATTAAGCACCTCGCATTAGAACCAAAGACCCCATTAGCCTTTCCCCTTTTCACAAGTTGAATGAAGTATTGAGTAAATTGGGACTTTTGTTATACATTGTGTTCTGAGATATTTTATAGGTACTTCTACTCAATTGTTGTTATTTTCTTATATTTGCATTGTTTTCTTGTGTTCTTAGTGGATTCGGAAAAAAAAAGGAAAAAAGAAAAAAATCAGAAAAAAAAAAAAGAAAAAAAGAAAGAAAGAAAAGAAGAAAAAGAAAAAGAGTATGAGTAGTTGTCTTTTATGTCATATGTTTAGCTCAGAATCTGAAATTATGTGTCCCTTTTATTTGATGCTTTGTGAAAACTTGTGACGAACCTTTTTACCGTCTCTTTTACCTCACCTATGAACCTAGCCCCATTATAACCCGTCATTAAGTCCTTATGATCTATCGACCTATGTGATTGGAATGAACGATAATTGGTGAAATTGCAAGCCTATGGTAGTGTAACATGATAAAGTGAGATTTGAAAGAAACACTTTACCCGCAAACACTTGAGTGTAAGAGCGAAATCCGTGAGAAGAATTCACTTTAATTTCATGTTTGCTTTTGAACAAAGATGCATAATTTTGGCTTTGTTTATCTGCATTGATAAAAAGCGGTCATGATATGTGTGCAAATTGAATCTTATTAGTCCAAGTTGATGGATTGTGTGTACTTGGTTTCTGAAGGATGAATTGATTGAGTTTAATGGTTTAATGTGTTGCTCGAGGGCGAGCAAAGGCTTGGTGTGGGGGAATTTGATAAGTCATTTTAAATGCATATGTTTTGGACTTAATTTGATTGATTTGTGAAATTGGTATCCAAAAGTTGATGGAATTGTTTTATAAATGTTCACAGATAGTCTTCAATACCATAAAGACGAAAAAGGATCAAAAAGAGCAAAAAGATGGCAAGAAATCCGAAATTTCCAGATTGGCCGAAATTCAAAGATTAGGCGTGGGCACGCCTAAGGATGGAATCTGAAATCTGCAGATTTTCCAGAAATCATTTCCAATTAAAACACAATCTCCCAAGATCTGCTGGACTTCTTTTCAAGATATCTTCTACCGAAATTAAAAGACCACTGAATCTGGACAAAATAAAATCAAGATAATGGAGAGATTCACTTCAAAGAGGGAGCTTTTGATGATTGCCGCATATATATATATGTATTAGGGTAAAAGAAAAAAAGGCGGGCATTAGGAGGTTGTAAGGTAGATATTAGATTAGGTTTAGAATAGGGTTTTAGTTTTCTTCTTTTTGGGCTGCCGCAACCTCTTTTTCTTTGTTTCCTTTCAAAATCCAAGTAGTAGTTTCGTAGGTTTCTTGATTGGTGGCTACGGCATCCTCATAGCTGGCTGACTTTCCTGATTTTCAAATTCTGCGCAACCTCAAATAGTGGTATCGTAGGTTTAGGGAGCCTTTGGGCTAATTCAATTTTCTGGTTTCTTGTCTTTAAGTTTCTGCACAATTTCACTTGTTATTTTCGTAGTTTTCATGAAAGACTAGTTATGGAGACGGTTTCTATTATTGTTTCTTTGATTTCAATTCAAGTATGAGTAGTTAAATTTTCTTATCTTGGTTTAGGGATCCATGTTACATGTTATTTTGGTGAGATTATTTGGATGTTTTTCATGATTGTTAATGAACATTGAATATTTTCAGATCTATTCTTTCTAATTGGATTTGTTGGTTTCTAGGAGCGCTACTAGAGATTAATTGATTCAACTGCTAGATTAACGAAATATGACGTTCAGTTTCGGTAATCATAAGTAGCAATTAGGATTAACTTCTCTACGTTAGAATCAGAAAATTCTAAAAAAATATTCACTTGATTGATTTCATGTCGTACATGTTTATCACTTGTCATTGGTTCTTAATTCTTAATGCTATTATTCAATTTACCTATGATCGTATCTAGGTTATTGTTTAATAAGATTGCTAGAATACATGTTTCTAGTCATTACACTTAAGATAAATTTTCCCCCAATGAATGTTTATTAATAATTGCAATTTTATGTCGAGGATCCATAATAGCATGGTAATATCGGTGACCGAAACCAAGGTATTTTTCCTATTAATTTTTCAGATTTAATTATTGCTTTTGATTTGTGATTTTTCTCTTTTAGTTTTGTCGTGACAAAACCCCCCTCTTTATTTTCGTTTAAACTAACTAACCTTTACCGTTAGAGATTCCTCGTGGGAACGATATCCGCTTACCGCTACTACATTAATTTGTTTTAACGGAAGTGCTTTCTTTTATATTTGGTTGCAGGCGACAGCTCCACCATGGACATATAAAATATTAATTGTAGTTGTGATAGAATCTTACATAATATTGAAGTATATTATCATGTTGGTATTTGAATGGTGTTACTAATGGATTTTATGGATAGAAAAAAAATAAAGGGATGAGGTTGTTGCGTGTTTAAACTTGGACATGATTGTTGCGTGGTTAAAGAGGAATTCTTCTTGATTGAGTGCATGTACACATCTAGCTGAAGCAAATCTTATGTAGGCATGAAATTTTGACGATGAATGGAGTTTTAATTGATTTTGGGGATTTAAGATACATGTAAGGTGAATATTTATGTTGTATAGAAAATCTTCTCTCGAAAAGCTAAAGACCCGTTGACTAGGCAAAACTTCAATGAAGCATTAAATGCGTTCTTGTTGTCTGCATCATGATGACGTAAACCTAGAGAAGTATCTAGGTTATACGGTGATGGAAAATTGAACAAACATTGTAGTAATTGTGAATGTCTTGTGAGAGAGCTGAATAACGTGTGTTGATTGAGACATGTTATGGTGAAAAGTGTGTTGGCTACGGTGCAGTGGGTTTGTGAGTTATGTTTTTTAGGCATCTTCATATGGGATTGTGAGTTGTTTTTGTTAGCAAAGTCTTCATCTATTATTTATACTTCCATATGGTTTAATTGAAGCTGTCAAAGTTGGAATGGATCATTTCAATCGAAGGATAATTTCGAGAAGATGAAACCATAGAGAAGTCTTTCTGTTATCTCAGGTATATTGTCGTTCAGTTCTCAGTTGATTAAGTACTTGAGTTATTTTTTATTAATTGTTGTTCGAGTAAAAGTAGTTAGAAAAATTATCTGCGAGGTTAACACGAATCGGTCGTATTATTAGGTGTGAAAATTTTTCACGATAAGTGAAATTGAGAGATAATGTCAAGGGTTGAGAAGTGTCGGCTTAGTAAAGTCTTGGATAAATATATTGTACTTCGGTCAAAGTTATTAAGTTGGGTGAGGCCTTGCAGATGTAGACAAGATATGCCGAACTGCGTTATCAAATTTCTGATGTTATTTATTATTTTGTTTTTTATTTTTTATTTTTGTTTGTGCTAGAGATGTCCGCGATAAAATTGAAAAGTTTGCGAAACAATTACCTTTTCAAGAATTATCTCTCTTTTATCAAATTTATTCAACCAACGCATATATCCATGACTTGTTTGTATTCAAAATTGTGTACGCAAGCAGCTCACCAAGTAATGAATTAGTCCTACAAACCACTAAAAGAAGAAAGTCAACCCTGCTTGGAATGAGACTGAAAAAGCTGAATACATACTCTTGCTAGCTCCTGATTTTGGTCCGTTAATAGTGAAGAAGCTTTGATGAAGGAAAATAAAATGGTTTCCCATATGGGGTGTTGACCACTAATGTGGTGGAGAAACAAAGTGTCTTTCGCACAAACTTCCTGGATTCCATCGTAATCCCACCTTGAGGATGCAAATTAAACTGGAATATGTCGACCTCGTAACCTCCCACTAGTAAAATGTAATCATAGCGTCAAGCTTTATTTTATGTCAAATATCTACCTCAGCGTCTCTATTCTTCAACAGTACTCTTCCCTTTCTTTTTCGACTTAATGCTAACTAGAATAGCATTAGGGAAAATTGTACATTCAGTATGGAGTGAAACGAAAAAAAAAACCTTCCAAAGTTTTTCCAAGACTAACCAAGTATTACCGCAACAACTGGAAAATAGCATGCAGCTGACGCACCAACTACATCTAATAGTGCAATCCTTATACCTTTGTATGGATGAACTTGCAGATGGACACTGCACAAATGTGCAGTGATAATCTAAAAAATATAATACCCACTTAATTTAGAATTAAGGAGTATTTATAAGTATGTTATATTATCTAAACCTAATGTATACATGAATATTACATAATTTAAAATTTTGTGGGAAAATAGAATTAGGTGATTGTGGATAAAATTTTATCAAAGAGGTAAAAGTATAAAAGTTCAAATATTTAGAATGAATTAATAAAATAAGTAAGTTGATATTAAATTACAAAATTTGGAAATGTATAGTAAGGAAGGAATTAAAAGGTCAAAATTTATGAATGTGGATAAAATTATTCGGGAGAAAATAAGTTAAAATATAAAATTAGAATATTTAAAATGAATTAATAAAATTAGTTCGTAAAGATTAAGAATGAAAAATCAAATAAAATTTGGAAACGCATAGTTTAACGTATTTGCAATAAATGGATAAAATATACAGACTAAAGTCACAAGTGTGACTTATTAAGTCATATTCATGACTAAAAGAATATTTAAAATAAATTAATTAAAATAGTTAATTAAAATAAGAAAAAAAAAAAGTCATTGGTGTGAGTTATTAAGTCACACCCGTGACTGATATTGAAATCCCTAAACCTAACCTAATCCAATTGAGCCGCACAAGCAAATATCATGCTCGTTGCAGCCTTCTTTCGTGGCCTCAATTTTTCCAACATATGCTCCAACACGTCGTTTACTATTAGTTGTCGATGAAATACCTGCTAACTTTCCTTAAAACTTAAAATTTGTTCATTTTATAGTTTGTTTGTCGCATTTGTAGAGAGACAAAGTTAATTGATGTTGTGATGTTAGTATAATATGTTCAATTAGATAAGGTATAATATGGGTTTATGAGGGGGAGTTTTTTTTCTTTAAATAGATGGATTTCTCAAGTGTTATTTTCTTTATACCACCAAAATTATGCCATGTGTTTGTTAGAAAACAATCTCAATGTTCATTCTTCGTATGACCATTTTGGACTTATATTACCGTAGGATTTCATGTTTGCCTTTTTTTAACTGCTCCAAAATTAATCAAGTAATAAACTGTTTCGTTTGGTCTAAGATTTACCAAATTATTACCTAAAAAGAAGGTAAAATTTTATAAAGTCAGCTTAATATTATTGTTCACATATAGTGTGAAATTAACAAAGGATTAGAAGAAAAAAAAGGTTATTTTACGCCAATATGGTATATTTGACTATATTAAAGGGCAAAATTGTATATTCAACCTATTGTTAAAACTATTGATTTAACAATTGATATGGGTAAATGTAACAATCATATTATTGAAAAGTTGATAAATGGGACAAATAAAATACAATATATAAAAATATTTGACAAAATAAAATATAACTGAACGGTGAAAGGGCCAGGGCCAACAAGAAGAAAACAAAAAAAATGATTTCAGAAGATATATTTGAAAAGTTAAATGTGGCAAGTAAAAATTTGTGCAGTGACAGTCACAATTGTACAATAATAACAATTTAAATTATTTATCATTTATTTTACACAACATAATAACAATACAGGGAAGTCCATGCAAGTCACGAGGTAGGGATTTTTGCGAAACATTTGATGAAAAAGATAGAAAACAATTTCATTATATATTTTATCTAAGATAAGAACAATGAATGAAAGAGTAACATGATATAATGGGACACACATTTTGTAATCTTCAAAGGACTGATAGCGGGAGTTGGTATTTGCTGACCAACAGTTGTTGTCAACTCTATAAATGTGATGCATGTAATTCCTATTCTAAATTATATAATAATAATTTAGAATAGGAATTAATAATAATAATAATTCCTATTCTCATATATAATAATAATAATATATGAGAGATGTTACAAGTATGTCATCACACGTGTGACATATATATATTTTATAAATTTTATGAAATATAGTTAAAATATAATTAATTAATTAATTAAAATATTATTAATTAGTTGATTAATTAAAACATGATTAATTGGTTAATTAATTATAATTTAGTTAACACATATAAAATATAATTAATTAACTAAAATAGAATTAATTAATTAACTAAACGATAATTGATTGATTAATCAATTAAAATATAATTAATTAATTATAATCTAATTAATTTAAATATAATTAATTGATTAAAAATTTATTAAATATAATTATTAATTGTATTAAGTACACCATCCCTTTGATCCAACAACTCCCACTTCCATCTTATCGTCATGCCCGTGACTTATTAGTCACAGTCATGACTTCGACTTAAGTCACTAGTGTGACTTCGACTTCCTTACTGTGACTTTGACTTCCTTACTCATTAGTCATTATTATGCACAATCGTTCGTTTCATCCAACGGCTCTAATTCTTTACGCTATTAATGTGGTCACGACTGTGACTTGATGGTCACAGGCGTAAATTTGATGCACAGTTGTGAGTTAACAAGTCACAGCCGTGATTATTATTATTAATAATAATAGATGAGAGGTGTTATAGGTGTGACACTTAAGTCACACATGTGACACATATATTTTTATAAAATATTAATTAATCAAAATATTATTAATTAGTTGATTAATTAAAACATAATTAATTGATTGATTAATTATAATATATTTAACACATATAAAAATATAATTAATTAACTAACTAAACGATAAGGGATTGATTAATCAATGACAATCTAATTAATTAATTAATTGTTATTATTAATTATTAATTATTATTCAATTAATTAAGTGTTGCATGCACAGAAAATAAAGGTAATGTCAAAAGTTTACATAAAAAAGTGTTACGTTGAAAAGTTCTTGCATGCATGCATGAACAAATTATGATTACGTTTAAAAGTTGGCATAAAAATATTTTTTTATTATTATTTATGATGATTATTAAGTGTGTTAAGTATATTCTCATGTTTGTGCCTTATTAGTCACAGTCGTGACTCGCATGTTTTTTTTTTTTTTTTTGCCAGACTTTTTCACATGAACGATTTCTATCTCACGACTCCAATTCTTTACGCCTTACCAGTCATTTTGTGACCTTGAATGTTATTATATATTTTTTGTAACTATTATTTTTGTAACTTTTTCATCACCCATTATTGTCCAAGCTCCATGCACTTTATTAACCATGCATTATTAATTATTAAATTTTAATTATTATTACTATATTATTACGTACTATATATTAATATTAAGTATATATCTTATTCATAACCGTACATTATTAATTGTTAATTATTATTAAGTCTTATATGCTAATATTAAGTATATATATATATATATATATATATAGTTCTTCAAGGTTGTGACTAACCCTTGATTCAATATTTATTATTATTATTATATTATTATTAAGGACTATATACTAATATTAAGTATATATATATTAGTGAATTAAGTATATATATACATAGATAACGATTGGGACTAATAAGTCGTAGCTATGATTTTTAAATTAATTGTGTCAGTTAATTGTTATTTATTATTAGTTATTAGTTAATTGAGTTATGTTCTTATTAACTATTTAACCTTTATTAATCCTTTCATATTATTATTTATTAAGTATATATCGCATTTCTTTTGATAATATTATTCGATTATTAATTTAGTTTTATTTGTGTCATTTTTCACAGTCGGGACTAATAAGTCACAACTATTATTATTTAAATTAATGATGTCAATTGATTGTTATTTATTATTAGTTATCACTTAACTCGAATTATGTTCTTATTAACTATCTAACGTTTTTAATCTTTTCATATTATTAATTATTAAGTATGTATACACATTTCTTTTAATATTATTATTCAATTATTAATTTAGTATATTTTGTCATTTTTAATTAATATTAATTATTAATTGGTTGATAATTATGTTATTATAAATTTTACAATAGACTCCTCCATTTTCTTATAATAACTTTTAAATATATATAAAACTAAAAGTAGACAAATTTTAATAATCACGCCTATAACTTTGCATGGTTAAGTCACAACTGTGCATATTATTTTGTTTTCTTGTTACCAGGTTTTTCACATTAAAAGTTATTGTTAATTAATAAATAGACATGTTCTTATTATTCATTTCATATTATTATTTAATTATTAGTTTAGTTATAATTATGTTATTATTAACTAATTATTATTATTACTTGGTTGTTAATTATGCCATTAGAAATTATTATTATTATTAACTCTATATATATACTACTATTGCATGTTTCAGTAACTTTTATTGTTATTAATTAATTAATTAAGTTTATACTAATGTTGATCCTTCTCCTAACGTGTGCTGAATGCAACGGTTCTAATTTATCTAACGGCTCCAATTTATTCTATTAACCTTTAGTAGACATTAATTACTTCTCGATAAAAAAATCTGACACAAATCTTAAGATTAATTGATTGGAAAGCCTACAAAATCTCAAAGTAACAAATCTTGGTAATCTCTCCAACATTTATTCAAAATTTATCATCCCAATTAATAAATAACTCACGTGACTTGCATGTGTATGTTATTATTAATATTGTTATTATTAATTATTAAGCAAGTACTAATGCGGCTATTGTTTAAAAGGGAGAAAAAGAGTTGGAAGAGTGTAAGGTTCATAATAGGAAAGCTGAGAGTTGTGTGCTCGTGGAGAGAAGGACTTTATGTTTCGGTCATCATATTTGGAACTTACCAATAATCACAAGGTTATGTTGTTCCACAATAATCTACCAAACACTACAATAGTTTACAATTTAACTTTAGTTAGTCGATGGTCTATTCAAAGGCATTGTTTTAGCTAATTAGTTATCGTACTTTACCTGTGTACCTTTCAGGGTACTCAGTATTTTTTTGGTCATACTTCTTTTATACCAGGGGTAATGATATTTTTCCAAGTTCTTGATATCGTCGAAAGCCGACATTAACTTGCTTTGCTAGCTTTGATATTGTAAAGAATGAAATCAGAAATCCAAAAACCAATTAATAGAAAATGACGTAAATGAATTTAATTAGCCTTGTCCTATTCTTTTTCTTCGACATGTATGGTGGCTTGAAGGACAGCCAGCCAAACAAGACGAGGTGGATCCAACTAATGCTTCCATACATGATATTTTTCTGAATTCAACTTGTTTCCATCTTGAGTGGCAAACTTCATGTTTTGAAAAATCTCAATTCAAACTTCTAATAAACCACTTTTAATTACTTTTTACTTTCTTTATCCACTACTAATGCTCCAACAAGGTTTTGGGTTTCTCTTTTTCAATATGAATTATGAAAAGCTTATCATGATTAACAACCAATAAATATTGTCAAGATAATCAGGATTCAATCAATTTGTTTTCCTCTTAAGGAAGAGATTTATTTAATCTTAATAAAGAGGCCCATCCTTAGGGTGATTTAAAGGGTTCTCGTTAATTTTGCTTATGTCACTTCATAGTTTCTTACTTTTGTCAGTTCAGTTACGTTGTACAAATTAATGGCATCCTCAATCACAAACATTTTCTATTTTTTTTTGTTACACACGAGTTGTCTCATATGGGTCTCAATTATGAGAAGATGCTTTTAAGTCATTCACACCCAGACTAATCTCTGCTCGAACCAAATAAGTCATTTACAGGAGGTAAAACTCTAACTCTAAATTTTAAACAGTTGCATACATAAGAGTGTTCGAACCTGTGATTTCACTTGAATCAAAAAAGCCTTTATCAACTCACTTGTACCTTAGTATCTGTTTGTTTAGTCGTGGACCATTAACTTTTGATAACTTTATTAGTCCTAGTCGCACTTTTCTGACAATAATCTACCCAAGACTTTGCCCAAATAGGGACCGCTGTTTTCTTGGTGAATCAGAGGAACAAGCACAATTAGTGCCTGTTTGGTTCGGCTTTTGGAAGTCTCAAAAGCACTTTTTCACACCACAGAAGCCATTTTAAGGAAAAAATGGTTGTTTGGCTGGAAAAGTAAAAAGTGATTTTGTAATAGAAACAGCTTTTTTAAAAGCTAGAATACAGCTTTTTGAAAAGCCAAAATTTGAAGCTTTTCAGAAAAGCCCTCAAAACAGCTTTTTCGGGAAGTTGTTTTTATCTTTTAAAATTTGCGTCAATTTTTTTCGTAAATAACGCGGCGTCTCTTCTGTTTCTTCTTGTCTCTTCTGTTTCTAGCCGACTCTGGTTTTGCTCCTCCTCACTTATCCTCTCCTTTAGGTTGGTTCATCTTCATTAAAATTTTATTATTTCTTATTATATGATTCATTCTTTCTCCTAAAAGAAACAATCTTTCTCTGGATTTTGTTCATACCCTTTTCGTCTTTGTTGATCTGCAATACCCCTGCTCTTGTTTCTTTCGTTTTCCTGTCATGGGTTATTGTCAAAATTTGTTATTGAATTGTGCTGCCTCCTGACTCCAAGGTACCATCTTTCTTCTCTTTCTGTTTTTTTCTATTGTCGTTTAAGTTGTCCTGTGTTTTGTTTTCGTTCTTGAATTATGGGTCCATTCTTTCTGTTTTCTTGTGTTATGCGGAGTCAAAGACGCAGTATAATGAAATTGTTGTTCTCTTCAGAGATTGGCTTTTGAGGTTTCAGCTGGACACACACAAAATTTCCCCCCATTCTTGTAAAAATTGTTTCTTTTCAGTTTGTTGCGATTTGGTGATAATTTTTCTTTCCTGTTTGGGTGTTTGAAGAAAATGGAGAGTTGACCTTATGATTTGAGCTCATATGGTGGCCTTTCTAATTGGGAAAGGGATCATGTTGATCCTGATGATGTTTAATGAATCCCTTTTTGGTTATAGACCGATGTAGATTGTTCTTAAGAGTTCCTTCGCGTTTATGCCTTTTGCATTTTTTTCTCATATTTTCCAGAGTGAAAAATCTTCACCCATTCTCATGCCTAAGGCCGAGTGTCGACAATGGCAAGGGCCCTCATTCAGTAGGTGGCCCTGGTTACTCGAGGATTGTTTATTGCAACCAACCACTCATGCACCGGAAAAAGCCCTTAAAGTATTGCTCAAATTACATATCGACTACAAAGTATAATGTTTTTACATTCTTACCTAAGGCTCTCTTTGAACAGTTCCGACGAGTTGCCAATATCTACTTTCTTTTGGCTGCAATTCTTTCCCTTACACCTGTTACGCCCCTCACTCCCGTCAGCATGATTTTTCCTTTGGCTTTTGTTGTTGGTATTAGTATGGCCAAGGAAGCTTTGGAAGATTGGAAGAGGTTTATGCAGGACATGAAAGTCAATAGCAGGAAAACTCTAGTTCATCAAGGGGAAGGTGTTTTTGAACATAAATCATGGGAAAACATTCAGGTTGGGGATATAGTGAAAGTCGAAAAGGATCAATTTTTTCCAGCTGATTTATTGCTTTTGGCTACTGATTATGATGATGGGATTGGTTATGTGGAGACAATGAACCTAGATGGTGTTGAGTTTTTCAATTTGGTTTTGAGTTTTTCAAGAGGACTCAATCGAGTGTGTTTATTCGTGAAAGATATACATGTCCTGGGCAGGTGATTGAAAGGTGATGATTTGAATAAACAATTATTGCCTTATTCAAGCTTTTCATCTACCAATTTCAGAAATTCAGTTTTTTATCTCAAACATGCTTGGCTGTCTCATGGAAATCTTGCAGAGAATACAAAATTCTTAATTTGTTGGAGTTTACCAGCAAAAGAAAACGAATGTCTGTAATCATTCAGGACGAAGATGGACAGATTATGATGTTCTGCAAAGGTGCTGACAGGTTAAATTCATAACTATCTATTAGCATACATTAGAATCTATTTCGTGTTTATGTAAAGCAATTAGAATTTTCAAGGTCTCTTGTTCATCATAGCATTGTTTTGACATCTTTGAGCCCCTTCTTCTTTTATTGTAACCTACTGCTTTGATTCAATCATGCAGCATTATTTTTGATCGTCTAGCAAAGAATGGAAGAATGTATGAGGAACCTACTACCAAGCATTTGAATGAATATGGAGAAGCTGGACTGCGTACATTGGCACTTGCTTTCAAAAAGCTTGACGAGTCTGAGTATTCTGCTTGGAACAGTGAGTTCGTAAAAGCAAAAGCTTCAATTAGTTCTGATAGAGATGCACAACTGGAGCAGGTGTCAAATATGATGGAAAAGGATTTAATTCTTGTCGGTGCAACTGCTGTGGAGGACAAATTGTACTTTATTATTGTTGTGTTATGATTATTGCTATGTTATCATCTTATACAATAAGCTTATTATTTATCTTTTTATATATTTTGATACAGATGTCATATTCTGATAATGAACATGAATATAATGAAGACATTGAAGAAGACATTTTGCAATTGGTTGAAATTGGAGTTGCAACGACCGTAGACCATCATATTAAATATTATATGAAAAAACCATGTAGAACATCCCGTCACACTGGATGGATGTTTGTAATGGAGTTGCTTAATGGTCATAAAGATAGATGTCATCAACAATTGAGAATGGAGAAGGATGTGTTCATCAAATTATGTAAATTGTTGAATGAGTCATATGGCTTAAAGAAAGGTACAGAAGTTACAATAGAAGAGGCTGTAGCTATGTTTTTGATCACTTTAGGTCATGGACTTTGTAATAGAATGGTTCAAGAACGATTTCAATATTCAGGTGAAACAATTTCTAGATGGTTTGGAATTGTATTAGAGGTTGTTTCATGTATGTCGATTGATTTCATTAAACCTAAAGATCTAACTTTTCTTGAATATTTATTTTTGGATTATAATATTATTTAACTTTTTTTACATGTTTTAATATTTATTTCTCATATTAATTTTATTTTCTATAAGAAAATGACACATCTCTTTAAATTATTTCCTACAAAATAGGTACTTTGCATATTGGTATACTTTAAAATTATTTAGCATAATTAATAAAATAAAATATAATTAAAATTAATAAAAGTGCTTTTTATTTTTTCGTTACCAAACAGTTTACTGTATAAAGCACTTTTTAAAAAGTTGTTTTTTAATTGACAACTAAACAGTCAACTGGCTTTTAAAAATAGCTCTTCTCAGAAAAGCTCTACTGGCAAAAGCTCTACAAACAAAAGCTCTACTGACAAAAACTTTACTGACAAAAGCTCAACCAAACGGACCGTTAGCCTAATTAAATATATGCTAACCCTCATGCATATGTTGCATCCAAAAAAACAAAAAAAAAAACCCTCATGCTTATGCTAATAGCACTTATTTTTCTAGTGTTATAGAAACGGTCAAATCAATGCTGTCGAAATATCGGATAATCTTAAACAAAGCGATACATCACCATGTCTGACGCATGGCCAGCTGTATCTAGGAGCTATGGGAGTGTTTCATTCGGAACTCAAAAGAAAATGTTTTGTATTAATCTCTCAAGAACCATTCTTAACTGCCAAATAGATGTTAAACGGCATATAAGCTAAATTGGTGTTTCGTATGTGAATAATCGCAGCTACTTAACGTAAATGCATGTGAGGAGGGTAATAGAATTTTTTTTCGGCTTTAAGTATAAGAATATCTTTAGCCTTCGCCCATACCTATCACTAGAATGCATGCTGGTATCTATACTTTTTACCATATTTGATAAAAGAATTGACTAATCAAATCCAAAATATTCTTCTTTACATTTTAAATCTATATGGCATTTAAAGATAAATATACCATAATTAAGGATGCATTCATTAAATTGCACCCTTAATATGCTCCAGCTAATATTTTCTAGTGAAGATTTTCATTTCTTAAAACTATTAATGTTGGTGGATTCTTATCTTAAATTTTTCAGTTGTACATTAAATACATATTATGTCTTAATATTGACCAAATTTGAATTAGAGTAATTGAAACACACCTGAATTTCTTGTATCCAAGCTCCAATTTATTAAATAAAACAAGTTGAATATATATGAATATGTTAGACATGAATTTAAACCATATATATGTCTATTACAATAAAAATGGAAATATGGAATTTTAATCTCGTACTTCTTGCCATTAACATTGAGATTCAAATAGGTAAGAGGACTCTTCTAAGCTTTTAACAAATGCAATCAAACGGTGAGTGTAGAAAAAATGTCAAGCTATGGGACTCAATATCATTTCACAATTTTTATACTCCCTATAGTCTTCCATTAAAACAATAGGTAGAGAAGATGGTTCGCAGTAGAAGGTCGTGAGGTTTCAAAATAAAAACAACAGAGATGACCCATTACAATGGTGAAACTACTGGGTAACCAACAAATGATAGTCTCCCACTTGAGTCATTAATGTAAGCTAAAAGTTATGAAACAGATTAGATTATGGTTCTGCCGGATTCAGGCTGAACGGTGCGTTGCCGTTTGGATCCATGAGTTGGCAACCTTCTGCGTTGTTCTTCAACGTAAATATACCTGCAAAACAAGGAAGGCTCGTCGGGGGTGATGTCCCGATTAGCCCCTCCGACGCTCAAGTAAGTTCTCTAGTGAAGGTGGGAATCGATGCAGAGAAAAACAGATTAGGTTCTGATCTCGTACCTCAATTATGGGAAAAATACCTTATATATGGAGCAATAGCTAGGTTTAGGTCTTCACGTCGTGTGCATGGAGGTCTCTCTCATGGAGACGGGCTGAGGAGAGCGTGGATTGGGCTTGGGCTCGTCGTAGCCATGTGTAGGAGGCGATCTTTGATGAATGGACCGATCGCCCATGGGTCGTCTTGATCGGTCAAGGCCCAAGACTACCGACCGACCATAAGCCCCCCCTACTCCTCGAGTCTGAGCGAAGAGAAGGGTCGGAGGAGTATGCAGAGGTTGTATAGCTCGGTCATAGGATGACTCGTTGTGGGACGATCGGTTGAGCCTTGAGACATAGCTCAAATCGTCGATCGACTAAATGGAATGATCGGTCGGTCGGGCAATGCTGTTATAGCCCGGCCATGAGACGACCCGGGTAGTTTCAATTGGTCGGGTGCCGACTAGTTGTCTCCATTAGCGGGCGCATGAAGGCATTTGAGGCATTTATTATTTTGGCGACGCCGTCGACAAATTTTCGAATCAAACGATCGTCTTTATAAGTTACCAATTGTCCTCACGTCCTTTCAACCGCTCGCGCCCTTCCGCATTTCGATTAACCCTAATCGGTCCCCGTTCAGATCGAGACGCGTGTCCAGGAGCGGCCTGGATTCTCTCCACGCGTCGAGTTTCCGCGGGATCGCGCTTAAAACGCTTTCCCTATAAATTTTCAGGGCCGACAGACGGTTTGTGTTTCTTCACTCTCATTTCATTCTTGCTGTCTTCTTGCTTTCCTCCGCACTCTCTTACTTTCAGTTTCCAGAAGTTTTCTTTGGCGTTGCGCAAACCTCCGATCTTTTTCCACTAAATAGGTACGTCCGTTTCCTTCATTCTCCTCTTCTAAATTTCCTCCTAGTGAGTCATGCCGTCTACTGGTTCCCGGAGTGGGGTTTCTTCAAGCGATAGTGTTGACGAGAGGTCGTTAGAGGTTATGGTTGGGGCGACTGCGATGTCGAGGTTGGGAGATGTTGAAGAGATTGAGACAAGAGAGCGGAAAGATGGGCTGGTGGTAAGGGAGCTGCCCAAAGGTAGATCGAGGATGTCCGCGGCGGAGTTGAGGCGGTCGATTCTTAGGAATAATGTTCCTCGGGACTGGGAGCCTAGGTTGGCCTCAGGGAATGAAGGAATTGCGATAATGCAGGTGGGTGGTTCGCCGTTTCGGAGTATTTTTTCTCGGTCGGCGGCCTGAGGCTACCGTATGCGCCGATCGTGGATCAAGTGTGCGTTGGATACCAGTTAAGGCCGAGTCAGATTCCTCCGAATGGGTGGAGGTTCATAAATGGGCTTGCTTTGTTGTGCCACAAATTTGGTTGTCTGCCTTCAATCGGCATCTTGCGTCACTTCTTGAGAATGAGTCAGAGTCCGAGCTCCGGGGGTGGGATCCCTTCCCTGATGTATAAGGATGCCCAGTATCGCCAAATGGACGTCCGCAAAATTATGGTGGCGAACTAAATACTTCTTCGTGAAGCCACCGGGGGCTGCTTTCGAGTCCCAGCCGTGGAGGTATCCCCATGCCGAGCGATGGAATGACTCATCAATTTCATTCCTTTCTAGAGAGGAACGAGAAGTGGTCGGCCAGATAAAGGAACTCGGCCGAGATAACTCGCCCGGCTTATTTCAGATACTGGCAGAGGGTCTCACCACTCGCTTCGATTGATCCCCGCCACGAAGTTAGCGGGCTAGGAGAGGAACCGCTCCACTTTGGTTGACCCTCATGGTTGAATTGTTTTCCTTGCTTGTAGGTTTTGTTCGATTTCTAACTTGCTTTCTTTGTTGCATGACCATGGTCAAGGTTAACACTTTTCTGGCCCCCAAGTCCGCCAAGGGTAAGCGTAAGGTTGTCGGGTCCTCGGAGGCTGAGGATGACGGAGAGGGGAGAGGCTAGTTCGCGGGTTGCTCGACCCATTGCTCCCGGGCGGTGTGATGTTCCTCCTACCGTCCCCGAACCATTGGCGGCGTCTGCTGTAGTCGTCCCTCCTGGTCCAAGCATGGTTGTGATTGAGGAAGAGGAGGAGGAGGTTGAACGACCTCTTAAAAGGAGGAGGGGGGTCCGGGTAACTGGCCGACCTTCTCCTTTGGGTGACCGATCTCCCAGTTCCCCCGTGGCCGACCGGTCTCCTTGCTCTTTGGTTGCTGTTTGTCCTTCTGTGGTCGACCAATCTCCCCGTCCTTCGGGCCAACTCAAAGGAAAAGGGAAGACGGGTGACGTCGGGCTATGGGAGTCTCTGATCAAGCTGCCCAGGGACTCTTCAACTACTGACGTCGGCGTTGTCCGACATATCATGGAAAGGATTACTCCTCCCGCGGACGGGGAAAAACTTGACCAGAAGAGCAACAAGGATATGGGGTCTCTGCTCTTGCGTACTTGCCTGAGGAGGTCGATGATGTCGTTCGAGGCGGTGCAGCGTTTGGATGTTCTGGACAATGAGGTTCAGACCTTCAAGCGAGATCTGAGCTCTGAAGGACGAGCCAAGGTAGAAGAGAGAGAGACCTTCTCAAAGCTCAGAACTCTTCTTTAGAGGAGGAGAAGAAGAGTCGGGAGGAGGCGGCAAATGTTTTGAAAGCCCAGGTTGATACAGGGGAGGAGGAGATGCGTGCCTTGAGAGCTCAGCTCACCAAGGAGATGGCAGCGAGGAGCAAGCTGTCCGAGGAGCATACAGTGGTGCGGGGGCAGTGGGAGTCGGAGAGGGTGCTGAAGGAGAAAGCTCTCCGAGACCATGCCCAAACCGAGGACATGTTGAGGAGGGTGCAAGCCTCCGTGAAGGAACAAAGGATTGAGGCGATCTGCGGTGGTAGGCGATTCTTGCAGGACGAGTGCTTGGAGTACTCCCTGCGACCGCCCTCATGATCTGAAGAATTGTTATAACGCCTGCGTTCTGAGGTCGGATGGTCCTTCGTTCGAGAACTTTGCCGCGCGCTGCTTCCTACCGCTCTTGGCCTTCTCTAGAGGAAGTGACGGAGAGAGCTCGGAGGAGCGGGCCCGGTCCGAATGAAGAGATGGACCTTAGCTCGGCCGAGGAGGACGAGCTTCCTCGTGATGATGCTTGTCCCCGCTTGACTTTCCTCCCGATTCGGGCTTCCTATATACTCCCCGGTATTCTCCTCTACGGAGTTTTGAAGCTCACTGGTCAGCCAGGACTGTGGCCACTTTATCAATATAATTTTACCTTTGCTTCATTTCTTTCTGATGTCTCTTTCCGTATTCAGACTCTTTACTTTCAATGTATGTTGAGTTACCATGAAATTGCTCATAGTCGGCCGATTTCAAAGTCGGCGTATAGTAGAGTTCGATTCGAGGTCCCAAGGTAGAGTTCGATTCGGTCTATGGAGAATGCCGAGCAATGGCGATGGCAAAAGACCCAGGGATCTCGTCCTGGCGACCCGACCGACCGAAGTCGGTCTATGGAGAATGCCGAGCAATGGCGATGGCGAGGGACCCAGGGATCTCGTCCTGGCGACCCGACCGACCAAAGTCAGCCTAAGGAGATTACCGGGCAATTCGATGGCGAGGGACCCAGGGATCTCGTCCTGACAACCCGGCCGACCGAAGTCGACCTACGGAGCATGCCGGGCAATGGCGATGGCGAGGGACCCAGGGATCTCGTCCTGGCGACCTTACCGATCAAGTCGACCTACGGAGCACGCCGCAATTGCGATGGCGAGGACCCAGGATCTCGTCTGGCGACCTACCGATCAAGTCGACTTACTTGAGTACATCGGGGCAATGGCGATGGCGAGGGATCCAGGGATCTCGTCCTGGTGACCCGGTCGACCGAAGTCGGCCTACGGAGCATATCGGGCGATGGCGATGGCGAGGGTCCCGAGGATCTTATCTCGGCGACCCGACCGACCGTAGTCGATCTATGAAGAATGCGGGGCGATGATTGATTGGACTTTCTACTTTTTGCCTTATGCAATCTAACTCTTAATTGTCGAGAAATCAGAACCCTTTATTAATGATAACGAGGCGTGGGTAATATTTAAAACCCGTCTGGCAGGGGACGGGAAAAAGGTACCACATGTATACAAAATGATAATAAGGAAAGATTAACTAAAATAAAACTTATCTATTGGTAGAAAGCCTTGATTCTCGCGAGTTCCAAGGCCTCGGTAGAATCTTCCCTTTCTCATCGCTAAGGATGTAAGAACCATGCCCGACTTGCTTAACCACTCGACAGGTCCTTCCCACATCCGTCCGAAGCTTTCTGGATGCTTTCCAGCCGTCTCGCCTTTTCGCAGGACGCACTCCACCTACCTTTACATCGCCGGCTTGACCTTCGTTATAGAACTTAGTCGCTTTTTTCCCGATGGCTTCGAGCGAGTGATCGCCTTTCTCGTCCTCGCTAAGAAGAACGAGCTCGCTGCGGGCTTCATCATTCCGCTCTTCTTCGTAGTCTGACACCTCTAATTCAGGTAATGTCGCTTTCATCGAACTGTGGCTTCACCAAGGTCATCCCTGAATGGAGTTTCCCGTGGCTCCGTTCGGTGTGGTTCTATATGCCCACAAAACTGCTCTACTTCTTCCACCTAGGTCTTTCTACCATCTAGTGCTTCTTCGTATGTTCATTATCTTTTTATTGGTGTTCTCCATAAGACCATTGCTTTCTGGTGGCCATCAAGTCGGATTGTAGCTTGATCTTGATCGGTCATGTAAGTCTCGAACTTGTTGTTGTCAAACCGCCGACCATTATCTCGTAACCAATATCATGGGCATCCCGGCGACAAAGTATATTTTTCTTTACAAAGCTTTCAACCTTCCCTCGGTGATCAGAGCGACAGATTCGCCCACCCACTTAGTGAAATATTCTATCGCCACTATCAAAATTTCTTTTGTCCGGACCGAGAGGAAAGGCCCAAGATATCCATTCCCCATTGGGCGAAAGGGATAGGGTGACTTACAAATTTCATCCTCTCGGTCGGCTGGTGAGACAGGTTGCTGTTTCTCTGGCAGGCTTCGCATCGGTCGACCTTCTCTTGACAGTCTTTTCTCATTGTCGGCCAGTAGTAGCCTTGTCTGATCAACCGGTGAGCCAGCATTCTGCCTCCTACGTGATTTCCGCACATCCCTTCGTGGACTTCAGCCATTGCCTGCTCGGCTTCCTCTTCATTCAGGCATCGAAGGAGCGGCCAGTCGTAAGACCGCTTGTATAGAGCGCCATTGACAACCGTGTATTCGGCTGTCTTTATCCTTAACTTCTTGGCTGCTGATGCGTCTTCCGGTTGTCTTCCTTCCAAAAGGTACCGCTTGATCGATTCTGTCCAGCCCGGTTGATCGGTATTTACATTGAGAACTTCCTCGACCTTCTGAATGCTAGGCCGATCTAGTCGTTCGACCAGAATATTGTTTATGGCATCACGGTCGGAAGCTATTTTGGAGAGCGATCCGCTTGGCATTCGAGCTCGTTCTATTCTGTTGATTGAATATCGTCAAAGTTGCTCACTCACGCTGACTAACTCGTGTATTTGATCATGTTGTTCCCTTGGCCTCGTCTCGCCGTAACTTGGCCAACTACCACCGGCTATCATCAGATATCTTTAGGTGCTTCACTTCCATCTCCTTGGCGAGTTGGAGGCGGCTTATCAAGGCCTCATATTCTACCTCGTTATTGGAGGCTTTGAATTCTAGTCGAGGGCGTATTTCACCTTTTCTTCCTCATGCGGGCTGATCAAGATAACTCCGCTCCGCATCCTCGGCATTGGACGACCCATCGACAAACAGGCTCCGGAGAGGGAACCGCCGTCCTCCGAGCTTGGTTGGCTCATCTCCGCGATGAAATCGCCAAGATTCAGGTGCCTTAATAGTTGGCGGGGCTTGTATTGTCTGTCAAATTCACCCGTTCATCGCCCACTTAATTAGCCGACCGAGGTTTGGGCCAAGGCACCGCCGAGGGGCCGATCGGTCCATACCTCGATGGTGTGACTTTGGAAGTAAGGCCTTAGCTTCCGAGTTGTTATCAAGGAGAGGGCCAGCTTCTCTATAAAGCGTGTATCGTGTTTTCGGTCAGGTTAACACTTTGCTAACGTAGTAGATAGGGTGTTGTTCATTCCTCCCACCGAAGTTAGTACTGCACGATCGACCCTCGGTAACCGCCAAGTATAACACCAGGTTCTCTCCGTCTACCGGGCTTTGCAGGATAGGCGGGCTAGACAAGTACTGCTTCAAGTGCTAGAAAGCTTGTTCGCACTCGTCTGGCCATCGGAATTGAGTCACATTCGCTTTCCTCAGTACTTTGAAAAATGGGAGGCACTTATCCCCAACTGAAATGAACACGCTTTCGTGAGACTATCCGACCGGTCAATATCTGAACATCTTTCAAACATTGTGGCGAAGGTATCTGTATGATGGCCTCAATCTTTTCTGGATTAGCTTCGATTCCCCGCTGAGTGATCATAAACCCCAGGAATTTTCCGGATGCCACCCCGAACACACATTTTTTCGGGTTTAGCTTCATCTGAAATTTATTCAGGGTCTGGAAAACTTCCTTGAGATCCTCCACATGCTCCGCGGCCGTCTTACTTTTGACCACCATATCATCTACGTATGTTTCGACCGACCGACCGATCTGTTTTTTAAAGACCTCCATGACGAGCCGTTGGTAGGTCGCCTCGCGTTCTTCAATCAAGGGCATTACAGTAGCAGATGTGCCTTGGTGCATTATGAAGGCGGTCTTTCTTCGTCTTCTAGACTCATCGGATCGATGATAGCAGAAGGCGCCCGAAGTCGAGCAATTCATGCCCTGAGGTAGAATCTACTAACTGGTCGATCTTCGGCAATGGGAAGCTGTCTTTTAGACATGCTTTGTTCAGATCGGTGAAGTCTATACACATCCTCCATTTCCCGTTTTTCTTTTTCACTAAGACCACGTTAGCGAGCCACTCGGGGTATTTGACCTCTCGTATGAACCCCGCTACAAGCAACTTCCGTACTTCTTTCTCGATCACTCCCTGGCGCTCCTTACTGTGCCATCGCTTCTTCTGTCTGATCGGCTTGCAGTCATGCCGAATGCCGAGGGAGTGACATGCAACTGATCGAGAAATGTCGGGCATGTCGCTCGGTACCCAAGCGAAAATCGATTTGTTTTCCACCAAGCAGTCGGTGATTTCTTTAGCTAGGTTCTTCTGTAGCTCGGAACCTAGATTTGTGAACTTGGAGGGGTCAGCTTCATCCAGTACAACCCGTTGTGTTTCTTCCACTGGATTCATCCTGTCCGTCTCTTCATCGGCTCTTACGTCAAGAGAGCTCACAAGACTACCGCCCTTCTAGGTTTTGGTTTCGCCAAGTAACATTCCTCGGTAATTTTCACGACCGACGGCACCAATTCCATGGGGCGTCGGGAACTTCATAACCTGGTAGTATGTGGAGACGACCGACCTGAGAGCATTTTGAGTAGCTCGCCCAATTATTGCATTATCGCCCCTCGAATTTTACGACTAGAACTCCACGTCCCTTTCTATCTGGCATGGCTTCTGCCCAAATTTCACTTTCAGATAGACCCGGGCGAACGGGTATGCTGACGCCCCAGTTATTCCTTTGATGGGGCCGTCTGAAGGTAGTAGTCGTTCTTCGGGTACCTTCATCTGCTTGAAGGCTTCATAAGACAAAGAAGTCGACCGAGCTACCCGTGTCAATCATCACCCGCTTCACCTTGTAACCGTCCATATTGAGATTTACGACGAGGGCGTCATCGTGAGGGCAATTTACTCCATTTAGGTCCGACTCATCGAAAGAGATCATTCCGTCGTTCTTCTTCGGTTTTTTGATGGGCGTGTCTTCGCCGACCTGTTTGGCGTATCTTTTCCTGCCTTTAACGGTGGATCCCCCTGCTGCATTTCCACCGAATATCGTGTTAATGACCCCGGTCAGTCGGTCCTCTTGCTGTTCGGCATTTCCATCGTTTCTTTCCCTTGACCGCCTCTCGTTTCTCATCGCCATTCAGATTCGTACTACGCTACCCCCATCATTCTGTCGTTACGCTCGGGGGTGACCGCTTTGTTGTCGACCATACATCTGCGATCGGCGTTTCGTCCGTGTTTCACGAATCGCCTAACCTCCCTTTTGAATGAGGAGCTCGATCTCTTTTTCAACCGCCACAATTTTCCGTATCATGACCGACCTCTCTGTGGGCGGCAATACAAGTTGGGTTCTGTCCTCAGACGGGTCTTCATTTTCGGGCTCTCGGATAGTTTCCCATCCGCTCTCGGTACCCGAAGATTACGCATATGTCTTGTTTAGTGGAGTGAACTCCTGCCGATATCCCTGTCGATCGGTAGGCCTTCTCGATTCGGTGGGCTTTTGCAGCTTGCGCGGTTGCACGCCCTATCATTCGGCGAGCGATCTTGATCCGACGTCTCGTGTTTTCAAGACTTCTTCGTGAATATACCTATCCGCCCGGTTTATTTATAACTGAAGCGAGGCTGATTGAGGGCTAACGACTTCTTAAACTCCTCATCCTCAGATATTCATGAGTGCGCCAAGATGGACGAAAGCGTGAGGTCGGCACCTCGGCGCCTCGCTATTCAACCGAGTAATAAATTCCGCAAGTTCTCGTTCCTTCCTTGGGTAAGTTGCATCACTTCCAGAGCGGTCTTTTGCGGCCGTTTACTAGTGGCGAACCGGTCGAAAAGCAGACTGAAATCTTGAAGCACGCGATATACTCGGGGTAAGCTGTTGAACCATCGCCGAGCTCCCTCCTGAAAGGCCGTGCAGAAAGCCTTGCATTGGATAGCGTCCGGAACGCAATGTAGGCTCATCATGGACTGAAAGTGCTGCAGATAGTCCAGGGGGTCGGTCTTCCCATTGTACTTCTCGGGGGTTGGTATTTTTGTGCCGGGTGCCGGGAGACTATCCAGTATTTCCGAAGTGAAAGGAGAATTGTACTGCGCCATCGGGCGATCCGGTCGGTAACTCATAGCCGCGTGAATCCGATCACCCGCGATTTTTTCTAGGGCTTCAGATGGGCGATGATCGTTTATCACGCTGATTTGTCGGGCGACCGCGTCTTGACGCATGCGTCATGGTGGTTGAGATTGCAAGATTTGGCGAATCAACAGTCGCCGCTTCTCGACCGCTGAGTCAAGGTAGTGTGCACAGCCGGAGGAGGATCCGCTTCTGATCGGTGCTGGGGGTTTGGATGCGGATTGAACGCAACATTATCCTCCGAAGCTGCACTATGTTCCTCTTGCTCCAAGGTTCGAAACTGCTCACCGATCATTCGGATGTGAGGATTCGTCGCGTGAGGCGTGTGGTGAAGCGGCGTGTCGCAGTAGTGCTAAACTAGGCGCTGTAATGCCAGCTATGCGATCGCGGCTACATCAGGATTAGTTGCCGCCGCCTGACTGATCTGCGTGGTTCTGGACGTGGTGCCCGGAAGTCGGTCCCCACGGTGGGCGCCAATTGGTTCTGCCGGATTCAGGCTGAACGGTGCGTTGCCGTTTAGATCCATGAGTTGGCAACCTTCTGCGTTGTTCTTCAACGTAAATATACCTGCAAAATAAGGAAGGCTCGTCGGGGATGATGTCCCGATTAGCCCCTCCGACGCTCAAGTAAGTTCTCTGGTGAAGGTGGGAATCGATGTAGAGAAAAACAGATTAGGTTCTGATCTCGTACATCAATTATGGGAAAAAATACCTTATATATGGAGCAATAGCTAGGTTTAGGTCTTCACGTCGTGTGCATGGAGGTCTCTCTCATGGAGACGGGCTGATGAGAGCGTGGATTGGGCTTGGGCTCGTCGTAGCCATTGTGTAGGAGACTGATCTTTGATGAATGGACCGATCGGCCCATGGGTCGTCTTGACTGGGTCCGGGCCCAACACGGCCGACCCGACCAGATTATATCAAATTTAGATAAGGATTGACTCACTTGTTAGAGTTATTTGTCTCCTAATTAGATTATATCAAGATTATTATTTCATTTTAAGATTCTAGTTTTAGGAGTTTGTGCCTATAAGAGGCTTTCTTTTGATTATAATGGACGTCTTACGTTTTTGTTGAATCAAATTACCTGATAGATGATTTTTTTTCATTCTTGTTCTTAGAGAAACACTTGCTTTAGGTTGTTTAATAGCTAAAATCTTTTCTTACTTGCTAGTGATGATCAATGCTAGGATCTTACTCACAATCCTTTAGTATAAATGTGCTGATTTATATATATCCTTCATTTTTATTTTGTGTTTAATTCTTGATTAAATCTATTTTAATATAATAGTACTCTACTCTTTGGTTATGTCATATTGATGTTCAATCTCACTAATCCTATTAATAAGGGTCACATCAATTTTATTACAAACGTCATAGTCTAAAACATACATTTTGTATCAAAAAAAATTATAGAAAAGTATACACGTAAAGAAACAATTGTCTTATTGAAGGATAAATATGAGATTTGTACCTCAACATTTCACAAAAAGTTTAATTGATTCTCTACTGTTATCTTTAATACCACTTTACACTCCTAATATTAGTAGATTGATAATAATTGCACATTTAGGATGTGAGAAAATGATACCATAGATAACAATAAGGATTTACTTAGAGAATTTATTGCCTTAATAACCCTGTGTTATTCATAAGTTGCTAAAAAAACCTTGACATATAAAAATTAGCAAAAAAAATCATGAGTTGAAATTTTATTAACTCACAGCCCCTTAACAACACACGGCTAAGGGTTTTTTTTGCAGCAAAATTGAAAACATAAGGTTAATAGAATAACATTTTATATCTCAGGGTTTAATTAGCTACTTTCGTATAACACAAGGGTCGCTATAGCAATTTTGTCTTTACTTACAACTTTTATGAATTGTTGAGTTGCAAATCGCATATTTGACTAATGTCCAAGTAACTTGTCTTTAAAATTACGTACTTATTTGTTGGGTCCAGGTTGCCCAGTTGTAATGTCACATAGGCTAAATTAACAACCTAGTTAATAGGAACTAACAAAAATCTTAACTTTTTTATGGCTGAGGGCTACTAGTATCGTTTTGAAAGTGTTAAACTACAATGCGCTACCATAGATAACGATATAGATGATGTAGACTAGAAGTTTGCAGTCATTGAGTGAATCTTTCGCCACTGCTGGCACTAATGCTGCAAGATGTTGTAGTCTTGGTTAAAGAGAATAAGGCTAGTAAATTCAAAAGAAATACCAGTCTACCTTCAAAGAATCTTGTCATAATGGTAAAGAAGCTGATATAAATGATAATATTATGGGGATCAATTAAATTTAACATAATAGTGATTATCCATGTTTGGTTCAGTTTTTTTAAGCTCTATTACTCAAAACCTTTTGTAATTCTCTTCCTTTTTTTTATAGAAAAGTTTAATCTATAATAATGTTGGTCAATATATTTTCACAAATTAGAAATCAAATTGTTTGATTGAGTAGCTGTTGATGTAGCTGTAGAGCTTTGAGAGATACATCGTCAATCTTTAAATTTAACATATTTGTTTGTTGGGATAAATCATCAAGTTTTGAATCAATTCAACAAACGCATCTTTTGTGCTACATATTTTCTATCTATCAATTTAGTATTTCTTTTGCTGGAGAAATAGGCACATGATTTCTTCGTGGACTCACATCTATTGATCGTGAATATAGTCTCATTAGATACCCAGTTGTTTTATTGGTCTGAGACTCCAAAAATTAAAAAAAAAATCTTCTTCATATGATCTCATTATCGTGCATGCAAGGTAATGATTTTGGGGTCTTTAAGTATTACAGAAATCACTACGAGAGAACATCTTAGTTCGATCCAATGTTCTTTTCCAACAACTTTCAACAGTTCACAAAGATCCTTTGATCTAGGCTTAGAGACTAATCCAAGGTGTTGAGTGTTAGGTAAAGGGACTTTGTCCCATATTGGAAATGAAAGAGGGAGGGGGAAGGCTAAACAAGTATAAATAAACCCCCTCCCCCTCCCATTTATCTCATCCCAAAAACCAAAATAACTCTTAGTAAGAGTGGTAAATTTTGGTGAGTAATTTTTTTTTGTGTATTGGGGTAAGGGTTGAGAGTGTGTGAAAACACTAGTGAGTTGAGTGTTGAGTGTAAACACTTGTAAGTGTTGTTTTTCTCCCTAATAAAAAGGGTATGCAGAGCCCTTGCGACGAGGCATAATTTGGCGAACTCGTTATCAAATCTTTGTGTTGTTCTATTGGCGCTTTCGTTGTGTGGAAATAGTTTAATTTCCTAACAATTGGTATCAGAGCCTTGGAGCAGTGAGTATGCTCTGTAGTCGCCACAATAGTGGATCTTCTACATCAAAAAACTTTCCTTGGGTGTGTTGAAGCTTGGAGTTAGTATGCTCTACAGTTGCCACAGGAGTGGATCCTCTGTATCAGAAAACTTGCCTCAGCTTGTGATAAATACACCGTGCACGTAACTTCTGTCTAGGAGGCCGAGTTTTAAGTGGGACCGTTTGTGACTCCTCCGCCCTTTCCTGGGATTTTACGTGGAATGGTAATACTGTCTAAGGAGTCTGTTTGACGGACTTTTCTGGGTATTGCCGAATCGGTTCACTTCACTAGTTGTCTACCTCAGAAGAAACTAGAAGTCAGTGGGAGTAATGGCGCCAGATGATATGCTCAACAAAATCGATAAGTTCGATGGTACGGATTTCGAATACTGGAAGATGCATATAGAGGATTATTTGTATCAGAAGAACCAGTTTCTACCGCTCTTTGGAAAGAAGCCAGAAAACATGTCAGAAGAAGAATGGGTTATTCTTGACAGGCAGGCCCTTGGAGCAATCCGAATGACCTTATCTCGAAATATTGCCTTCAATGTGTTAAAGGCAAAAACCACAAAAACCCTTATGGAGGAACTAACGGAGTATTATGAAAAACCTTCAGCAGTAAACAAAGTACATTTGATGCGACGTTTGTTCAATTTAAAGATGGCGGAAGGCACCTCTGTAGATCATCATATCAATGAACTCAACAAAGTCTTGAATCAGTTGAGTACAGTGAATATTGATCTTGATGATGAAATCTGTGCTTTAATACTTTTATCATCCCTCCCGGAGAGTTGGAGTGCTACTGGTCACATCGGTGAGTAACTCAATGGGAACCAACAAGTTGAAGTTCAAGGATGTTAGTGGCCTGATTATTAACGAGGAAACCCAAGAAAAGAAGTAGGTGAAACTTCATCCTCCTCATACTGCCGCAGAATCAAAAGGAAGAAGTAGAGGACGTGGAAAAACTAGATACCGTGATAGATCAAAGGACGGAGGTCCAAGTCACGGAATCTCACTACTTCCCAAAACTCAAAAATATTGAGTGTTGGAATTGTGGAAAGTTTGGGCACTATAGAAATCAATGCAAGAATGGTTCAAAGAAGCAGGAGTCGAACAATCAGGAGGCAAATATAGCTTCCACCTCAGGTGAGGATGACGCGTTGATATGTGCCTTAGAAAACAAGCAAGAGGCATGGATATTGGACTCGATTTCATGCAACGGAGAAAGATCTTCGAGAAGTATGTGCTGAAATCTCGGCGGTGTATCTTGGTAATGATCAACCCTGCAAGATTGTCGGTAAAGGTATAGTTAAGCTCAAGCTGAATGAAGCCATCTGGGAGCTGAAGGATGTCAGACATATCCCTGATCTGAGAAAGAACTTAATCTCAGTGGGACAATTAGCAAGTGAAGGCTACGTCACAACTTTCCGTAGTGATGAATGGAAGGTATCAAAGGGAGCAATGATTATAGCACAAGGAAAGAAGAATGGTACTCTCTACCTAACAGCCGGAGCATGTTGTTCAATTGCAGTTGTACAAGGGAGTGGAGATTCCAACTTGTGGCACCGGAGACTTGGCCACATGAGTGAAAAGGGAATGAAGTTAATGCATTCTCATGGAAAACTATCAAGTCTACAGTCAGTGGAGCTTGATACGTGTGAAGACTGCATCCTTGGAAAGCAGAAGAGAGTCAGCTTTCAAACAGGTGGTAGAACGCCAAAGAAGGAGAAACTTGAGCTCGTGCAATCTGATGTTTGGGGACCAACAACTACTCCATCCATTGGTAGAAAGCACTACTTCGTGACATTCATTGATGATCACTCCCGTAAGGTGTGGGTTTACTTTCTGAGACACAAGTCAGAAGTATTTGATATTTTTAAAACATGGAAGGCTATGGTTGAAAATGAGACGGGTCTCAAGATAAAGAAGCTCAGAACTGACAATGGTGGAGAATATGAGGACACTAGATTCAAAAAATTCTGCTACGAGCACGGAATCAGAATGGAGAGAACCGTGCCAGGAACGCCACAACATAATGGTGTAGCGGAGCGTATGAATCGAACCTTAACTGAAAGGGCTAGAAGTATGCGGATGCAATCAGGTTTACCAAAGCAATTCTGGGCCGAAGCAGTCAACTCAGCAGCTTATCTCATCAACCGAGGTCCATCAGTTCCATTGGAGTACAAGATACCAGAGGAGGTTTGGAGTGGAAAAGATGTGAATCTCTCACACCTTAAGGTATTTGGTTGTACAACATATGTGCATATCAGTGATCAAGGCAGAAACAAACTTGATCCAAAATCTAAGAAATGCACATTTATTGGCTATGGTGAGGATGAGTTTGGATATCGCATTTGGGATGATGAAAACAAGAAGATCATTCGGAGTAGAGATGTGATCTTTAATGAAAAGCTGATGTATAAAGATCGACATGCATCAGAGAACACCTCTCAGAGAGACCTTGTATTTGTTGATATCAACAATATGCCAAATTTTGCAATGAGACAAATGGAAGTAAATCCTCAATCAGAAGAAACTGTTGAAGAAGAAGCTCAGCCTGAATCACCACAACCCACCTCTCCTGTTCCTGAGTTAAGAAGGTCTTCTCGACCTCATGTGCCAAACAGGAGATTCTCAGACTATCTATTGTTGACTGACGGAGGCGAGCCTGAGTCTTACAAAGAGGCATGCCAAACAGAAGATGCCAGCAAGTGGGAGCTTGCAATGAAAGATGAGATGAGATCTTTAATCTCAAATCAGACTTGGGAACTAACAAAGTTACCAAATAGAAAGAAGGCTCTTCACAACAAATGGGTATATCGGGTCAAAGAGGAGTTTGATGGTTCCAAAAGATACAAAGCTCGGTTAGTAGTCAAAGGTTTCCAACAGAAGGAAGGAATAGACTATACCGATATTTTCTCTCCGGTGGTGAAGCTTAATACCATCAGAACGGTGTTAAGTATTATTGCAAGTCAAGATCTCCATCTTGAACAGCTTGATGTGAAGACAACGTTTCTTCATGGAGACTTGGACGAGGAGATATTTATGCACCAGCCAGAGGGTTTCCTGGAGAAAGGAAAAGAGCATTTAGTGTGTAAGTTGAAGAAAAGCAGACGGTGCGAAACAAGCCCCAGCGCAATGTATACGAAAGTTTGATAACTTCACGCATAGGAAAACTTCCGAAGTGCAATGCCGACCATCGTTGTTATATCAAGAGATATCATCAGCTTATATCATTTTGCTACTTTACGTCGATGACATGTTAGTAGTGGGTTCCAATATGGATGATATCGAAATTTGAAGAAACAATTGTCAAAAGAATTTGACATGAAAGATCCGGTCCAATAAGAAGATTCTTGGGATGCAGATCACCGTAAATAAGCGAGAGGGAATTACAGTTATCTCAAGCGTAATACATTAATCGATTTTGCAACGGTTTAACATGGTGAATGCTAAACCAGTCAACACTCCCCTTGTCAGTCATTTTCGCCTATCCCAAAATCAGCCACCTCAGACAAATGAAGAGCGAGACTTGATGGCGAAAATTCCTTATGCCTCGCTATTGGGAGCTTGATGTATGCCATGGTATGCACAAGGCCGGACATAAAGCCATGCGATGGGAGCAAGATTAAGCGATTTATGGCAAATCCAGGAAAAGTCCACTGGGAAGCAGTAAAGTGGATTTTAAGATATCTTCGAGGCACTACCAAGAAATGCCTGTACTTTGGCAAAGGAGAAATAAAAGTACAAGGTTATGTTGACTCAGATTATGCAGGTGAAGTTGATAGAAAAAGGAGCACCACCGGTTACATTTTCATTGAGGTACAACAATTTGTGAGTTGGATATCGCAGATTCGTAAGATTGTTGCCTTATCTACTACTGAAGTGAGTATATAGCAATAATCAAGCTAGCAAAGAGATAATTTGGCTTCGAATTTCTTTGTCGAATTGGGTTTTATGCAGAGAAGAATGTGCTATATAGTGATAGTCGAGTGCAATTCATCCGCCAAGAATCCAAAGATTCCACCGTAACCAAGCATATTGGTGTTCGTTATCATTTCATCGATCCTTCTAGAAGATGAAGTGTTAACACTGAGAAGATCTTGGAAGCAAGAATCCTGCAGACATGTTAACCAAGGTGGTGACAATCGACAAATTGAAGTTGTGTGCAACTTCGGTGGCCTCGCAAGAATAATAAAATCTAGACGAAGCCTCTTGATGATCATCAGTGAAGCAGATTGAAATCGATCTTCAGTGGGAGATTGTTAGGTAAAGGGACTTTGTCCCATATTGGAAATGAAAGAGGAGGGGAAGGCTAAACAAGTATAAATAAACCCTCCCTCCCATTTATCTCATCCTAAAACCAAAATAACTCTTAGTAAGAGTGGTAAATTTTGGTGAGTAATTTTTTTGGGTGTATGGGGGTAAGGGTTGAGAGTGTGTGAAAACACTAGTGAGTTGAGTGTTGAGTGTAAACACTTGTAAGTGTTGTTTTCTCCCTAATAAAAAGGGTATGCAGTAGCCCCGGAGACGTAGGCATAATTTGGCCGAACTCCGTTATCAAATCTTTGTGTTGTTCTATTGGCGCTTTCGTTGTGTGGAAATAATTTAATTTCCTAACATTGAGCCATAATCATCCTCATCATGTTTTGGTTAATTAGGACTCTTAAGCAATGATATGAGTTCTGTTCGCTCCCTACGTAAGATCGCCGGAAAACTCATCGCCGAAAGGAAAGCAGTCTAATCGGACATAAAGGTACCGGGGATGAATTCCGGTCGGTACCGGCCAATTCCGGCGGTACCGGTCGGTACCGGCCGGTATTCAAAATACCGGTCAAATACCGGCCAGTACCGGAAATTTTAAAAAATTAGGGGTTTTTTTGCAAAATTTTTCAAACTTTTTAAATTTTCCCTCCCTCTCTCCTACCTCTCCTTCCCCCCTTTTTTTTTAGTTTTTAAAATAATAATAAATATTTTATTACTAATAATAATTATAAATTAAATAAAACTTTAAAGTAAATTATTTTTAGTTTTATTACCAATAAATTATTTTTAATTTTATTACTAATAAATTATTTTTTTAAATTTATTTTAACATTTTATATAATATTTATTAATAAATACTAATAAATTAGTTTATAAATAATAATTTTAAAATTATTACTTATAAACTAATATTTATTTTATATATTTTCAATTATTAAATTAAAATTTATATATTTTGAAATTAATTATATTTATTAATAATTATTAAATAATCTACAATATGACAATGGACTATTTTATAATTTAAAAAAATAGAGACAATTTTATAAATTTAAAAATATTTTTGTATTATTGTAATATTTTAAATACTTTGTATTATTCTTAATTTTATAATTGTATGATGATAATTGTTTTATTTATATTAATTGTGGTTATTATTTATATGTAAAATATTTAAAATTATTGTTATTTCATAATAATTGTCATTATTATTTATTATTAAGATTTTGAAAGCATGATTGATGTAAGCGAAGAACTAGTAAAATATACAAGATCTGTTGTATAATATAACAATATGGACTATTTTGCAATTCTTAAAATTTTAGGACTATTTCATAAATTTAAAAATTTCCGAAAAGATCCTGTCATCAACCTAAGACTGCAGACAGATTGCTTCAAAGCTCAATCCGCATCAAACCCGATGCAGTATTCATAACATTGCTCTTAAGACTTAACAGATTAAATAAACTTTTAAATATATGTAATAATTTTGTAAACATGTATGGTAAGGAGATTAATCATGTTGTTTGGAAGTTTAAACTCTTAAGATCGACTTAGTTCTTACAAAATCTACGCGCGCGATAAACCCATGACTTAGTGCTTCTTTCTAATTGAAAACAATTAACGTTAATTATCGTGGAAGTAATGACATCAATTTCAGAGACATATTACTTAATGTTTGTCGCAAAAGCTAAGGAACTAAATCTTATATTCGAGGTTAAGATCTGAACAACAGTAGCCTAACTTAAGCTTTTGCTGCCTAAATTGTTAGTTATAAGGGTGATTGATAATTAACAAATTATAAAATGATATGTGTCAAATAAATAGATTTACAAATTTTATTAATTTATCATATTTATTTATAATAATTTATTTTTATTAATAACTAATTAATTTATAAATTCAGTATTATATGATTTTTATTTATTATATGAAATAAAATGATTGATTACTTTCTTGTATTTATAAATAAATAATAATTAACTAAATTGACTTTTTAATAATAAAAGTCATAAATTTGTATTATTTTAAATATCCCAACATATATTTAGCATGCAATATTAATTAATTTTTCACGTCCTGTAAGCCTTTTAAGTTTGGTGCTAGTACCAATTAATGCTTGTGCCTATCAATCTGCTACAGTGAGTGTAAATATTGATTTTGTCTTATCAACTCATTTGATTTAACTCTAGTGTTGACTATTTACTACTTGTAATTAATTGCTTATAATCTATTTTTTTAATTTTAGATCATTTTATTTGTTAGAGTATTAACATAAAGAAAGACTTAATATATTATAAGTATTATTAATTTTAAAAATTAATTTAATAATATATTAAAATATAGTAATTTTAGTAAAAGGAACAATATACAATTATGATAAAATAATAAATTTTATTAATCGATATTTATAAACAAATTTGATTATTTTATTTGTTAGTACTAGGACATAATGAAAATTTTAATAAAACTTAATTTATCATTATATTAAATTAATACATATATTGTTAATTATTACTAAATATAATAAATTAATATTACATCTTGAAAGCTAATTTATTTTTAATTTATATGATATTATGTAAATATCATATATATTATATAAATATAATTAATTAATTAATTAATTAATTACATATTGCCTTTGTCGTTTGCTAAGCCTCAATCACCCACAGCATGGTTATTCATGGGACAAAAGTATCTACGAAAATCTTTAAAGAGTTTTTTCCTAGAAATAGAAAAATCAGAGGAGATGCCCTAATAAATGTTAACAAGAAACCGTTGGTTATTGTGGAAGGCAGGAAGGTATATTATTGATTATTTCAAAAGAGCAAGTAAAAGGAAGCCCATTGATTCACATGACATTTTATGCGCGGAGAATGAACTAGAGTCCGCCTCAGTAAGTGTATTCATAGCTGGACAAATCCCCTGCTCTCCCAACCTAGTTAAGAGATTGTTCTAAAGACTATTGCTCAGACCCTCCTTACTTTTTGTATGAGTGTTTTTCTACTTCCTAAAAGTATTTGTAATGATCTGCACAAAATGATGAATGCTTATTGGTGGGGTTCTTCATCAGGCAATCGATCTAAAATTTATTGGGCCAGATGGGAGAGACTCTGTGCTCCTAAGAAGTTGGGCAGTATAGGTTTCCGCGATTTACACTGTTTTAACCTTGCTATGCTAGGCAAATAGGGGTGGCGTTTCCTTACTCATCTGACTTCAATGTCAAGTAAGTTATTTAAGACAAGGTACTTCCCAAATTGCAATTTTCTTAACACCACAGAAGGTCGAAACCCTAGCCTAATTTGGAAAAGCATCTTCTTGGCCAAGCATTTATTGGGTAAAGGGGCTCGCTGGCGAGTGGGCAACGGTGATTCGATTTTCGTGTTCAAAGATTCGTGGCTAAATCGTGATGAGGATTTCTTTGTGCGCTCACCCCCGTTAAGCAGCATGGAGGATATGAAGGTTAGTGCTCTGTTTAACTTTGCAAATTCAGGTTGTGATTGTTTGTTTGTAAACGGGATTTTAGCTCCAGAAGATGCCTCTCAAGTATTTAAAATCCCAATTTCTCCTTTGCTGAAGGCTGATCATTTTTGTTGGCAATTTACCAAGAATGGGGTGTACAACGTTAAATCGAGCTATAGAGTTGCCACCGACCAGTATTCTCAGCTTTCTTCTTATATGGTTGGAGGGCATTGGAATTCTATCTGGAATGCCCAGATCCTCCTGAAGATCAAGAACTTTCACTGGACGCTGCTGCGTGATTTTATCCCTTGTAAACAAAGACTTTATGACAGAGGCGTATCTTTGGATGTTTCTTGCAACAGATGTAGTCAGGTGGAAACTATGGATCATCTGCTGCTCTCTTGCCCGTATGCTAGAAGGGTTTGGGCTGCTGCAGGTATTTATTTGCACGATGATGATATTAAATCCTGTATCTCCTCCGTGTTAGCTGGTAATGAGTCTGATATTGGAAATCAAATTCTGGTTATTTGCTGGAGCATTTGGTTCCACCGAAATCTATTGTGTTGGGAACAAAAGGTTACTCTTCCTAATGTAGTTGTGTTTTTTGTGGATGGTTTTCTTAAGGATTGGAAAGAGGCTAAACATGCTTTTAATCAGATTCATCCGAGCTGTCACAGTTTTCCTCGTTCTCACTCTTGGTGCAAACCTAAGCTAGGTTGGTTGAAGTGCAATGTTGATGCTTCGGTTTTGAGGGGGGATAACAGTTCAGGGTTTGGGGTTGTTCTCAGAGATGACCAGGGTCAGTTTGTGAAAGCTTTTTCAGGTCATATTCCCGATTGTGTGGATGCTTTAATGGCTGAAGTAATTTCTATTAAAGAAGCATTGGCTTGGCTCAAGAGTAAAAACCTTGACAAAATTGTTATGGAGTCGAACTGTTTAGAAGCGATTAATAATCTTCATAAGTCTTCTTGTAATTTGTTAGAGGTAGGTGTAGTGTTTGCTGAGTGTTTGTCTTTGATGGCTCACTTCCAACACTTGTCCGTTCAATGGACTTTGCGGAGTGCTAATAAAGCCGCTCATTCATTAGCAAGGGTCGCTTTATTACATGCAAGCCGTTTTGTTTGGGATAATATCCCTAGTAGTATTGTTTCTGTTGTTCGTTTTGATTCTATTGCTTTTGTATTCAATTCTGAAGAAGCTTAGATCCGGGTGTATAGGGTAAAGTCTATTGGCTTTGGGTTTAGTTTGCTTCCTCAGTTTTGATATCTTGTTTGGCTTAAATGAATCTCTTTAGTTTTAAAAAAAAATAGGCACAATTACGGTTCAAAAAGAAAGGAAATAGCAGTCGTTCGGAAATATTTATTATCAAGTAGATTCAATTATATTAATAAGGTTGATTTAAATTTAATTTATATTGTTTGAAACAAATATAGTAATATTAAAATTGAATTGAATTATCTTGTTTGAAATACAATTAAAATGAATTCAATTATTTTATATGATATTTTTACGCTTGACTAAAAATAATCTTATTAAATAATAAACATTTATACTTACATAGAGCAAGTTATAAACATCAATTTCATTATAAGTGATATAATAAATTTTTATTAAAATATTGCCAGATAGAATAAGATTTATTTAAAATGTAGCAAAAACAAACAAATAAAAAACCAGGATATATACAAAAATATTTTTTAAAATTGCAAAAGAACGTAGATAGGATGAAAAATAAAAGGAGAAACTAAATCGAAAGATAAATATAAAAGAGAACGATGATCAAAGACAAAAACACAAAAAAAGAAAAGATATTTATGAACAAGAAAAAGGGAAAACTTGGATATGATAGAAGGTGCTGATTCGTAAAATAGGTGTTTCGTAAAATAGGTGTTATTATTCCGTTTCTTAATAGGAAGGGCTATTTGAAATGAGAGAGATGAAGAGATATAAAATAAAATTGGATAGATATTATTAAAAGAATTTTTTTAACATTAAAAAAAATTGAATTTCAATAACTTCTTTTCGGGTGAATACCCATCCAATAAAAACAGACGGCTACTGCCGATACAGGGAAGGAAGGGAAGACATGTATGCTGTATACGTAAGTCAACTAAGCTATTGGAGTCTTTAACCAACTTGTCTCTTCCATTCTAACCCTGGTTCACTTTAATGCTTTCTCTAAATGTGTCCTTTTAACCCCACACTAGACACTGCGTCTACTCGTTTTTTCCTCGTCGACAAAGACCCGCATGTCTTGTGTTCACTTTAGCATCTTCGTCTTTCTATAAAACTTCCCATTTCGTTTTTTGGAACAAATATTTTGGGTTTGGCTTTTCGTGAGTGAAACGGCGGAAGAGAAAATTAGAAAAGGTATTTTATTGCCTGTTAGTTTTTCTAGTTTTTTGGGGCCTTGTGAATGGTGGTGAAAATGATGAGTTGGCGGCCATGGCCGCCGCTGGTTTCGAAAAATTACGAGGTGAAGCTGGTGGTACGGCAGATGGAGGGATGGGGTCTGGTGGCAGGTCCTGAAAATAAGTGTTCGGAGAAGTTAACGGTGGAGGTTCGATGGAAAGGTCAGAAATTGGCGTTCAATCCACTCAGAAGAAAGGTTAAGAGGAATTTCACTAAAGAAGTCGAGGTTTGTGTTGAAGGGAAATGCGTTGTTGACTGGAATGATGAGGAGTTTCAGAGTTTGTGCACTTTATCGGCCTATAAAGACAACCTCTTTCTTCCTTGGGAGGTCGCTTTCTGTGTCTTTAACGTAAGTTTTGTTCTTTTTAATGCCTATTTTCTCCTTCTCTTTGTGAGATCTTTTATGGGTCATTTGTTTTCTATTGAATTTCTGTCTTGTGAAAAGATGTGGGTGGCAAACCTTTTTGGATTTGGTTTGCTGTCTGGGAAATCTTATGGCATTAAAGGTTTGGTTTTGGGCTAATTGTGTTTCTGCATTTCTTTTTGAACATGGTGTTCGGTTACTTTTATGATCTGGCTTGCTTTTTGTTTTTGCTGATATATTGGTTTTATTGTTTGCGGATCATTGTCTATTTCTGATAGTATTCTATTTTCTCCTTTTATTATTTGTCTATTTTTCTTTAAAATTTGTTGGGGTAAAGAGTTTCCGATCGATCTTCAACATCATAGGGGTTGGATTTGTTTGCTAAGATTCAATCGTTGATTTGACTTTTCTAAAGCTCTAACTCTACTGCATATCATTTCAGGTTGTTTGACTGATTTGCAGTTTTTTCGTTTGGAGTTGACCAATGAAAATCTTAATGAGATTTGGTATTTGTTCAGCCTTTTCCAATATGAAATATTCCATTTGTGGAATTCATTTATGCGACCTTGGCAGATTTTTCATTGGCATCCTCATCATGGGCATATAGATGTCTTATTCTTGTTTGTTTCGCCTGTAGCACCCTCCTCAAGATTTTCGTTCATCCTAGAATTCGTTTCCCTCTGAAGCAAATTCTTGTGTCTCCTTCCACAGAAATACCTTTTTGTTGTTATTTTCTGCCTCATGCCTTGCTTTTGTTGTTGTATTTTTCAAATTCCAATTATGCATTTTGAGAAGTAGTTTGTTGGTATTTTCTAATGCAGGGTGTGAAGCAAGGGCCAAAGAACAAGGTCATTGAACCTTGCTGAATTTGCTTCCGCTTCTCAGCAAAAAGAAATTGAATTAAGCCTGCCTCTAATGATCTCCGCTGGTGCTGTTGCTGAGACTTGTCCCATGCTCTGTGTATGCATTTTTTTTCTTATAATTTTGTCAATGTTTATCACCATAATCTTTAAAACTTTTTATTAAATCTCCCTCGCATCTTTTTGCTTCCTTGATCTCCTTATCTGAGCTTAGCTTGGCTTTGCAGATATCACTTAGCTTGTGTGAGTTGTGAACTGCTCCAGAAAATATAGAACCAGTACACAGAGCAGTAGTGCCTGTTTTTTCGCCCCCTCAATCCGGAGAAACTGTACAAACTGACAAGGATGAGCTGTCTGCAATAAAAGCAGGTCTTAGAAGGGTAAAGATTTTCACAGAATATGTCTCCACTAGGAGAGTGAAAAAGGGGGAGTTAGAAGGTAGTGAAGGCAGGTGTTTTGCAAGGAGTGACGATGGTGAATATAACTATCCATTTGACTTAGACTCGCTTGATGATTTTGGGGAAGGAGAATCAGAGAGCTTAAGGATGATTCTACTATTAGGAAGTCCTTCAGTTATGGCACACTAGCATATGCAAACTGTGGAGGAGGGACATTTCGTTCCAACATGAGAAAAAGTGGTGAAGATGAGGATTGGATATATTATAGCAACCGGAAGTCAGATGTGGGTTGCTCTCAGAGTGATGATTTAACTCCATCAATCTCTGAGTCATCTGTACTGCAAAGTCCAAAAAGGAGCATACTGCCATGGAGGAAGAGAAAGCTGAACTTTAGGTCACCTAAGGCCAGAGGAGAGCCACTGTTGAAGAAGGCTTATGCTGAAGAAGGTGGGGATGATATTGATTTTGATCGTCGTCAACTTACATCTGATGAAGTTCTTGCTCTTGGGGTAGATCATCTGTTCTTATTCTTTATTATAAGATGTTTTTCTCTTAAGACTGTTGTGGTTTAAATTTCCTGTGTTGATTTTTAGTTCTGATTGAATGAGCGGCAACTATTTTTGCAGTGGCATAAAGCAGATGATGATTCATTAGCAAATGGATCATCAATTTCTGAATTTGGGGATGATAATTTTGCAGTGGGTAGTTGGGAGGTAAAAGAAGTAGTAAGCCGCGATGGATGCTTGAAGCTTCAAACTGAGGTGTTCTTTAAATCCTATTTAAATCCCCTAATAACAATGTCACTTTCGTGGATATCTGATCATGGACATCCTATTTAAATCCCCTAATAACAAGTGTAGGAGAGATTGACAATATAAGGTATTATGATAATAACAATATTTTAACAGTGAAAAAGATAAAAGCGAGTACTAACCATATTAATTTACTAACACTTCCTTATTGGTTTTACATTTAAAGTGGGCAATTCGGCGGAATTCAAGCTTATAAATACATATTTCACGTGTATTGGCCTGCAATACATGAGTTGTGTTGGTCTTACTGTGACTGATGGGTGAAAAATGTAATGTAGACGTTCTATGACTCCAGCAACTGGCCTTTATCCATTCTAGCTTCTGACTCCAATTGTGAACAACTGAAATCAAAAGTGCGTCTAATCTATCAATCACTTGGTCCCATACGTGTCTTCCCAAATGATATTTTGTTCAAATTCATTAGGCTCAGCATGTCCTAAATGAATTTGGATATGCGTACACTTTTGTGTTGCTTGAGAGGCATCATCAACTACTCAAGAAGAAACTTGTACAACAAGAAAATCAGATCACTACAATTTCCAATACACTTTGATAACTTCTTATAACATAATTAAAGCCCAATATAGCACCACAATTTGCCTCTGGAGGTTGAAAGTACCTTACACAAATAAAAAGAAATTCCCATCACAATCCTCTAATCATTCATGATCCTAAAAGACGTAGACTATCCACTCGAAATCCTTCAATATCGATACCATAGGTTACCAAATGCATACAGCTTGATGAAATCCGTATGAAATTTTAAGATTGGTTACATAGTTTTGTAAAACTATCGAAGAAAGAAGAAGCTGACAAAGAAGGTTATGGAGGAATTAATCCGTCTCTTTTTATTCCAGAAGAGTCGAAAGAATATTTATACAAAAAACAAAGCACCCAATGAGACAGAGCACCCAATGTGCGTATAATAGCTGACAAAACTAAAAAACCAATTAAATAACTAAATTGTAACTATTTATATCTTAACATCCCCTCTTCAAGATAGAACTTGGTGAAAATTACAATGAGTCAACTTGGAATGAAGTCTACAAAAAACTGGAAGAGGCAGAGCTTTAGTAAACACATTTGCGATCTGAGCATGGGAAGAAACATGAGCCGGAGAAATAAATCCTGCCTTGAGTTGATTATGAACAAGGTGACAATCAATCTCTAAGTGCTTAGTGCGTTCATGAAAAACAGGATTAGATGTAATATGAATAGCACCTTTACTGTCATACCAAAGAGGAATAGGCTTAGGCACTTGCATCTGTAAATCTAAATACAGGAAAGACAACCATTGCAATTCACAAACTATAGCTGCCATCGCCCTATACTCTGTTTCAGTGGAAGACCTAGAAATTGTCACCTGCTTCTTAGTTTTTCAGGAAATAGGACAAGAACCAAAATAAATGATGTACTCAGTTAAACTCCTTCTAGTATCTGCACACGAATCCCAATTTGCATTACAATAAGCAGTGAGTTGAAGAGAATTCTCAGCTAGAAAATGCAATCCTAAGGAAGGAGTGCCTTTGAGGTATTTGAGAAAAAAGAAATTAGCTTAAGATGAAAATCCCTTGGTTGATGAACAAATTGACTGAGCTGTTGGACTGAGTAATTGATATCAGGTTTTGTGAACCCTAAGTACAATAATCTACCCACAATCTGTCGATACTCATGAGGATTAGATAACAAAGTCCCGGTATCAGCAGTAAGCTTCACACCAGAAGGCAAATCAGGAGCCTTGAGAAAAGGATAAGTAGGAGGCGTATGTGGTGAAGAAACAGGAACTATACTGTGAGCAACAAATTCCTGTAACCAATTGGGATTTTTTTGAACCCCACTACTTTTGCCGAACAACATGTTGCTCAGGAATTACAAGTACATCATTAACATCAGGAACAGGATCTACAGAAGATGACAAATCTGCAGAAACATTAGTTAGTGGTAAAATAATAGGTAAATCAAAAACAGCTCCAATATTAAGAATAGGAGTATCATCGAAAGGAAGCAATGAAGCTGTATTATGAAAAGGAAAATAGTCCTCATAAAAGACAACATCTCTAGAGACCATCAAAAATTGAGAATCTAGGTCAAACACCTTAAACCCTTTTTGGCCAGGCACAAAAAAAAAAGGATTTACAAGCTTTAGGAGTAAATTTATCTTTGGAAGGCTTAATGCTGGTAGCATAACACAAGCAGCCAAAAATTTTATTGGCCTTATAACCAGGTAAATCTCTAAACAACAACTCATATGGTATTTTCCAACTAGTAACAGTAGAAGAACTCTGTTAATCAAGAAAGTTGCCTGTAAAATAGCTTCTCCTTAAAAAGTAGTAGGCAATGAAGCTTGAAAAAGCAAAGCTCGAGCCACCTGCAGAATATGTCTATGTTTTCACTCCCCAGTACCATTTTGTTGAGGAATATAAACACAAGATCATTGGTGAAAAATACCATGAAAATTCAGAACATCTTGACAATACTGACTCACATGCCATTGTCTATTCGAATGAACTTAAGCTTGGCCCCAAACTGAGTCACAGTCTGCTTAATAAATTGATCCAGCAACTTAGGTACCTGAGACTTGGATTGCATCAAAAAAGTCCATGTACTCCGGGTACTATCTTTAACAAGAGTTAAAAAATATCTAACTCCTGTCAAAGAATGCTGCTTATAGGGTCCTGTAGGAAAATCCCGGGGTAGGCATCACATGCCCACGGTGCGGAATTTAAAATTTTGAGTCCCGGGACATTCCCGAAAGCCAGGATCCATGTGTATGTACAAACAATCAAACCATAACGACCAAAGGAGACCGTCTCTAACGGTATCCACGCAGAGGTCGGAAAACCTAACCGGGACAAACTCTTTTGACCCGGGAATAGCTAGACTAAAGAAAAGAGTGCTAGCTCTTACCTTAGCCTTGGAGAGCAAGTGAGATGATCTTGGTGGAGCCTTGGAGAAGTAGAGGCAATCTTGAGAGGATGAGAGGAAGAAGATGAAAACAAGATTTTCAAAGCTTAACTTTTAAGCTTTCGGTTCTTCCTTTTAAAACCCACGACCAAGCCTCCTTCCAATCCTTCTTCTATGTATATTTAACACTTAAGACACATATAAAAGCTTGGTGGAAGGCTATCCACGTAGATGGCATAAAAAGTGCCTTAAAATGCTAAATCATCATTAGGTTTGACTTTTCAAACTTATTAACTTCTCCATTCTTATGGCTTCCACGAAAATCAACATATATTTATATAATTAATTAATTATTTACTTAATTAATTAATATATATAATTGCTGAAGTGGTCGATCAAATTGGAATTGGTCCTACCAAATTTCATCAAGGCCCCCGTGAAAAATCGCCGAAAAAGATTTTCAGCAATATCGATGTCACGATCTCATCGGGACATATCCCAATCTCATCGGGATCCATTTAATCCTATTGCTCTCCGGATATCGGATCTCCGTCCAAACTATTTTCTGATTCTCCGAGTCACTCTTATGCGTGTGACCAATTAGGTTCCCGGTTATGTTGGCCACTTAGATTAACACTTAATCTGAGCAAGTCATGAGCGGTATCTAGCAACATATCATGACCCCCAATTGACCGGAAAGTAATTGGTTTGACTAATGAAACCATATCACGAACCCTTCCATAGACAATTCCGTGCAATTCGTCCTTTCACCATGCTATACCCCACTTGGTTTGAGTATGGGCAATGTGTCAACTCTTACTAGACCGATCGATCAAATCTAGTCCAAGTGTAATCAGTTCTCGCCCTAGGACTCATTACTTTATATGTCCATGAAGACCATCTTCATGACATATGTATGTCCGACGCCAGAGACTTCAAAGTAATGATCCCGATAAGAGGCCATGGGTATCTCTTCTCGCTATCAAAAAGTGGTGAATCCTCTATTGGCTACTCAATTACCTTGAATACCTCAAGTCGCACCCAATCACCACCCTATGAGCGACCTCACGAAAGGCAACAAGGAATGGAGTCAAAGTACAGAATCAAGTACCAAGATATCCTCGAGTACCTCAAGTCTAAGGATACTTGCACCATTGCTATGATGAGATTATCACCGACATTTGTATAGGACATCTATGTGATGATCTCATAGCAGTCATCCAATGTACTTACTACCACTAGTAAGCATCCACATGTCAAATCCAAATATCTCAATATTTACAGTTTTACGAGATCCTTGCTTGATCCAATCAAGGAGTTTGACATGTGCTAGTCTATCCGGATTAACGATGTCCATCTCATTAATCCTATGACTAGGGATAATTTAGATCTCGACATAATTGCACATGATAGGAATCTCAATAGTATGATCACATCATAATTTCCTTCATGCTATGTCATGTATCGTGGACTTCATTAATTTGATTAAAGATCATTATCAATTCATAATAAAATGAATATCAAATAAATGAAATATGCCTTGCTTTATTTATTCATAAAGTCCGCATACATGACTATGAACAAAATGCGCTAAAGGGATTGCCTTTGAGGCACTACTCTAACAATCTCCCACTTGACCTAAAGCCAATCGCCTTGGTATCTAATACCATAAGCGAGTACATGAGAATCAAAATTCTTCGTGGTAATGGCTTTGTCAACGGATCAAGAATGTTCGCTCTGTGGAATTCTCTCTATCGGACATCACCTCGAGCAATGATCTCCGAATCAAATGGTATCATGAGTACGTGTTTGGATCGTTGATGAGACCTTGGTTCCTTTGCTGCAAGAATAGCTCCATTGTTGTCACAATACAATCAGATGGGTCCATCACATTAGGAACCACACCAAGTTCGAAATGAACTTCTTGATCCAAAGCGCTTCCTTTCTTTGCATCCGATCCGCAATGTACTCGCCTCGATCGTTGAATCGTGATCGTCTCTGCTTGAAACTCTTCCACCGATCGCTCCGCCATTAAGTGTGAAAACATAACCTGATTGGGACTCGAGTCGTCCTTATCAGATTGAAAATCGCATCAGATGCTCGCCACTTGAGATTTCCATCTCCAAATATCAAGAAAACATCCTTAGTTCTTCGCAAGTACTTTAGGATATTCTTGACACCACCCAAATGACCTTCACCAGATCTCGATTGGTATCGCTCGTAACACTTAGAGCATATGATACATCGGGTCTCGTACATAGCATTAGTACATAATAGATCCTACCGCAGACGACACGGATCATATTCATACGCATCCTCTCATCCGTGTCTTAGGATACATGGACTTGAGAGTGTTATCCCATGAGTAATGGGAAGAAACCCTCTCTTGGATTGCTCCATGCTAAACCTCTTTAGCACTTTGTCTATGTACGCTATTTGTGAAAGACCAAGCAATCTCTTCGATCTATCTCTATAGATCTTTATCCCAAGGATATAAGTTGCTTCTCCAAGGTCTTTCATGGCAAATTGTTTGGACAACCAAATTTTCTTGATTGCAAGATTGAGACATCGTTTCCTAGCAACAATATGTCATCAACATATAATACAAGGAATACGATCGCAGTTCCATTAACCTTCTTGTACACACAGTGTTCATCCGGATTTTGTGAGAAACCAAACTCTTTGATTGTCTCATCAAAACGGATATTCCAACTCCTGGATGCTTGCTTCAATCCATAAATGGATTTCTGAAGCTTGCATACCTTTTCGCCATCTGTGGAAATGAAGCCCTCAGGTTGTGTCATGTACACATCCTCAGCCAGATTTTCATTCAGGAAAGCTGTCTTCACATCCATTTGCCATATCTCATAATCATAATGAGCGGCAATGGCTAGGAGTATCCTAATGGATTTAAGCATTGCTACTGAACTGAAGGTCTCGTCATAGTCAACTCCTTGTCTTTGACGAAAGCCTTTAACCACAAGCCTCGCTTTATGGGTAATCACATTACCATCCATGTCGGTTTTCTTCTTGAAAATCCATTTGCACCCTATAGGTTTTATCCCTTCAGGTGCATCAACCAAAGTCCATACTTGGTTTTCATACATGGAATCCATTTCAGATTTCATGGCACGAAGCCATTTTTCAGACTTTGAACTCTTCGTAACCTCTTCATAGGTGGTAGGCTCATCATCCTCTATGAGCAATACGTCATTCTGTTCACTCACGAAATCCATATCTCTGGGAGCAAGTCGTATCCTACTTGACCTACTTAATTTCGTGTGTAGTAGAAGGTTGAATGTTACCTCATCCGTATGAGTTACTGAGTTTGAGTTCAGCGATTGATCTGCGTCGTCCGAGCATCTTGAACTTCTTCAAGCTCAATTTTGCTCCCACCGTCCTCTTTAAAAGAAACTCTTTCTCTAAAGACAGCATGCATCAAACAAACACCTTTTGTTCCTCGCAAGGTAGAATTGATATCCTCTTGTTTCTTTAGGATATCCTACGAACAAACACTGTCGATTTTGCTTCAAGCTTATCTCGATCGTGTCCGCTTCACATAAGCAGACAACCCCATACTTTCAAATAAGAAAGATAAGGTTTCTTGTTAGTCCACATCTCATATGGAGTAACATCAAACGTCTTTGATGGAACTCGCTTAACAAGTAAACAAATTGTCTCAAGGGCATACCCCAAAAGGATTTTGGAAATTGTGCAAAGCCCATCATAGATCGAACCATGTCCAACAAGGTTCGATTTCTCCTTCTCGCCACACCATTATCTTTGTGGTGTGTAAGGAGGGTCCATCGAGATAAAATCCCATTATCTACGAGATAATCCAAAACTCTTGGTCTAAGTATTCACCACCACGATCGGATCGTAATGTTTTGATACTTTTCCCAAGTTGGTTTTCTACTTCATTTTGAATTGTTTGAACTTTTCAAACGCTTGATTTGTATCTCATCGACATCTGGTACCCATATCGAGAATAATCATCGATAAAGGTAATGAAGTAACGACAACCACTTCGCATGGATGGACATCGGACCACATACATCCGAATGTATTAGGTCTAATAATCCAGTCTCTCGCTCACCCTTTCCTTAAAGGTAACTTAGTCATCTTGCCTAATAAACAAGATTCACATGTGTCATAAGATTCATAATCGAATGACCCTAAACTTCCACTCTTGTGGAGCTTAGCGATCGTCTCTCATTTATATGGTCGGCGACAATGCCATAAGTAAGTTGATTTTAAATTATCTCTTTTATGTCTTTTAGCGTCATTGACATTCATAACTGGATGTGACATATCTAATATGTAAATTCCATTGCATAATGTACCAGACCATAAAGCATTCCATTTGAGCTAATAGAACAACCATTGTTACCAAAATACAAATAGAAACCATTCTATTTAAACAAGAAATGATAATATGTTCTTTGTTAACACGGTACAAAATAATAATCATCCAAGTTAAGTACAAGCCCACTGGGGAGTGTCAAAACATAAGTTCCTACGGCTAATGCAGCAACCCTTGCTCCATTGCTAACACGCAGGTCTATTTCTCCCTTTATGAGCTGCCTACTATCCTTGAGGCCCTGCATATCATTGCATATGTGTGAGCCACAACCGGTATCTAATACCCATATGTTATGATCGAAGCAAGATTAACCTCAATGACAAACATACGAAGAAGTCGAGGCATCCGATGCCTTCTTCGCTTTAGTTCTTCCAGATAGATTTTGCGATACGCCCCAATGACCGGTCTACCGCAATGGAAGGCGGTACCTTTTGGTGCGATCTCTTTGGTCTTCTTCTTGCCTTTTGCTGCACTTCCTTTCGGCTTCGAGCCTTTTTTCTTCTTCGCTCTTCTTGGAACCAGAGGAAGAATAATCCACCAATAAGAACGCCTTGCTATCTTGCTTGACAAATTGTTCTCATTGTCTTGAGCAGATTGATCACTCGAATTGTGGTGAATATTTGGTTCATTCAATAGTTCAACACAAACTGTGAATAACTATCGACAAACCAACAAGAATTAAGTCTATACTTAACTCGTAATCCATCACAAAACCTAAGACGGCCAACCTCTCAATATAGCCATTCATCTTCAATGCATATTGCTTTGTAGATGAACCAGAGTCATCTTCGTTGTAAAGAGCAACCTTGAGGTCTCGAACCGCTCGGACCGTGCTTGCTCATCAAACAACTCTCTAAGATGAAACACTATCGTGTGAGCATCCATAGACTCGTCCGCTTCGCAGCTCAGTGACATCGATGCAAGCATAATGCGTGGTTATGTCACCGTCTTTTAGATGCTTACGATATGCCTTCGATCATCATCGAAGCTCCTTCAGAAGTGGATCCGAAGCGGAAAATCAAGGATATATCCTAGATCCTCGAGATCGAGAACAATTCTCGATTTCGCACCAATCAAGAAAATTTGGTCCGGTTAATTTGTTTGAGTCCATTAGAGCCAAGATTCACACTAGTCAACATCTTCAACCAACCTAAACATAGAGAGAGAGAAAGTTAGAATAGAATTAAATGTATGCTCATAAGGACTTAAATGACATACATATGGCTCCCACTAGTTTCAATAGAATCTATAACCCTCATCATGAATCCAAGAAACAAAATGACACAATGACCTAATGGGTCGATATCCGACATTGCTAAGAATGACCTTGAGGTTAGCTCAACAAGTCACCTTAGGTCAATCGGTAGGTATCGGTCATACCAATTGCATCTCTAATGCAACTATCGCCAAAGGTTATCAACGGTTGATGTATGCACATACATTGGGTTATCAACACTTGATGCGTGTACATCCGATGTACACTACCCAATTTCGCCTCTGTCACGTTGACCTTCGAGGTTAACTCAACAAATCAATGCTTCTAGGAAACCGACCCATTAATCCAAAATCTTATTTTCATGGTTTGAACATATTCAGATAGAGTGAGCTCGAGGTTAGCTCAACAACCCAACCCTATAAGAACTCTGGTTCTTGCCATATTAATGGAAGGCGTTAGTTTTCATATTTTAAGTTGAGGGATTTTAGGTCTCATCTAATTAATCTCATCCAAGGATCATAGTCACCATGACTATATGGTCTGATTTAGGGCATTGCATCAATCACATTGAATTCATACCGAAAATCACCCATCATCCCACCAAGGCATGATATAAGTCGACTTGTATATGTATAAGTCGACTTATGGCTCTGTATAAGTCGACTTATGCATGTGTAAGTCGACTTGTGTAATGCAGATGAACAAGTCGACTTGTACCATTATGCAAGTCGACTTATTAATCTGATGCACCAAACAAGTCGAGTTATTAGATATAAGTCAACTTGTTCATTGTGCATTTGGAATTGCTATCTAATCGGCTAATTCTCAATCCCGCATTTCCAATTCACAATACCATATACCAAGTATATTATCCTTTATATTAATGTGCTAATGAAACATTTTCATCAAATCATGCTTGCTAAATAGTCATACTATATGAGAAAACTTGAAACCGATTAATCTACCATTAATCACTAGATTTCCACATAATTCAAGGACACCAAATAATCATGCTAAGTATCTCTAGGTAGGCTACATGTTATCAAGATTACTTCGGCACTTGTCACAAAATTGTGACGGCCAAAATAACCAAGATAACGGAATAAGCTAACGAGACGCTAAAGTGACCTATTCGACATCCAAAAATTATTAGAAACCAAATTTCAAGAATCTCATTTTGGGATGCATTCCACATCAATATAACACATTTTTAATCACTATAAAAATGATTCAAGGCATTGGAACTGAAAATAACACAAGCAATCATTTCAAACAAAACAGCCCCAGCATGTTTCTCAAAACTGCCAAGCTCTGCCTTTTGCTCAAAATGATCATTGAAACACTTTCAATAAATTCTGAGAAAATTACAGAGGTTAAAACATGTTCCCAACATGCTCCATGAATTTTTCCAGGATTTATTTCCCACAAAAACTCATTGAACCTCAGCAATCTATTCGAACCAGAATCTGTGTTCTCCAACACAGACATTCCCAACAGCACACAAGAAATTCGGAAATAAATAGTAAATCACCTTGAAAACAATTTTCCATCCACAGAGACATTCACAAACATCTTAGGGACATGTCGGTGAAAACCAATCCGAAAAACAATTTTTCTAGAATTTCTTTTCGAATTTACAAGCATACCTGTTTCAGAAACGTTCAACAAGACAGCATCCGAAACTTAGGGAATTAAATTAGCAAAACCATATCAATCGACATCGATAAATTTTTTTCTTTTATAGACACATTCAGCAACATCTTATGAGCATGTCTATGGCAGAAAATTTCGAAAACCCTAAGTCTATACTGATTTCGAAATTCACAGAAGCAGCATGCTACACAACTCAATTCACAAAGGAACTCCGACCTAGTTATCATTTCGACTGAATATACAACACAAGCGGCTCTGATACCACTGTAGGAAAATCCCGGGGTAGGCATCACATGCCCACGGTGCGGAATTTAAAATTTTGAGTCCCGGGACATTCCCAAAAGCCAGGATCCATGTGTATGTACAAACAATCAAACCATAACGACCAAAGGAGACCGTCTCTAACGGTATCCACGCAGAGGTCGAAAAACCTAACCGGGACAAACTCTTTTGACCCGGGAATAGCTAGACTAAAGAAAAGAGTGCTAGCTCTTACCTTAGCCTTGGAGAGCAAGTGAGATGATCTTGGTGGAGCCTTGGAGAAGTAGAGGCAATCTTGAGAGGATGAGAGGAAGAAGATGAAAACAAGATTTTCAAAGCTTAACTTTTAAGCTTTCGGTTCTTCCTTCTAAAACCCACGACCAAGCCTCCTTCCAATCCTTCTTCTATGTATATTTAACACTTAAGACACATATAAAAGCTTGGTGGAAGGCTATCCACGTAGATGACATGAAAAGTGCCTTAAAATGCTAAATCATCATTAAGTTTGACTTTTCAAACTTATTAACTTCTCCATTCTTATGGCTTCCACGAAAATCAACATATATTTATATAATTAATTAATTATTTACTTAATTAATTAATATATATAATTGCTGAAGTGGTCCAGTCAAGCCGGGTCGGTCCCTACGGTCTCTATCAGTCTCCGCCGTGTAAAAATCGCGGAAGCGGTTTCAAGAATGTCGATGTCGCGATCTCATCGGGACATATCCCAATCTCATCGGGATCTATTTAATCCTATTGCTCTCCAGATATCGGATCTCGTCTCAAACTATTTTCTGATTCTCCGAGTCATTCTTATCGTGTGACCCATTAGGTTCCGGTTATGTTGGCCACTTAGATTAACACTTAATCTGAGCAAGTCATGAGCGGTATCTAGCAACACATCATGACCCCAATCGACCGGAAAGTAATTGGTTTGACTAATGAAACCATATCACTAACCCTTCCATAGACAATTATCGTGCAATTCGTCCTTTCACCATGCTATACCCCACTTGGTTTGAGTATGGGCAATGTGTCAACTCTTACTAGACCGATCAGATCAAATCTAGTCCAAGTGTAATCAGTTCGCCCTAGGACTCATTACTATATATGTCCATGAAGACCATCTTCATGACATATGTATGCTCCGGCGCCAGAGACTTCAAAGTAATGATCCTGATAAGAGGCCATGGGTATCTCTTCTGCTATCACAAAAGTGGTGAATCCTCTATTGGCTACTCAATTAACTTCGAATACCTCAAGCTGTACCCAATCACCACCCTATGAGCGACTCTCGAAAGGCAACAAGGAATGGAATCAAAGTACGTAATCAAGACCAAGATATCCTCGAGTACCTCAAGTCTAAGGATACTTGCACCATTGCTATGATGAGATTATCACCGACATTTATATAGACATCCATGTGATGATCTCATAAAGAGTCATCCAATGTACTTACTACCACTAGTAAGCATCCACATGTCAAATCCAAATATCTCAATATTTACATTTTTCGAGATCCACCGCTTGATCCAATCAAGGAGTTTGACATGCTAGTCTATTCGGATTAACGATGTCCAGCCTCATTAATCCTATGACTAGGATAATTTAGATATCGACATAATTGCACATGATAGGAATCTCAATAGTATGATCACATCATAATTTCCTTCATGCTATGTCATGTATCAGGGACTTCATTAATTTGATTAAAGATCATTATCAATTCATAATAAAATGAATATCAAATAAATGAAATATGCCTTGCTTTATTTATTCATAAAGTCTGTACATGACTATGAACAAAATGCGCTAAAGGGGATTGTCTTTAGGGCACTACTCTAACAGGTCCCCATACATCTAAGTGAACAACCTCAAAAAGGATAGTGCTGTGATTAGTAGCAATAGAAAAAGGTAATCTGGTTTGTTTAGATTTTGCACAAACATTACCAGTAGGAGAATAATCAGAAGAAAAAGGAGTTTTATTGATGGCAGACAAATGTTTCATTACATTTAAAGAAGGATGACCTAATCTTTGATGCCATAGTGACCAAGAAATATATGTCACATTATTGATAGAACAAGGTATTACAAGTAAAGAGGATGGAAGAACAACATGAGACTTGATTAAAGGAAGATATTTTTGTATAGTTATAGAATAAAAAGAATCATGGTCAAGTATGTATAAATTGCCTTTAACCTTTCCAATAGCAAGAATGCGGATAGTCCTCTAGTCTTGTAAGACACAGTAGGTAAGAAAGAATATGAATATGACATAATTATATCTTGCTGAATCAATTCTTTCATTTCATGCTGAGTGACTATTGCATTAGGGCGTATAATAACATCTTCATCTCACGGAGTCTTTGCCATATTAGCCTTGTGTGCTTCAGGTTTAGGCAAAATGCATTTCTACTTCTGCCTTAGTTCTTGGTACCATTCAGGATAACCAATCAGCTTAAAACATGACTCCTTGGTATGACCTTCAGTCTTGCATTGTGAACAATATCTATCCCCTTTCTTCAGATTATCCTTCTTCTTAGATTGCTGATAGTTAGTAACCCCTACATTCTTGGTACAAGCATACAATGCAATGTTGTCTAAAGGCTCATTAACATACATATTAATCTGTAACTCTTTCTCCACATTAGAAATCATCAAGTAAACCTTGTCAAGATTAGGTAAAGGATCAAGAAGCATGATCTGGTTAGCAATATTACTATAACTATCATTTAATCCAAGCAAAAAATGAAGAATCATGTTAGATTCTTGAAACTCTTGTATTTTCTTGAAAGCACCACATTTACAGCCACATGAACATTGTGGTAAACGTAAAAAACACTTCAACTCATCCCAAAGTTTGGATAACTTTGTGAAATACATGGAAACAGAACTATTTCCTTGAGTAGTAGCATTAAGTTCTCTTTTGATCTGATAGCGCATAGGACCATTGGATTCACCAAATCTCCTTTCCAATCGATACCATAGATCTTTAGCAAATGTCGCATAAACAAAGGAATCATAGAGATCCTTTGAAATAGAACTCAAAATCCAGGAAATTACCAATGCATTATTGCCACACCAGTCCTCAAATCCATCAGATTCCTCAGCAGGTTGAGGAATTTTCCCAGTTATAAACCCTAACTTCCATTTAGCAGCTAAGGCAAGCTTAATAGATTTACACCACGTGCGATAGTTCGTTCCAATCAACAGAACAGACACTAAAGAAGTACCCAAATTATTAGACGTTGCAGTTGCCATAGAATACAAAGCTTGATTAGCTTTATCATTCATCATCGAAAACAAATCAGAAGAGCAGGAGAATCGCAAAGATAGAAAAAAGAATCAAAGATGAACAAGAGACAAAGAATCAACAATTGAACAGAGATTAGATCAGTTAACAATGGATCACCTTGAATGACCTTGTTCTTTTGGCTTTGATACCATGTAAAACTATAGAAGAAAGAAGAAGCTGACAAAGAAGATTATGGAGGAATTAATCTGTCTCTTTTTATTCCAGAAGAGTCGAAAGAATATTTATACAAAAAACAGAGCACCTAATGTGACAGAGCACCCAATGTGCATATAACAGCTGGAAAAACTAAAAAGCCAATTAAATAAATAAATTGTAACTATTTATATCTTATTAAGTTTCAACTTGCAACATGGTAAACGAAGATAGGGGCTAAAGCAAATCAGAAGTAAAAAAGTACAAAGGAAATATTGCAAAAGAAGATAGAGAATGATCGAGGCAATTGAAATAATTGCTGAGGGGGGTACTTAATAACCAAAGAACACTTAAAACTTCATTTGATGTACAAATTCATAGTCCTTAGCTAGACAGACCTAGCAATTTCTTAAATGGAGATGGAAGTTGGGTGTCGTTACATATATAGTCACTGAAGTGGCAACAAATATAGCTACAGCGTCTCAGCTGCAGATGGGGCAATCGACTAATCTATTTTCATTACACTCTGCCTAACTAATCTTCTCCTCATCACTTACTGTATCGGTTTAGAGCTTAAGACTACCATTGCAGTCAGAGCATAATACAAAACGTGTGTTGCCTGTAAGAACAGTGAGACATATTTAGTGCTATATCTTCCAACGGCTTCTTCAGTTTTCCTTGCTTGTGCAAGATGACAACTTCATCAGCTCCTCCCATGTCTTTTGTAGCACTCCACCCTCGCAAGACACGTACCCGACATCTTGAGTGATGCCCTAGTACGTACCCCGTAAGGGTGACATGCTAGAAAGGTCAAACTCTCAAAAACTCAGTACAAATTTTTTAAAACAAATTTCATACGTGTACAAGGAAATCAATAATCAATTCGGGCCCATTATTTTCTTTCATGACATGAAAATCATATTTATTATTATTACACTCAAGACCATTCTCATTTACAACCTTTCCACTTTGGAAAGTTATTACAGAACATAATATTCGAATACACAAGTTACAATAATTGCAGAAAACTCAATTTGATACAAAAATAAGAAAAATACAAATACAGACATCAACTGATCCCGACCTCTACCTCTTACTTAAATATAATGGCTATACTCCTGTTTGCCTAACGGGGTAATTCTTCTGAGCCTGAAAAATAATTGCAAATTTTGGGTGCGTTTTGCGAACTCAATGAGTGACCATCCTTGATGGCTCACTCAATCACAAAATACATACAGATCATGCAATCATTTAATTCACATCAATTCAACCATAATCATATAACATCATATATCATTTTGATCACTTATTTCACAATTCACATTCAGAGCAATCACGCAGTTCATTTTGTTCATTTGAAACATACATATCAATTTTATATGCAATGCATGTGAGACTCACTTTCATTTATTACTTTGTTGTGACCGAGTGCCTAATTGTCCCGTATCCATTGTAGATTCCAGGCTCATTGATAATTGTTTCATATCGGGCTCATTGATAACTGTCCCATAGCGGTCTCATTAATAACTGTCCCGTATATCAGGCTCATTTTACATAGTGAGCCTTTGGCTCTTATACATTTTATGAGCTTTAGGCCCTTTTTCACATGCTGAGCATTAAGCTCTTTTTCTATGGCTACTTCGGTTACAACTGCCTTTATCTTTCATGCATTCATATAACGAAATGCATTAATCATATATGATCAAATTTTCACTTTCACTTATCATCAGACCTTAGTCCAACATTCAACATTAAAGTTGAGAATCACTTTTCTTTTATATGCGGACGTTTAACAATCAAATCATGTATCACTTATTTCATCAAATTGACATACAAGTAGCACTTCGATATCTTTACATTTAGCAAACTCCTCGGACATTTACTGTTCGGAATCAAAACAATCAAATTCACATCTCATTTATATTCATAAAATTCGTAATATAACCAAAGAAAAAATAAAGTAAGACCATCTAGGTCTACTCACAGTACGCTTCAGAATAGCACTAGTTTTAATGATCTGAAAATTTTTGAATGCAGGCGTTTATCCTACACATAAAAATTATACAATACACACAATGCACACACACATTAATATTTGCACAATTATAAGCATTCATTTATGCACTCGTGTGTATATGAAATATGTACAATACATGTTCATGACAATCCTGGTTATCGCTCTATCATTCACACCACGTAAACATTTGTATTCCCAAAATAATATAAGTACCATTTATACTTATGGTTTATTCCTCAATAAAATCATTAGAATCTAATTTTATAGCCTAACGAATCATTTCAGATTTTTCTCCAAACACTAACTTTTGGGTATATCGTTCTTGATCATTTAGACAATGAAAATGAAGAAATTTGGGAACACTTTCTCTTTGAAAATTTTCCTTCTATCTCATAAGTTTCTAATAACACTAAAATCATTCAATTTGGTTCAGTAGTGTGAAAGTTATACTCCAAATATTTTCAGACTACTTTTATTTTGAGATAGTGCCCTATACTAAAAATTCACACAAAAATTGAAATTTTTAGAGTCCGATTCAGAATTTTATTTCTTCATATAAGTTGTAGATTTATGTTTTTAGTTTACTCCAAATCAAGAATCAACCCATTTAGATAACTATAGAAAATTATATGCTCAAAATACTAAAACATGTTCAGTGTAGAGAAAAGTTCACCGCGGCGAACTCACAAAAGTTTGCCGTGGTGAACTCCTCCAGAGAGGAATTCTCGTGAAATTTTTACAAGTTCACTGCGGCAAAACCTAGAGTTGGCCGCGGTAAACTTTAACCAAAAGAAATCCTAGCTAACCTTCAAGTTCGCTGTGGTGAAGCAAGGAGTTTTTGCCACGGTGAATTTCACAGATGCATACCCAGTTTTTTCCAACTTCAGGTCAGATTTTGGGACTCTTCTAGAGAGAATTTGAATTCAACTTCTTCATGAAAAATGTAGCTATATGTCTCTAGTTTAATTCAAATTAAGAATAATCTCATTTGGATAACTAGAAAAAAATTTATAACTAAATTATTGAAGTATACTTAGGGAACATTTTTCCTGCTACATTTTCCATATTTCTAGCTCTTTACTTATCACACTCAACACCAAATGCCTAATCTATCACTTCTAGCTCGCTTATTCATCATTTACACATTATTCTAACTCCGTTTCAACTCAATATCATCCATAAAACAACTCCTAATCTATTATGTAGCATTTACGTGAAACAAAACATCAATATGTATACATTCATTTCTTCACCAATGTTCTAGCATATACTCAACTCCTTTGTCATGATCATTTACCATTGAACTATCATCATATATGCTTCATTTAACTAAACCCATAACATTTAACAAGCTACTTACTTGATTTAGCTTCCAAATCTTCAAATCACTGTGAAACCCTAGCTCCTCCAACATTCACAATCTTCACCTTTTTAAGGTGGAATATGTTGGGTCTTTTAGCAACAAGAAGAAGGAGACAATGAATCTTGAAGAAGCAAGGTGAGACAGTTGAACAAACATCAACATGAGAGGGTAAGGGTAGGATGTCGTGAGTGAAGAAGAAAGTAAATGAAGAAGATGAAGAAATGAAGCTAACGAAAATAAGAGGCAACAACAAGTGAAGGATAAGAGTAAAGTTCAACTCTAATGCTTGGAAAAGGATAGTGGCATAGATGGAGAAGAAGAAAAGAGAAAGATGAAAAATGAAGAAGATGAAGAAATATGGCATATGTCGTGAATGGCTAAGTGAAAAACCCAAAATATGATCTTTCATTTAACAAATTTGTGACTTAAACATGTGGTGTGGCAAGTGACACTTGTCATTTGCCACATGTCACTCTCTCAAGGTATCTTCCTGGTCTTTTATTAACTAGTCCATTTATCTCCAATTTTTAACCCATTTTCTCCAAATTTTTCAATGACATAACTAATTAAATCTTGATATCACATATAAAAATTTTCATTATCATTTGACTCTTATTTCTACTACCATTTAACAATCGCTCTGCCACTTGGCAATTTTCCTAGTCCCAACATACCTTGAAATTTCAGAAATGTTCCCACAAATTATAATCAATAATTTTAATCTCTAAATCAATTTTTCAATACAATCAAACCACAATTTCCAATAAAATCACATTTACAATCAATTATACCCGAAAATGTCAATGAATGCATGTACAGTCATTTTTATAAGCAAAATTTACTATTCATGTGTGTGCGTACGCTACATTAAGCATGAGCATGAAATGAACTTTCTTCTAATCTCTCATTGCTATTTTCTCCATTACCAAAATCTAGAGCTTCAACCCTTAGTATGGGAGCAGGATGTTACATTTCTCCCCCTTAATAAATTTCGTCCTCGAAATTATTATCTGAATGATCAATAAGGTAGGGGTATTGTTTCCTCATATGCTCCACCATTTTTCATATAACCCCATTACTTGAATGCTTTCATCCAAATGACCACAGTCGATAGATTTACTAGGTCTTTCAATCACTTATTTTGTCACTCACTATCTTAAGTAGTTCCTTAGTATCTCAGATTATTCAAAATTTTCACTTTGTAAGTCGACAATACATCTTTTTCAGATCATATCATTATTTCTTAGCATATTCACATATCACATATTACGAATCTAAGACATCCTTTTATCGATAACACTAACTCATAATATTTTTGTATAGATCAATTCATATCGGGCTTAGTTTATCCTTTTTCCTTATTTGAGCACACCTTACCAAGATGGTACTCTTAGAAACAATTCATCTTTCCTTTAATAATTCACATCACTTCAATGTTAATACACTCCATTCTTATGTCTATTTCACTATATTCCATAACTTCGATGTTGACCCATCAAATTCATTCATCTTTCATAAGTCACTTAATTTCTATTACATATTCATTTCACAAACTAATAGTATCTTGAATTTATTCTAGCCTTTTACCATTTTTAGGCCCTTTTCATTTCAATGTAAGGACGAACGTCTCTTTTTGTTGTATAACACCTCATACAGTATTCTAACGATATCACTATGATAATGACTGATATGCTTAAATTCAATTAAAACCGTAAATTAACCTTATGATCCTATGAACTCTAAAATATAAGTTTTTAAGCATATCCCCAACAGTTAAGACTGTTTACAATTCAAACACGCGGTCACTTGTTTTTACATCCTTAGCAATTAAATACTATTTTAACGCATTCCTACTAGGATGTTTAGCTTAGGTTATCATTTGCTTTCTTTAGTAATCTCTTTGTTTAATCATCTTTATCGGGTACACATCTTTTTTGATTCAGTCACCAAATATCATTTTCCAATTCAAACTCAAATTTGGATTCATTTTTGATTCCTCAATAAGATCCACAATTTCTGAATTCTCAATTTGGTCTTTGCTAATCTTTTAATGTGAAATCGATCTTAAATTCAATAGCTAAGAGTACTTTGATTTGTCCAAAATTCATCTCACCATTCTATGCTCTTTATTACATTAGATTTGGTAACCTCGATATCTGAATTTATGTTACACCGCTGTTGAATTTTTTGTTCAATGCATCAAATTACAACACTAGCTTTACTGGGAAATACTCATTTGCTTAATCAACATCTTTCAGTAACTCTATTCATTGTCTCAACCTTATATTCAGTTCTTTCAAACTCCATACTTACCTCAAACTTTAATGATCTGTATATTCATATATAGACCCAAAATGTTTCACTGTATATATAATGTCTCCAAACTTTCAAAGTAATCACTGTTGTAGCAAGTTCTAAATCATGTATCAAATAGTCAACTTATGAGACTTAATTGTCTCAATGCATACAAAATCACTTTATTATGCTGCATTGGATTTCATTCTAATCTCTAGTGTGAAACCTTATTATATACCACATAATCTCCAATTCCAAATGATATTATTAACATCGGTGTTATAATTCCTCAAAACTCTTTTTTACATTTATCACTGATACGATTTACACGTTTTCCCTCAAACATTTTTGTTAAGGGTTAAGATTAGTAAGAATCTCTTAACAATTTCTAGTAGTATCCCATATACAACTAGTTCAAGAAAACTCTAGATCTCATATACATTCCCCTAAGCTTCTTGCTTCTTCATTGCCTCTATGTTCCTTGGGTCTCCCAATATGCCATGTTCAGGTACTATAAGATCCAACATTTTATTTGATCAAACTAAAATTCTCTCTTATTGAACTTAACCTATAATTATTTCTACCTTCATGATATGTAAGATTTATCCTCAAGTTTCACAAATATGTTGTTTGCTTTTCGAATACACTCGATATATCATTTATAATCATAGTCACTAATTGATCCAGTTTTACTTGGATCACTTTAATTTTCAATATCATTATACTGTCGGGGGCATTGTTAACTCCAATGGATATAACCCAAAACTCCTTTTGCCCATGATTTGTTCTCGTAATTCTTTAAGAATCTAATTCCTCGATGAAGTAGAATTATCTCATGTTATTTTCGGTTTCCCAATTGACTTCTTTTCTCGAATGACTTTCTCAATTCATTTGATTTTCTCTTATTTTCATATGGATTTGTTCTAATGCCTACTCATTCATTCTATTTTCTCCACAAATTTCAATTTAATTGCAATATTAACTTCCTGTATTGGTAACACGTTCATCAGAATTGTTTTGTATCTCTTATACTTAATGTCACCTCAAATTCAATAATCCATTTACTTAGTTCGATACTTTACATCAACAAAAATGCAACACTCTCAGTAGCATATTATACATCGTATCCTTGAGTCTTCGTTAAGATTAGGACTCCAATATTCACTTTTGATTCATTACATATTCATTTCTAATTTGTTCTTTCATTAATCATTCTTAAAGTAAACTATCTGGTTTGCATAACCTAATTTGGTGAAATTCTTCTTTGAAAGAAGATTTCTTGTTACTATCATCTATACTGTTCATGTAACCTTTATCAATTCACTGTTATCATCATTGCTGATCAGACATTCTTAGTAACCTCAAGGGGATTAATTTTTTTCATAACTTATATGATAAGAATATCCTTTCTGATAAGGCTCAGTAAAGCATTAAGCAATTCATTCACTCTAATACCTTGGTATATATTACCAAGATCATTCCATCTTTTCCAGGGATGTCTTTTTAAGAAAATTCACCAATTAATAACTTATATTGAGGGTACCTTAATCTCATTTGATTGAGGACAACAATTCTTCTTTTGAATCTTTCCTTGATCATGGGAACTGTGCCATGATCGTGCCCTTCTTCTTTTTCACAAAATTCATCACCCAAAGTAACAGCATTAATAACCTCAATCTATCATCTATTGATCACTATTAGCACTTTCATGTATTACTCTAATTCATCTTAGACTTTGAACTATGGGAACTACGACTAACAATATTCAACAAGTCTTAGATTGCTTCCTATATTATTCCACACATATAATACATATGTGCCCAATATTCTCACTTGTTATAATAATCCCATTATCAAATATGTACTCATAATAACAAACTAACTTAACTTTAGGGCTTTCGCTTACCTCTTTCTCATTCTTGCATAAAATCTTATCTTATATGCATTTCTAACTTTCTCCTTACTACACATCATGTATCTCTTGTAAAGTCAATTATGTCTATTTCTTTTCCCATATGTCTATCCTCAATTAAGTCAGAATTACTGATGCATAATCATTATAAAATTCTGGTCTCAATTCCCCGAATATCTTCTTATACTGAATTATAAACTCTTGTCACGATAAGCACATAACCATTTTGGTTCCAAATTCATCCTCTTATGATCATAACAAATTTATGCTTTCATTACATTCTGCTTGTACACTTTAATCTCCTCATTTCTACTCATATCCCTATTTTCCTCAAACAATTTATGACAATACATTCACATTTATATCACATTTGGGGATATGTCACCACAGTATAATCTTGGTGTCATATTCAATAATACATCCACCAATACAAATGTAGTGAATCTCTATTTATCATATCAAACCATATATTATTTCTCATTTCTAGATATCCACAACTTTCATTTTCTCACATTATGACATATTCACTTTTGTTACCATTTCTATCAGCTTAAGCACTTAACACATGCTCGTGCATGTGACTCATACTCATGCGACTCAGACTAGAGATCAGTTGCTACTATCTGCTATGATATGTGTAAAATGCATGTAACTTGACACATATTTCAGAAAATGCCCATAAAAGATACTAATTCTGGGCTCTGATACCACATTGTAGTACCCTACCCTCACACGACACGTACCCGACATCCTGAGTTATGCCCGAGTACGTACCCCACAAAGGTGGCATGCTAGAACGGTCAAACTCTCAAAAACTTAGTACAAAATTTTTTGAAACAATTTTCATATGCGTACACAGAAATTAGTAATCAATTCAGCCCATTCTTTTCTTTCATGACATGAAAATCATATTTATTATTATTACACTCAAGATCATTCTCATTTACAACCTTTCCACTTTAGAAAGTTATTACAAAATAGAATATTCAAATGCACAAGTTACAATAATTGCGGAAGACTCAATTTGATACAAAAATAAGAAAAATACAAATGCAGAGGTCAACTGATCCCGACCTTTACCTCTTACTTGAATGCAATGGCTATACTCTCGTTTGCTTAACGGGGTAATTCTTCTGAGCCTAAAAAATAATTGCAAATTTTGGGTGAGTTTTGCGAACTCAGTGAGTGACCATCCTTGATGGCTCACTCAATCACAAAACACATACAGATCATGCAATCACTTAATTCACATCATTTCAATCATAATCACATAGCATCACGTATCATTTTGATCACTTATTTCACAATTCACATTCAAAGCAATCACGCAATTCATTTTGTTCATTTGAAATATACATATCAATTTTATATGCAATGCACGTGAGACTCACTTTCATTTATTACTTTGTTGTAACTGAGTGCCTAACTGTCCCCTATCTATTGTGGATGCCGGGCTCATTGATAACTGTCCCATATCGCGGTCATTGATAACTGTCCTGTATCTATTGTGGATACTGGGCTCATTTTACATAGTGAGCCTTTGGCTCTTATAAATTTATGAGCTTTAGGCTCTTTTTCACATGCTGAGCATTAAGCTCTTTTTCCATGGCTACTTCGGTCACAACTGCCTTTATCTTTCATGCATTCATACAACGAAATGCATTAATCATATGCGATCAATTTTTCACTTTTACTTATCATCAGACCTTAGTCCGACATTCAGCATTAAAGTTGAGAATTACTTTTCTTTCATATGCGGATGTTTAACAATCAAATCATGTATCACTTATTTCATCAAATTGACATACAAGTAGCACTTCGATATCTTTACATTTAGCAAACTCCTCGAACATTTATTGTCCGGAATCAAAACAATCAAATTCACATCTCATTTATATTCACAAAATTCGTAATATAACCAAACAAAAAATAAAGTAAGACCATCTAGGTCTACTCATAGTACGCTTCAAAATAGCACTAGTTTCAATGATCTGGAAATATTTGAATGCAGACGTTTATCCTACACATAAAAATTATGCAATACACACAATGCACACACACATTAATATTTTCACAATTATAAGCATTCATTTATGCACTCATGTGTATATAAAATATATACAATGCATGTTCATGACAATCCCAGGTATCGCTCTATCATTCACATCACGTAAACATTCGTATTCCCAAACTGATATAAGTACCATTTATACTTATGGTTTGTTTTTGAATAAAATCATTAGAATCTAATTTCATAGCCCAATGAATCATTTCAAATTTTTCTCCGAACACTAACTTTATGATATATCATTCTTGATCATTTAGACAATAAAAATGAAGTAATTTGGGAACACTTTCTTTTGAAAATTTTCCTTCCATCTCATAAGTTTCTAATGACACCAAAATCATTCAATTTGGTTTAGTAGTGTGAAAGTTATACTCCAAATATTTTTAGAGTACTTTTATTCTGGGACAGTGTCGTATACTCAAATTTCACACAAAAATTGAAATTCTTAGAGTCTGATTAAGAATTTTATTTCTTCAGATAATTTGTATCCCTATGTCTCTAATGTACTCCAAATTAATAATCAGTCAATTTGGATAGCTATAGAAAAAGATATGCTCAAAATAATGAAACATGTTCAGTGTAGAGAAAAGTTTGCCGCGGCGAACTCATAGAAGTTCTCCACGACGAACTCCTAAAGAGAAGAATTCTCGTAAAATTTTCACAAGTTCACTGCTGTGAAACTTAGAGTTGGTCGTAGCAAACTTCAGCCAAAAGAAATCCTAGCTAATAGCAGTGAAGCAAGGAATTTTTTCCACGACGAACTTTCACAGATGCATACCCAGTTTTTCCAACTTCAGGTCAGATTTTAGGGCTCTTTTAGATGGAATTTGAATTTGACTTCTTCATGAAAAATGTAGCTATACATCTCTAGTTTAATCCAAATTAAGAATAATCTCATTTGGATAACTAGAGAAAAAGTTACAACTAAAATATTGAAGCATACTTAGTGAACATTTTCCTGTTACATTTTTTTCAGATTTCTAGCTCTTTACTTATCACTCAACACCAAATGCCTAATCTATCACTTCTAGCTCACTTATTTATCATTTAATAAAACAACTCCTAATCTATTATTTAGCATTTATGTGAAACAAAACATCAATATGTATACATTCATTTCTTCACCAACGTTCTAGCATATACTCAACTCCTTTGTCTTGATCATTTACCACTGAACTATCATCATATATGCTTCATTTAACCAAACTCATAACATTTAACAAGCTACTTACTTGATTTAGCTTCTAAATCTTCAAATCACCGTGAAACCCTAGCTCCTCCAACATACACTATCTTCACCTTTTTAAGGTGGAATATGTTGGGTCTTTTAGCAACAAGAAGAAGGAGACAATGAATCTTGAAGAAGCAAGGTGAAAGAGTTGAACAAACATCAACATAAGAGGGTAAGGGTAGGATGTCGTGAGTGAAGAAGAAAGTAAATGAAGAAGATGAAGAAATGAAGCTAACGAAAATAAGAGGCAATAGCAAGCGAAGGATAAGAGCAAAGTTCAACACGAATGCTTGGAAGAGGAGAGTGGCGTAGATGCAGAAGAAGAAGAGAGAAAGATGAAAAATGAAGAAGATGAAGAAATGTGGCATATATCGTGAATGGCCAAGTGAAAGACCCAAAATATAGTCTTTCATTTAACTAATTTGTGACTAAAACATGTGGTGTGGCAAGTGACAACATATCACTCTCTCAAGGTCTCTTCTTGGTCTTTTATTAACTAGTCCATTTATCTCTAATTTTTAACCCTTTTTTGTCCCAATTTTTCAATGACATAAGTTATTAAATCTTGATGTCACTTATAAAAATTTTCATTTTCATTTGACTCTTATTTCTACTACCATTTAACAATCGTTTTGCCACTTGACAGTTTTCCTAATCTCAAAATACCCTGAAATTTTAGAAATGTTCCAAAAAATTCCAAAAATCCTAATCAATAATTATAATCTCCAAATCAAATTTTCAATACAATCAAACCACAATTTTCAATAAAATCACATTTACAATCAATTATACCTAGAAATTTCAATGAATGCACAGTCATTTTTATATGCAAAATTTACTATTTATGTGCGTGCGTATGCTACATTAAGCATGAGCATGAAATGCATTTTCTTCTAATCTCTCATTGCTATTTTCTCCATTACCGAAATCTAGAGCTCCAACCTTTGGTATGGGAACGAGATGTTACATCTCTTCCCCTGAAAAGCTTTGGAGGAACTGCCTCAACTCGCACAGTTGCAATATCACTATATCAATCCTTTAAAGTCTCAAGATCGCGATTCATGCACGAAGTCAGAACCTCCTGCTACCGGCGTGAGGGCATATCGGTAATTTGGATGAGTGAGCAGTGAGTGCATTCATAATTGAATTGCACGATAGTGATTCTCGCATCGATGACATGAGTTAATTGCACATGCATATATATAGTGACATGCATTCATGATTATTCCAAAGATTTAATTGTGTCATGAGTTGCTTTGTGAATTGTGAGAAATTGTGAAGAGTGATTTATCGAGAATTGAGGAATGGATTTATTAAGGACTGAGAAATAATTTGAAGTGAGTAGTTGAATTAATTAAATTGAGATTTGAGTATAGAATCTAGTGTCTTATATTTTTGAGAAATTTTGAAACTTTTTCTGGAATTTTAGAGATATGTGATCGGACCTAATATGGACCTAGAGGCGATAATTGTGAATTCGGCCCAAAGTGAGTGACTAATGGTTTGAAAAATTAGATCTGTGAGTTTGAAAAATTTTGTGATGAGTCAGTGAAATTAGAGATTGAAATTAAGTGATTTAAGGACTGATAGATTTTGAGTCTCAGTTGAAATCAGCCCTGAGTATATATATATATAAGAGGTTTGGGAGTTAGGATTGAAGAACCTTTTCCTTTTTCCCTTCTCCTTCGCCGTTGTCGATCGTGAGCTTCCTCCTGAGATTTCGTGAGTTTCTCTTTATTGGAGTGAAAAGTTGTAGAGCTTGGTGAAGTTGTTTATGGTCGAGGATCGAGAGTCGATTCGAGAGGGATTGAAGCTTGGAGGTTTTGGACGCTGCGATTTTCTAGGGTTTCGATCGATCGTTGTTTTGGTAAGTTTTATTGTGATTAATGTTGTTATTTGTGTTGATTGTTGCATTTATGGTTATTAATGAGTTAGTAGAGTAGTTGAATGGGTTTAAATGAGGTTTGAGGGTGTATTAATGGCGGAAATGCGAATTGGGGAGACAAACCAGTCGCACGGTCGCGACGAATAAAATTAAATAATTAATATTTGCATGAGACGTCATGACGAGCAAGGGGGCTTAGACGCCATGACGTGTAATCCATAGACGTCATGGCGAATAAGCGAAATTCCACGCCGCTGACGAAGGCGAGGTGACGCCGCGCAAAGGCGTGAAAAAATGGTTTTGCGCCGCGGCGAAGGATGTGAGGTCGCGGCGAGGAAGTGAAATTGTGATGAGCTAGATTGGTTTTTATGATATATCTTTTATTGTAGACCTCCAATTGAGATGATTTTTGAATCGTTGTGAACTAGAGAAAGAGGTCTACAAGTGTGACAAAGAAATGAGAGTTGAATTATTCTAGAGATCATGAATTATCGAAAGTGAATCAAATCTAGTATCAAATGTGACCTAAGTGTTATAATGTGACAATTAGAGTTTCAAGTGAGGACTTCATGAGTGAGATAGGCCTAGTGAATATTGAATTGCGGTTGTGAAGTGAGAGATAGTGAGATTGGATTTGAGAGTCGAATCATGATCATGCATCATATCATTTCAAATTGAGACATGCATTAGTGAATTCAGTAAATTGAGTATATAGTGATGAGAAATTAATTGTGTTGTTATAGAGGCGCCGTTGGATCGTCGGACCACGGACATTCTTTGGGACTTCAGCAAGAGTTCGGAAGTTACTGGTGTCAAGAACCTAGTTTGTTCCTCGACTTTTAAGTGATTACACGTTGTGAATATGTGTAAATTAAGTGTAAAAGTGAGTGTTATAAATGCGAAGTGAATGAGCTAAATGCGATAGATATTAGTGATTGTGTGAATGTGAATAAGTGCTCTGAGTATGTTGAGTGTAATAAGATGAGATACATGTGAAATGTGTTACAAATGTGAATACTTGTGATAGTGAACCAGAGTATAGTGATATGAGCAAGTGTATGACTGTGACAAGAGAGTGAAGTGATATATTGTTAGTGCATGCCTAGCATGATAATAAGCGGTAAAATTTATAGTTGGACTAGAGCACAAATGATTCGTAGCTTTGAGCTCAATTATCGATGAGAGGGTCTAGGGCAAAAGCAGAGTGTATACCCGAGGGCTCTCCTACTTGCCTAAATTGTGATTATTGTGAAAAGGAAATAGTGCATACCCAGAGGGCTCTCCTATTCCTAAAGTGAGTGGGCGTTGGTGCATACCCCGAGGCTCTCCTACTTGCCAAAATTGTGAATATCGACGCCTCCACAACAACGTCATAAAAGAGAATTTGCATACTTATGCATTTGATTGTGCAAAGGTGATTGAGAATGCGAGAGATATGTGATATTGTGATTTGTGCACCGACATGTTTGAGTAGTGACATAGTGTTAATGTGTAAACCGTAAAGTGTTGATAGTGTTATAAATTGTGTTAAAATATATATATATCTATGAGATATATTATGTGTATCTGCATGTGTTGGGTAAACCATCGATGATGGTTTCTCACTGAGTTCGCAAACTCACTAACATTGCAATATATTTTTCAGGACAGCGTTAGTAGGACTCTAGCTCCCGTGATAGACGTTTCTGCAGTGAGCGTTCGAGATCAAGTGCAGCGATGGATCGCAGGTTGGTCAGCTGGGGTGACTTCTTTTGGGACATTATTTTGGGATGACCTAGTATAGATGTTTTTATCGGTTTCCCTTTTGAGATATCAGATTGACCGTAGGGACTGATAGATGTGTCTATATTTTGGATTGATTTATGAAATGAAAAATTATTATTATGGTTTTAAATTTCAGTGAATTCCATGATGTTGTTTATTTATATTGATGCCATGCGAGTGTTTAGTGATCGTAGCACTTCCTTAGCGTGAGATATACGTCGGAACGACCCATGGGCGTCCCGGTGTGTACCCTACGGTGAGGGGGCGCTACATTAGGTGGTATCAGAGCATGGTTTGACATCTTTTGGGCATAATGTCTTTTAGGCCTGAATATCAGTGCGAAAAGCGGTAATTGATCAGAATTGTGATTTTATTGTAGGTCATCCGTTCTTGGGGATCAAGTGGATCAACCAGCTGACCTAGGATCCGTGGGAGCTAGTAGAGAGTCCCCTATGCCTCGTTCTGATGAGTTGCCTCCCTGAGTTCTTAGAGACGGAGAGGAGGTTTGATAAAGCTGCGTGGCGGAGCGGTCGACTTTTATGGCAAGATCGACTCGCAGAGGTCGAGGATGGCTAGAGAGGACTGAGAGAGTCCTAGACCAGATGGGCTGTGATTCAGAGGAGCGATTTGATTATGCTGTGTCGTTGCTTCAGGGTCCAACTTACCGATGGTGGAAGACTGTTCCGGGCAGTTCTTCCAGGCCCTGCTTGTTGACTTGGGATGATTTCCTGCGGGCGTTCAGAGACAATTTCATGCCCAAGGATTATCTAGAGATGAAGATGCATGAATTTCTTGAGCTGAGACAGGGGCAGATGTCAGTGACTGAGTATGAGGTGCAGTTCAACGAGCTAGTGGGTTATGCTCCTTCTTTGAGTGCTTTAGAGTCTGACAGATGTCGGAGATTAGAGGGCGGACTCAGGTAAGAGATCCATATCCGGTTGGCCCGATCGGACATGGGCAGTTTTACTGAGTTGAGAGCAATTCTTTGTGAGGATAGAGCGATTCGAGACAGAGCAGAGCTGAGTCTGGTCAGGGCCCCAGTGACAAGAGATCGAGTAGCGCTGTCGAGGCGGAGAGTAGGAGTAGCGCTGAGCCAGGACTTTTAGTCGTCGTCTGGCGGAGGCAAAGGCGATCCAGATTGGACAGAGGCGATTTGCAGCAGCTAGTGGCGGTCGCAAAGAAGCGTGAGGTTGGGACAACAGATCCTGTTGTGTGAGTTCTGCGAGAGGAGGCATAGCGGAGAGTGCTGGAGGGCTACTGGAGCTTGTCTCAAGTGTGGTTCGATGGACCACCAGCTTCGAGAGTGTCCCTTCACTGTAGAGGCCCAGTCTGCGATGACGGTAACTGGCAAGGCGATCACAAAGGCTGCAGAGCCGTGGGGGTGGATCGAGGTTGAGGCCGAGGCGAAGGTCGAGGCCGAGCAGAGGGATCGATGATGAGATCCGAGGGTCGAGTAGCGGCGCCGATCCTGTGCCAAAGTCTATGCTATGACTCGGCGGAGGCGCAGAGTCTCCAGATGTCGTTCTTGGGTATGCTTCTAATTTATGGTTTTGAAGCATATGCATTGATGGATCTGGATCCACTCATTCATTCATTGCACCGATATGGCATGTAGAATCGCATTATGATAGAGAGATTGCGGTGTGGGCTAGAGGTGAGTACACCTCTAGGTAGTCTGACAAATGTTGGGAGAGGTCCGCAAGGATGTGTGATAGTGATTAATCGCAGAGTTGAAAGTGATCTCGTAAGGCTATCTTTGAGAGAGATTGATGTGATTCTAGGGATGGATCGCCATCGCCCATAAGGCGGTGATGGATTGCTATACCAAGGAGGTTGTGTTAGAATCTCCGGTCACCGAGAGCATTTTTGAGGTATTAGTCAGCAAATGCCGGTAGGATGATATCCTTTCTGAGTGCCTTGAGATTGATGCAGGGAGGATGTGAGGCCTATTTGGCTCACGTAGTGGATTCCCGAGTTGAGCAGAGGTTAGAGGATATTCCCGTGATTAGGGAATTTTCGGATGTGTTCCCCGATGAGTTACCGGGTTTGCCGCCGGATCGGGAGATAGAGTTTGGGATAGTCCTCGTTCCAAGTACCGCTCCTATATCTATTCCTCCATATAGGATGGCACCGGTGGAACTGAAGGAGCTTAAGGCTCAGTTGCAGGAGTTGTTAGATAAGAGGTTTGTTAGACCCAGTGTTTCGCCGTGGGGAGCTCCAGTGTTATTTGTGAAGAAGAAGGATGGGACATTGAGGTTGTGTATCGATTATAGGCGATTTTAATCGGTCCTTGTCAAGAATAAGTACCCACTGCCTAGAATCGATGATCTATTTGATCGATTGCGTAGGAGCTCGAGTGTTTACTAAGTTGGACTTGAGATCAGGATATTATCAGTTGAGGATAGCGAGAGGCCGATGTGCCCAAGAGTGCGTTCGAGGAGGCGGTATGGGCATTTGAGTTCTTAGTGATGCCGTTTGGGTTGACCAATGCCCCGGCAACTTTTATGGCCTTGATGAATAAGGTATTTCAGCCCTACTGGATCGGTTTGTGATAGTGTTCATTGATGATATTCTAGTGTACTCGAGAGTAGGCGTGATCATCGCAAGCATCCGAGGATTGTATTGCAGATCATGAGAGAGAGGCAGTTGTTTGCCAAGTTCACGAAATGTGAATTCTGGCTTGATGAGGTAGTGTTTCTAGGGCATATTGTGTCTGGTGAGGGTATCCGGTGGATCCTCACAAGATTGAGGCAGTGAGGAGTTGGCAGGTTCCGAGGAACGTGTCAGAGTTGCATAGTTTCCTCAAACTAGTAGGATATTACCGGAGGTTTGTCGAGGGGTTTTCAGTGATCTCAACCCCTTTGACAAAACTTCTGAGGAAGAGTGTAGTTTTCCGATAGACAGATGAGTGTCAGAGGAGCTTTGAGGAGCTCAGGCAGCGTTTGACTACGGCGCCAGTGTTGGTTTTGTCGTCAGGGTCCGGAGGATTTGTAGTGTTCTGTGATGCTTCGCAGCAGGGTTTAGGTTGTGTGTTGATGCAGCATGGGAGAGTGATAGCGTATGCCTCGAGACGATTGAGGTCTCATGAGAGGAATTATCCAAAGGCATGATTTAGAGTTGGGCTGCGATAGTGTTTGCTCTAAAGATCCGGAGACATTATTTGTATGGGAGACGCCCATCTTCACTGATCATAAGAGTTTGCGGTATTTGCTAAGTCAGCGAGAGTTGAATGTGAGGCAGAGGAGATGGATTGAGTTGTTGAAGGATTATGACTGCACGATTGAGTATCATCCAGGGAAGGCCAATGTAGTGGCGTATCGTTGAGTAGGAGATCTCATATCGGTCGGCTTTGATTTGAGTTGAAGATTGCCCGTTTGATTCGGTTGAGGCGCTTAATGTGCGGATGGATTTGGCTCGGGATGGAGCCTTGATAACCACTCGAGATTGAGACCGATGTTGCATGATCGGATCCGGAGAGTTCGTGGATCGGGACCCAAATGTTAGTGAGATTGATGGATGAAAGTCGGATCGGTGTTGACTTCGAAGTTTGAGTTGAGAGATGTGACTCTTTCGATGGGTCGAGAGATTGTGTGCCTCGATGTGGATGAGCTAAGGACGAGATTTTAGAGGCGCACGTGGCCGCTTATGCGATTCACCCCGGTGTCACCAAGATGTATAATACTCTTAAGTTGCATTTGGTGGCGGGCATGAAGAGACAAGTGGCAGAGTTCGTTTCTCGGTGTTTGACGTGCCAGCAGGTTAAGGCTGAGCACCAGGCCCCAGTTGGGAGACTGCATCCGTTACCCATTCCGGAGTGGAAGTGGGAACGGATCACTATGGATTTTATCATGGGGTTGCCGAGGACGCCGAGACGATATGATGCGATCTGGGTCATAGTAGACCGATTGATCAAGTCGGCTCATTTCTTGCCAGTGCGAGAGAACAATACTCTCGATCAGTTGGCCCAGAAGTATGTGACAGAGATAGTGCGACTGCATGGGGTCCCAATGTCTATATGTCTGATAGGGATCCCAGATTTACTTCGAGGTTCAGGAGGAGCCTGCAGTCAGCGATGGGTTCGAAGTTGCATTTTAGATGCCGCTTCATCCTCGCATGTATGGGCAGAGAGAGGACTATCAAGACTGCTGAGGATATGCCGAGAGCTTCAGGTATTAGAGTTGAGAGGTGTGTGGGATCAATACTTGGCTCGATTGAGTTTCATACAATAATCGATGTCGAGCAAAGATTGGATGGCACCTATGAGGCCTTGTATAGCAGCATCGCGATCACCTCTTTATTGGGATGAAGAGGGAGTGAGGATGCTGAGGGTCCCGAGCTGATCCAGGATACAAATGGATAAAGTGAGAGTGATTGAGTCGCATTAAAGTGCTCGGGATAGACAGAAGAACTATGTGGATCAAGATCGGCGTGAGATAGAGTACATGCAGTGTAGGCGATAGAGTGTTCCTCAGTGTCACCTTGGAGAGGGTCTTTGAGATTTGGCCGTGGGGTAAGTTGAGTCCCGGTATATCGGTCCATATGAGATTACCGAGAGGATCGGACCGCTGGCTTATATCGAGATTGCCTAGTGAGATGTCCCATTGCATGATGTGTTTCATGTGAGTATGCTCGAGATACCGCCGGACTGACGATGTGATTAGGCGCCAAGAGATTGAGATAGCGAGTGATTTGAGTTATGTTGAGGAGCCGATCTGATTATCGATCGAGGGTCAAGGTTGAGGGCGGGGTGATTCCATTAGTGAAGGTCCTATGAAAAACCATTCTTCGTAGAGGAAGCAACTGGGAGACCGAGGAGCACGTGAGGAGGCAAGACCCTCATCTGCTCGACCGATCAGTATGTAAATTTTGGGACAAAATTTTATTTAGAGGAGAATTGTAACATCCCGCTACCGGATGTGAGGGCATATCGGTAATTTGGATGAGTGAGCGATGAGTGCATTCATAATTGAATTGCACGATAGTGATTCTGCATCGCTGACATGAGTTAATTGCATATACATATATATAGTGACATGCATTCATGATTATTCCAAGCATTTAATTGTGTCATGAGTTGCTTTGTGAATTGTGAGAAATGTGTGAAGAGTGATTTATCGAGAATTGAGGAATGGATTTATCGAGGGTGATAAATAATTTGAAGTGAGTAGTTGAATTAATTAAATTGAGATTTAAGTATAGAATCTAGTGTCTTATATTTTGAGAAATTTTGGGACTTTTTTGGAATTTTAGAGATATGTGATCGGACCTAATATGGACCTAGAGATCGATAAGCGTGAATTGGCCCAAAGTGAGTGACTAATGGTTTGAAAATTAGATCTGTGAGTTTGAGAAATTTTGTGATGAGTCGGTGAAATTAGAGATTGAAATTAAGTGATTTGAGGTGATAGATTTTGAGTCTCGGTTGAAATCATACGAGTATATATATATAAGAGGTTTGGGAGTTAGGGTTGAAGAACCTTTTCCTTTTTCCCTTCTCCTTCGCCGTTGTCGATCGTGAGCTTCCTCCTCGGAGATTTCGTGAGTTTTCTTTATTGTGAGTGAAAAAGTTGTAGAGAGCTTGGTGAAGTTGTTTATGGTCGAGGATCGAGAGTTGATTGAGAGAGGATTGAAGCTTGGAGGTTTTTGACGCTGCGATTTTCTAGGTTTTGATCGATCGTTGTTTTGGTAAGTTTTATTGTGATTAATGTTGTTATTTGTGTTGATTGTTGCATTTATGGTTATTAATGAGTTAGTAGAGTAGTTGAATGGGTTTAAATGAGGTTTGAGGGTGTATTAATGGCGGAAATGCGAATTGGGGGAGACGAACCAGTCGCACGTCGCGATTTAATAAAATTAAATAATTAATATTTGCATGAGACGTCATGACGAGCAAAAAGAAGCTTAGACGCCATGACGTAATCCATAGACGTCGCGGGCGAATAAGCGAAATTCCACGCGATTGAAGGCGAGGTGACGTCGTGCAAAGGCGTGAAAAAATGGTTTTCTTGCCATGCCGAAGGATGTGAGGTCGCGAGAGGAAGTGAAATGTGATGAGCTAGATTGGTTTTTATGATATATCTTTTATTGTAGACCTCAATTGAGATGATTTTGAATCGTTGTGAACTAGAGAAAGAGGTCTACAAGTGTGACAAGAATTGAGAGTTGAATTATTCTAGAGATCATGAATTATCGAAAGTGAATCAAATCTAGTATCAAATGTGACCTAAGTGTTATAATGTGACAATTAGAGTTTGAAGTGAGGACTTCATGAGTGAGATAGGCCAGAGAATAGTGAATTGCAACAGAAGTGAGAGATAGTGAGATTGGATTTGAGAGTCGAATCATGATCATGCATCATATCATTTCAAATTGAGACATGTGCATTAGTGAATTCATAAATTGGTATATAGTGATGAGAAATTAATTGTGTTGTTATAGAGGCGCTTGGATCGTCGGACCACGGACATTCTTTGGGACTTCAGCAAAGAGCTTCGGAAGTTACTGTGTCAAGAACCTAGTTGGTTCCTCGACTTTTAAGTGATTACATGTCTTTGTGAATATGTAAATTAAGTGTAAAAGTGAGTGTTATAAATGCGAAGTGAATGAGCTAAATGCGATAGATATTAGTGATTGGTGAATGTGAATAAGTGCTCGAGTATGTTGAGTGTAATAAGATGAGATACATGTGAAATGTGTTACAAATGTGAATACTTGTGATAGTGAACCGTAGTATAGTGATATGAGCAAGTGTATGATCGTGACAAGAGAGTGAAGTGATATATTGTTAGTGCATGCCTAGCATGATAATAAGCGGTAAAATTTCTGGTTGTGACTAGAGCACGATGATTTGAGCTTTGAACTCAATTATCGGTGAGAGGGTCTAGGGCAAAACGGCGATAGTGTATACCCGAGGGCTCTCCTACTTGCCTAAATTGTGATTATTGTGAAAAGGAAATAGTGCATACCGGAGGGCTCTCCTATTCCTAAAGTGAGTGGGCGGTGGTGCATACCCAGGCTCTCCTACTTGCCAAAATTGTGAATATTGACGCCTCCACAACAACGTCATAAAGAGAATTTGCATACTTATGCATTTGATTGCAAATGTGATTGAGAATGCGAGAGATATGTGATATTGTGATTTGTGCAATTGACATGTTTGAGTAATGACATAGTGTTAATGTAAACCTGTGTAAAGTGTTGATAGTGTTATAAATTGTGTTAAAATATATATATATCTATGAGATATATTATGTGTATCTGCATGTGTTGGGTAAACCATCGATGATGGTTTCTCACTGAGTTCGCAAACTCACCCAACATTGCAATGTATTTTCAGGACAGCGTTAGTAGGACTCTAGCTCCCGTGATAGATGTTTCGCGTGAGCGCTCGAGATCAAGTGCAGCGATGGATCGCAGGTTGGTCAGCTGGGGTGACTTCTTTTGGGACATTATTTTGGGATGACCTAGTATAGATGTTTTATCGGTTTCCTTTTTGAGATATCAGACAGGTGGTAGGGGGTGATAGATGTGTCTATATTTTGGATTGATTTATGAAATGAAAATTATTATTATGGTTTTAAATTTGTGAATTCCATGATGTTGTTTATTTATATTGATGCCATGCGAGTGTTTAGTGATCGTAGCACTTCCTTAGCGTGAGATATCGTCGAAGCCACCCACGGGCGCCGGTGTGTACCCTACGGTGGGGCGCCACATTAGGTGGTATCGAGCATGGTTTGACATCTTTGGGCATAATATCTTTTAGGCCCGAATATCGGTCTAAAAGGTAATTGATCGAATTGTGATTTTATTGTAGGTCATCCGTTCTTGGGGATCAAGTGGATCAACCAGCTGACCTAGGATCCGTGGGAGCTAGTAGAGAGTCCCCTATGCCTCGTTCTGATGAGTTGCCTCCCAGAGTTCCCGAGAGACGGGAGAGGAGGTTTGATAAACTGCGTAAGCAGGGAGCGGTCGACTTTTATGGCAGTATCGACCCTGCAGAGGCTGAGGGATGGCTAGAGAGGACTGAGAGAGTCCTAGACCAGATGGGCTGTGATTCAGAGGAGCGATTTGATTATGCTGTGTCGTTGCTTCAGGGTCCAGCTTACCGATGGTGGAAGACTGTTCCAGGCAGTTCTTCCAGGCCCTGCTTGTTGACTTGGGATGATTTCCTGCGGGCGTTCAGAGACAATTTCATGCCCAAGGATTATCTAGAGATGAAGATGCAGGAATTTCTTGAGCTGAGACAGGCAGATGTCAGTGACTGAGTATGAGGTGCAGTTCAACGAGCTAGTGGGTTATGCTCCTTCTTTGAGTGCTTTAGAGTCCGGCGGATGTCTGAGATTGTAGGCGGACTCGGTAAGAGATCCATACCGGTTGGGCCCGACGGACACGGGCGCTTTTATTGAGTTGAGAGCATTTCTTTGTGAGGATAGAGCGATTCGAGACAGAGCAGTAGCCGAAGTCTGGTCAGGGCCCCAGTGACAAGAGATCGAGTAGCAGTCAGGGCAGTGAGAGTAGGAGTAAGCGCCAGGCCAGGACTTTTAGGTCGTCTGGCGGAGGCAGGCAGTCCAGATTTGGACAGAGGGGCAGATTTGCCCAGGCTAGTGGCGGTCGCAGCAGTGCCAGAGGTTCGGGACAGCGTATCCCGTTGTGTGAGTTCTGCGAGAGGAGGCATAGCGGAGAGTGCTGGAGGGCTACTGGAGCTTGTCTCAAGTGTGGTTCGATGGACCACCAGCTCCGAGAGTGTCCCTTCACTGTAGAGGCCCAGTCTGCGATGACGGGTAATCGGGTGATCGATCATCCGCAGTCAGAGCCGTGGGGGTGGATCAGGTCTGAGGCCGAGGCAGAGGTCGAGGCCGAGCGAGAGGATCGATGATGAGATCCGAGGGTCGAGTAGCGGCGGCGATCCTGTGCCGTAGTCTATCTTATGACTTCGGCGGAGGCGCAGGAGTCTCCAGATGTCGTTGCGGGTATGCTTCTAATTTATGGTTTTGAAGCATATGCATTGATGGATCCTGGATCCACTCATTCATTCATTGCACCGCATATGGCATGTAGACTGCATTGTGATAGAGAGATTGCAGTGTGGGCTGGGGTGAGTACACCTCAGGTAGTACGACAGTGTTGGGAGAGGTCTGCAAGGATGTGTGATAGTGATTGATCAGGCAGAGTTGAGTGCAGATCTCATAGTGCTATCTTTGAGAGAGATTGATGTGATTACAGGATGGGTCGGCCATCGCCCATAAGGCGGTGATGGATTGCTATACCAAGGAGGTTGTGTTAGAATCTCCCGGTCGGTACCGAGAGCCGCCGAGGTATTAGTCAGCAAAGGCCGCCTAGGATGATATCCTTTCTGAGTGCCTTGAGATTGATGCAGGGAGGATGTGAGGCCTATTTGGCTCACGTAGTGGATTCCCGAGTTGAGCAGAGGTTAGAGGATATTCCCGTGATTAGGGAATTTTCGGATGTGTTCCCCGATGAGTTACCGGGTTTGCCGACGGATCGGGAGATAGAGTTTGGGATAGTCCTCGTTCCAAGTACCGCTCCTATATCTATTCCTCCATATAGGATGGCACCGGTGGAACCGAAGGAGCTTAAGGCTCAGTTACAGGAGTTGTTAGATAAGAGGTTTGTTAGACCCAATGTTTCCGTGGGGAGCTCCGGTGTTATTTGTGAAGAAGAAGGATGGGACATTGAGGTTGTGTATCGATTATAGGCGACTTAATGGGTCTTGTCAAGAATAAGTACCCACCCTAGAATCGATGATCTATTTGATCGACCGTAGAGGAGCTCGAGTGTTTACTAAGTTGGACTTGAGATCGAGGATATTATCATTGAGGATAGCGGCCGATGTGCTCAAGAGTGCGTCAGGGAGCGGTATGGGCATTTGAGTTCTTAGTGATGCCGTTTGGGTTGACCAATGCCTGGCGACTTTTATGGCCTTGATGAATAAGGTATTTCAGCCCTACCTGGATCAGTTTGTGATAGTGTTCATTGATGATATTCTAGTGTACTCGAGGAGTAGGCAGGATCATGCGAAGCATCTTAGGATTGTATTGCAGATCATTAGAGAGAGGCAGTTGTTTGCCAAGTTCACGAAATGTGAATTACGCTTGATGAGGTAGTGTTTCTAGGGCATATTGTGTCTGGTGAGGGTATCCGGTGGATCCTCACAAGATTGAGGCAGTGAGGAGTTGGCGTGTTCCGAGAACGTGTCGAGTTGCGTAGTTTCCTCAAACTAGTAGGATATTACCGGAGGTTTGTCGAGGGGTTTTCAGTGATCTCAACCCCTTTGACAAAACTTCTGAGGAAGAGTGTAGTTTTCCGATAGACAGATGAGTGTCAGAGGAGCTTTGAGGAGCTCAGGCAGCGTTTGACTACGGCGCCAGTGTTGGTTTTGCCGTCAGGGTCCGGAGGATTTGTAGTGTTCTGTGATGCTTCGCAGCAGGGTTTGGGTTGTGTGTTGATGCAGCATGGGAGAGTGATAGCGTATGCCTCGAGACAGTTGAGGTCTCATGAGAGGAATTATCCAGTGCATGATTTAGAGTTGGCTGCAGTAGTGTTTGCTCTAAAGATCTAGAGACATTATTTGTATGGGGAGACGTTCCAGATCTTCACTGATCATAAGAGTTTGCGGTATTTGCTAAGTCAGCGAGAGTTGAATGTGAGGCAGAGGAGATGGATTGAGTTGTTGAAGGATTATGACTGCACGATTGAGTATCATCCAGGGAAGGCCAATGTAGTGGCGTATCGTTGAGTAGAGATCTCATATCGGTCTGCAACTCAGTATTCGAGTTGAGAGATTGCCGATTTGATTGATTGAGCGCTTAAATGCAGATGGATTTGGCTCAGGATGGAGCCTTGATAACCACTCTGAGATTGAGACCGATGTTGCATGATCGGATCCGGAGAGTTCAGGATCAGGACCCAGTGTTAGTGAGATTGATGGATAGAGTCAGATCAGTGTTGACTTCTGAGTTTGAGTTGAGAGATGTGACTCTTTGGATGGGTCAGAGATTGTGTGTGCCTGATGTGGATGAGCTGAGACGAGAGATTTTAGAGGAGGCGCATGTGGCCGCTTATGCGATTCACCCTGGTGTCACCAAGATGTATAATACTCTTAAGTTGCATTTCTGGTGGCCAGGCATGAAGAGACAAGTGGCAGAGTTCGTTTCTCGGTGTTTGACGTGCCAGCAGGTTAAGGCTGAGCACCAGGCCCCAGTTGGGAGACTGCATCCGTTACCCATTCCGGAGTGGAAGTGGGAACGGATCACTATGGATTTTATCATGGGGTTGCCGAGGACGCCGAGACGATATGATGCGATCTGGGTCATAGTAGACCGATTGATCAAGTCGGCTCATTTCTTGCCAAAGTCTTGAGAGAACAATACTCGATCAGTTGGCCCAAGTATGTGATGTAGATAGGCGATCGCATGGGGTCCCAATGTCTATATGTCCGATAGGGATCCCATTTACTTGAGGTTACGGAGGAGCCTGCGATCGTGATGGGTTGAAGTTGCATTTTAGATGACGTTTCATCCTCGCATGATGGGCGAGTGAGAGGACTATCAAGGCTGTTGAGGATATCTTTGTCAGAGCTTGTGTATTAGAGTTCAGAGTGTGTGGGATCAATACTTGGCTCGATTGAGTTTCGTACAATAATCGATGTCGAGCAAGATTGGGATGGCACCTATGAGGCCTTGTATAGCGGACCATGCAGATCACCTCTTTATTGGGATGAAGAGGGTGAGGATGCTTGAGGTCCCGAAATGATCCAGATCTGATGGATAAAGTGAGAGTGATCTGAGTCGCATTAAAGCGGCTCAGATAGATGAAGAACTACGTGGATCAAGATCGGCGTGAGATGAAGTCTGATGTAGGCGATAGAGTGTTCCTCCAAGTGTCACCTTGGAGAGGGTCTTGAGATTTGGCCGTAGGGTAAGTTGAGTCCCGGTATATCGGTCCATATGAGATTCTTGAGAGGATCGGACCGTTGGCTTATAGATCGAGATTGCCTAGTGAGATGTCCGGTTGCATGATGTGTTTCATGTGAGTATGCTCGGAGATACCGCTGCATCGGACGATGTGATTAGGCTCAAGAGATTGAGATAGCGAGTGATTTGAGTTATGTTGAGGAGCCGTCTGATTATCGGATCGAGGTCAAGCGATTGAGGAGCGTGGTGATTCCATTAGTGAAGGTCCTATGAAAACCATTCTTCGAGGAAGCAACTTGGGAGGCGAGGAGCACGTGAGGAGGCGTACCTCATCTGCTCGACCGATCAGTATGTAAATTTTGGGACAAAATTTTATTTAGGAGGAGAATTGTAATATCCTGCTACCGATGTGAGGCATATCGGTAATTTGGATGAGTGAGCGTGAGTGCATTCATAATTGAATTGCACGTATAGTGATTCTCGCATCGATGACATGAGTTAATTGCACATGCATATATATAAAGGACATGCATTCATGATTATTCCGAGATTTAATTGTGTCATGAGTTGCTTTGTGAATTGTGAGAAATTGTGTGAAGAGTGATTTATTGAGAATTGAGGAATGGATTTATTGAGGACTGAGAAATAATTTGAAGTGAGTAGTTGAATTAATTAAATTGAGATTTAAGTATAGAATCTAGTGTCTTATATTTTTTAGAAATTTTGGGACTTTTTTTGGAATTTTTAGAGATATGTGATCGGACCGGAATATGGACCTAGAGACTGATAACTGTGAATTCGGTTCCGAAAGTGAGTGACTAATGGTTTGAAAATTAGATCTCGTGAGTTTGAGAAATTTTGTGATGAGTCAGTGAAATTAGAGATTGAAATTAAGTGATTTGAGGACTGATAGATTTTGAGTCTCAGTTGAAATCAGCCCTGAGTATATATATATAAGAGGTTTGGGAGTTAGGGTTGAAGAACCTTTTCCTTTTTCCCTTCTCCTTCGCCGTTGTCGATCGTGAGCTTCCTCCTCGGAGATTTCGTGAGTTTCTCTTTATTGTGAGTGAAAAAGTTGTAGAGAGCTTGGTGAAGTTGTTTATGGCTGAGGATTGAGAGTTGATTCAGAGAGGGATTGAAGCTTGGAGGTTTCGGACGTTGCGATTTTCTAGGGTTTCGATCGATCGTTGTTTTGGTAAGTTTTATTGTGATTAATGTTGTTATTTGTGTTGATTGTTGCATTTATGGTTATTAATGAGTTAGTAGAGTAGTTGAATGGGTTTAAATGAGGTTTGAGGGTGTATTAATGGCGGAAATGCGAATTGGGGGAGACGAACCAGTCGCACGTCGCGACGAATAAAATTAAATAATTAATATTTGCATGAGACGTCGCGACGAGCAAAAGGGCTTAGACGCCGCGACGTGTAATCCATAGACGTCATGGCGAATAAGCGAAATTCCACGCCATGACGAAGGCGAGGTGACGTCATGCAAAGGCGTGAAAAAATGGTTTTTGTACCGGCTAAGGATGAGGTCATGAGGAGGTGAAATTGTGATGAGCTAGATTGGTTTTATGATATATCTTTTATTGTAGACCTCAATTGAGATGATTTTTGAATCGTTGTGAACTAGAGAAAGAGGTCTACAAGTGTGACAAAGAATCGAGAGTTGAATTATTCTAGAGATCATGAATTATCGAAAGTGAATCAAATCTAGTATCAAATGTGACCTAAGTGTTATAATGTGACAATTAGAGTTTGAAGTGAGGACTTCATGAGTGAGATAGGCCTAGTGAATAGTGAATTGCAGTTGTGAAGTGAGAGATAGTGAGATTGGATTTGAGAGCTGGGAATCATGATCATGCATCATATCATTTCAAATTGAGACATGTGCATTAGTGAATTCAGTAAATTGAGTATATAGTGATGAGAAATTAATTGTGTTGTTATAGAGGCGCCGTTGGATCGTCAGACCACGGACATTCTTTGGACTTCCAGCGAGAGCTCGGAAGTTAAGGTGTCAAGAACCTAGTTGGTTCCTCACTTTTAAGTGATTACATGTTTGTGAATATGTGTAAATTAAGTGTAAAAGTGAGTGTTATAAATGCGAAGTGAATGAGCTAAATGCGATAGATATTAGTGATTGTGTGAATGTGAATAAGTGCACTGAGTATGTTGAGTGTAATAAGATGAGATACATGTGAAATGTGTTACAAATGTGAATACTTGTGATAGTGAACCGAGTATAGTGATATGAGCAAGTGTATGATCGTGACAAGAGAGTGAAGTGATATATTGTTAGTGCATGCCTAGCATGATAATAAGCGTAAAATTTCTGATTGTGACTAGAGCACAATGATTCGAGCTTGAGCTCAATTATCGATGAGAGGGCCTAGGACAAAACGGCGATAGTGTATACCCGAGGGCTCTCCTACTTGCCTAAATTGTGATTATTGTGAAAAGAAAATAGTGCATACCCAGAGGGCTCTCCTATTCCTAAAGTGAGTGGGCAGTGGTGCATACCCCGAGGGCTCTCCTACTTGCCAAAATTGTGAATATTGACGCTCAGTCACAACAACGTCATAAAAGAGAATTTGCATACTTATGCATTTGATTGTCAAAGATGTGATTGAGAATGCGAGAGATATGTGATATTGTGATTTGTGCACTGACATGTTTGAGTAGTGACATAGTGTTAATGTGTAAACTGTGTAAAGTGTTGATAGTGTTATAAATTGTGTTAAAATATATATATATCTATGAGATATATTATGTGTATCTGCATGTGTTGGGTAAACCATCGATGATGGTTTCTCACTGAGTTCGCAAACTCACCCAACATTGCAATATATTTTCAGGACAGCGTTAGTAGGACTCTAGCTCCCGTGATAGACGTTTTTGCAGTGAGCGTTCGAGATCAAGTGCAGCGATGGATCGCAGGTTGGTCAGCTGGGGTGACTTCTTTTGGGACATTATTTTGGGATGACCTAGTATAGATGTTTTTATCAGTTTCCCTTTTTGAGATACTGTATTGTGACTGTAGGGGACTGATAGATGTGTCTATATTTTGGATTGATTTATGAAATGAAAAATTATTATTATGGTTTTAAATTTCAGTGAATTCCATGATGCTGTTTATTTATATTGATGCCATGCGAGTGTTTAGTGATCGTTTGCGATCGTAGCACTTCCTTAGCGTGAGATATATGTCGAAACGACCCACGGGCGTCCCGGTGTGTACCCTATGGTGAGGGGGCGCTACATAAGCTCTCCTGCGCTATTCCCAAGTCCCAATGAAAAAGCCTCAAGGCTCAAACGTTACGTAGGCCGCAGGTAGTAATAAATGATTTTAACGTTGGTGTAGTTGACGTTTTCAAAGAGTTAAACATTAGTAGAAGGCTGTAAGCTATTGGTGGAAGTTGTGAAGTTCCAAGATTGATAAGTTAACGTTACAAGTTAATGTTGTGGTTAAGTTAACATGTCATGCTTATAAATAGTTTTGAAATATTTAGTGTATTTTTACTTTCTAATTTCTTTATTTTCATCAATATATGAATTTAAAGTACTCCAACTCAAAAACTAGCAGCAAAAAATTTTACGATTCTGTCTTCTAAGTTCTGAGTATAATTTAAAGTTAAAGTTTTTAATTTTTTAATGTATTTTAGCTTATTAAATATTTGAATAGGTTATAATTAATTTGTAATTTGTCATTAATGTGGACATTATATTAGCTTATTTTCTAAGTATGTTAATTTCTTGTATTTTTAGAAATTAGTGTGTCTCTATCATTAAAATTTGCTCTTTGTTTTTTAATTTTTAATATTAGATATTAAAATTTGCTATTTATTTATTCATCTATCACAGATATAATACCATTTATATATCTTTGTGATATATTGTGAAGCTATTAGAGTTTGGTTGTGCTTGCATACTTCTTCCAGTTTCATATAAGTGTTTTTGTTCTTTTTCTAATCCAATTGTGTTATAATTGGTTTATATTATATTGTCTAAAATGCATTTGTCTGGAAGTGAAAAAAGAAAAAAAAAGAAAACAAGTAGCACAATTGATAGAATCCAAAAAAGGAGCAATTAATAAATTTATTAAAAGAGTAGGCTCATCTAGTGAGAGTCCCGAGGAATTAGGTGAAGGTAGTTTTGAACAACATAAAGAAAACTTAAGTGATAAAATTCATATTCACGAGGATATTAGAAATCTGAGTGAGCATGATCATGTAACAAATGCATCACCTTTAGAAAGTTTAAAGGTAGATGAGTAAGTAAGCCCTATATTAGACATTTATGATCCTATAAATTGGGACAATCTTGATAATAAAGCAAGGAATATTTTAATTGAAAAAGAGCCTGTAAGAGAATTGAATCTTATGTTTCCATTAGACAATACCTCTCGTCATTTTTCATATTCTTATTATTATAGAAATTTGAGTAATGGAGAGATTAGCAATAAAAAATGGTTGGTTTATTCTAAAAATGTAGATAAAGTATATTATTTTTGCTGTAAGTTGTTCAAATCTACTAACAAACAAAGTGGATTAGCAAATGACGGATTTAGAGATTGGAAGCATCTTAGTGAGAGACTCAAAGAACATGAGAATTGCATTGAGCATATGACTAATATGAGAACCTGGAATGAATTAAGAGTGGGATTGAGTAAAAATCAAACAGTTAATAAAGATTTGCAACAAGAAATTGCAAAGGAGGAAGAACGTTGGAGACAAGTTTTGATAAGAATAGTTTATGTTGTGAAATATCTTACTAAATATAATTTAGCTTTTCGAGAATCCAATGAGAAACTTTACCAAGATGGTAATGGTAATTTTTTATGATTGATTGATATGACTACTGGATTTAATGTGATAATGCAAGATCATGTTAGACGTATTCAAAATCATAAAATTCATCATCATTATATTGGTCGTAAAATTCAAAATGAGTTGATTTCTTTGTTAGCCCATAGCGTTAGAAGTTCTATCATATGGATCATTAAAGAAGCAAAATACTTTTCTATTATTCTGGACTGTACCCCAGGTTTAAGTCATCAAGAACAAATGAGTTTGTTAGTACGAAGTATGAATATGTCAAATAAAAAATAGAAATAGAGGAGTATTTTTTAGAAGTCTTAAAGGTAGATGACACATCTGAATTGAGACTTTTCAATGAATTATTGAATGTATTAGTGTAATTTTCTTAGTGTTTTGTAGTTTAATATTGTTGTTTGATTGTTGTTATTGCTATTTTATTATTACTGTTACTATTTTAGTTATTTTATTGTTAATGATATTTGTAAGATATTATTAGCTGATGTTATGATTATTTAATATTTGGCTGATTATGTAGACTTATAAATTGAGTCATTTATGTTTCATACAAACATATAAATTTAAATATATTGTCGATTTATTAGGGCCCTTTTTTTTATTTCACACAGGGCCTTTAAAACAATAGGAGTGACCCTGGAAACTACCCTGCCTTCTAAGTTACACATAAAGGCACAGTTAGAAAGAAAATTTTAAGGGCTTGAGTTTCCTGGTTAGCACTCTTGGAAACCCATTATCTTAGACTCTCAAACAGCCAAACTGGACTGCATTGGCTACCCAAGTGTGTACGTAGAAGTAAGTAGAGAAATTGAGTTACCTTCTTCTATGATCATCAAAAGAATTTCGTAGAATGGTACGCTAGTGGATTATTTGATCCATCTCTCTTCCACCAAAAAACCAATATGGTTAAAAAATGTGGAAACCCACTAGAAAAATCTTTAAAACAAGTACCTATAACGAGCTCATAGAAATTTAGGGTGAAAGACCTATAATTTCAGTGAATAGTAAGGATCCTACTATGCAGCTTGAGGATTATAACTCACCTTTACATGTGAGAAACAATGCTTATAATATATAATACATCTGAGGCAAGTCTTATAGTTGTATCCCTTGTCCCCTCATTAGAAATTGAGATAAAAGGTGAGAAAATCCTACACTCATCAAAGGCTCTAGATACACTTCCAACTTCTACTGCTATAAAAACCGAGCCTGCATCCACTGTATTGACAAACTCAATGAATAAAGGCACTTCCAAGGTTATATCAGGGA